>CM024761.1:85293204-85685867 GCA_014218235.1 Colocasia esculenta | reverse complement strand
CGATCCCTGTCTTTCCTTCTCTTTCTTCGGACGGCGACCCCCATCTTTCCTTCCTTTTCTTCAGATGGTGATCCCTGTCTTTTCTTCCATTTCTTCGAACGGTGATCCCCTTCTTTCCTTCCTTTTCTTTGGACGGAGATCCCCATCTTTCCTTCCCTTTCCTCGGACAGCAATCCCCATCCTTCTCATTCAAACACCAATCCCCGCTTTCATTCACGTTGCAATTCCCCTCTTCAGACGGTGATCCCCGTCACCCCTTGCTTTCTCTCGGATGGCGATCCTCATCTACATGCTTCCCTGCTTTTGATGGCGCTCCCCATCACTCGTGCACTCCTCCTTCCTCGGCGGCAATCCCCGCCTTTTCTTTCCTCCTTGCTAGAACGGCGATCCCCGCTCACCAACCCGCATGCTCACCTTGGATTCCCTAGGTAAGTGGCCTTCTGTTCCCCTACGCCCTGACTCTGCTGCAGGCACCCTGAGCTCGGGTGGCCTACCTCCACCTCCAGACCCATCAGAGGCTCCCTGCGGCTGTGCCACACCCTTTCCTTTCCCTTCCAATAAACCTCTGGATGCTTCTCCAGAGTGCCCTGTAAATATCAATTCTAGTTTAGGCTCAAGGGTAGGATCTAGCACGTCCCCGTCCCCATCTAGGAAGAGTAAGGGTAGTGGCATACCCCGTAGATACTTAGTAGATCTGGTGCAGAGGTGTGGCACTCTTCTAGTTGTGGAAGAGTTCGTCCAAGAAGAGATAGTTTTAAACATAGAAGTTTGGCATGAAGAGGGGAGGCTAGACGATGGATTTGGAGTTTATGAAATCTTAGCTGAGGAGGACCCGGTGGATGAAGAAGATGGTGAGATAGAGGACGATGCCAAGATGTTTGCCAGTGGCATGAGGAGATTCGATGAACCTACATCGGTAGTGGACGAACCCACCAAAGAGTAAACATCGGGACAGAAGAAGAACCCAGGCTCTTAACCATAGCTTCCAACCTCCCTCCTGAAGAAGAAGAGGAGCTTATAGAGATGTTGAGGGAGTACAAAGATTCTTTTGCCTAGTCGTATGATGACATGCTCGGCATTGACCCCAAGTTAGTGGAACACAAGTTGATCTTGAAGCCAAAGGCAATAGCCGTTAAACAAAAATTGAGACGTTTCTGCCCCCATATTGCTTTGAAGATGAAGGAGGAGATTGACAAACTACACAAGGCTAAGTTCATCTGTGTAGTCCTCTATCCTCTGTGGTGGCCAATATAGTCCCGGTCATGAAGAAGGACGGAAGAGTACGAATCTGCATTGACTTCCGGGACTTAAATAGGGCATGTCCAAAAGATGATTTCCCATTACCTCACTTGGATGTTCTAATCAATAACACCGCTAGGTTTGAAACTCTCTCATTCATGGATGGTTATTTAGGCTACAATCAAATCCGTCTAGCTCCGAAGGACCAAGAGAAAACCTCCTTCACCACACCCTGAGGGACTTATTGCTATATGGTCAAGCCATTTGGATTGAAGAATTCCAGCACCATTTATCAAAGGGCAATGTTAGCAATCTTCCACGATATGATTCATATTCAGGTTGACGTTCACGTGGATGATATTGTGGTGAAGTCTCAGACTCGAAGAGAACATTCCTCCATGCTTGCCAAAGTGTTTCAACGCGCACGAGAGTACCAACTGAAGATGAATCCGAAGAAGTGCGTATTTGGGGTTTCTTCAGGCAAGCTATTAGGGTTCATAGTCAGCAAGCAGGGGATTTAAATAGACCCGAACAAGGCCAAGGCAATAAATGAGATGCCTCCTCCTAAGAATATATCTGAGCTTCGAGGATTAATTGGTCGACTACAGTTCATAAGGAGATTTATATCTCAACATTCCCAAAGGTGTCGTCCCTTCTATGAACTGTTAAAAGGATGAGTCAAATTTGAATGAAATGATAAATGCCAAAAAGCCTTTGATGAACTCAAAAGTTACCTTATGAATTCGCTCGTGCTGCAGACGCCTATCCCAGGAAAACCCCTTATCCTATATCTGTCGACTATTGAGGACTCCCTAGGAGCTGTCCTTGCACAACACGATGACACTGGCAAAGAAAGGGCAGTCTATTACCTATCTAGGCTATTCAATCCCTCCGAGCTCAAGCTCACCACAATGGAGAAAACATGCACAGTGCTAGTATGGGTTGCTTGCCGTGTCGCCCGTACTAGTACGAGTTGCCTGCCTCGGTTGCTTGCCGTGTCACCCGCTCGCGCGAATCTGCCCCGCGTGCGTCGCCTGCCTGCCCAGGCTGCCACTGCCACGCACCCCCAGGCCCCACGCGAGCCTCCCTCGCCGCCACGCGCCCCCGCGCCCGCCTTCGCGTCCGAAGCCGCCACGCCCCCTACGCGCTCTGCCCCCTCCTCCACGTGCATGCTTTTGCATGCATGTAGAGGAGGCGACCGCCTCCTCTCTCTCCTCTCGCTCACCTCTCTCTCGCCCTCTCTCTCTCTCTTCTCGTCTCTCTCGCTCTATCTCTCTCTCGTCTCTCTTGTAACTATTCTCTCTCTCTCGTTCTCTCTTTAATTTGCTCTTGTTTATTATATACATGGATTCAACATTTTGATTATTTAATTAAGTTTAGTGGAACTTGATATTCTCCTCCCTCTACCTATTCGATCCTCCTCTTTCCATCTCCATCTTTTACATCTTGTCTCTTTAATTTGTTTTGTTGTCAGTGGGTTACGTAGAGTCTTTTGTTAGGTAATATTTTATTAGTTATTTTCTTTCCCCTCTCTCCCACTCTTTATATGTATCCCTCTCTCAACTTTAATTTTAATTTTGACGTAATTAGATTAGATTTATTGGTCGATCAAATTAGTCTTAGAAGTTAGTTTTAAAATTCTCATCACACTTTTCTAATCAAAGAAACTCAAGGTTTTCAAAGTTATTAATCTTTTTCCCCGTGGATTCGACTCGGTTTCATCACATAACTATTGTTAAATATTTTGTGCAAGCCGATAATTTTTAAGATTGTTAGCCACATGATTAAAGACGCATTTCTGGGCTCTCAATTTTTGGCACTGTTGCCGGGGAATTAGATTTTTAGTTTTGATAATCTTGGTGTCTTTTGTATATATTCATGCTAACATTTTCTTTCTTTTTGTAGGTGTCAAATAAAAATTAAAAAAAAAACCTGAAAATTGCAAAAATAGAAAATCTGTCAGAAATCTGTCACTGAAAGCAAGATCTGTAAGTAAATGTTCTATTTTGGAAAAAATTCAAAAATTTTAGAAAAAAACAGGTAAGTTGAGGTGAGGTTACTTATCTCTCTCACTCTTTCTATTTGTTTTAATTTCCAAAAGAACGAGGGATTACGTTGGAGGTAAGTAGCCTTAAAACCCTCTTGATTGAGTTTCCTTTTCCTAGTTGCCATGTTTAGATAATTAAAAAAAATCAATCACTTGAATCCAATCAAAAGATGTCATGTCAAGATTAGAAACTTTCCATCTTTAGGACATGCATCTTTTAGACTTTCATCTTTAGGTATTTTTCTTTTTGAAAAGTTTCCTTTCTTGTCGAAGATTGCGGGAGGCAAGGTGAGAATTTTGTAACTTTCTTTAAAAAGCATGATCATGCATTGCCATGCTTGCATAGAACCCCTTGCTTGATTTTGTGGTGTGCACATCATTTCTAAAATATTTTAAGGGCAATTTCCCTAACAAGATAAGGTGGGGATTTAATCACCCTTCCTTAGCCCACAAACCATAAATTCCTGCATCTTTTGCATTTCCAAGCCTTAATAAAAATTAGTAAACATTGGCCTTAGGGTTCACACTGAGGTTTAGGTCCACTTGGGCCCACTAATTGGTTTTGGAAACTAGTGTCTAAGGCTAGAGGTTAAAAGGCACAAGCCTAAGAGGGAAAGTGGTTCTCTAATTAGGTCCCTATGAAAGTAGGGGGAGCCTCCCACTACCCCACCTCTTACCTGGCCAATGGATATACCTAATAGTGGACTTAAGTTGGGTCTAGGCCACTTTGTGAGAAATCTCACTTTCAAGTCTAAGATCTCTAGGTTAAATAGGGTAATTGTTTGAAACTTGTTTGTCTTTGTTAAAATTTAAAAAAAAAACTAAAAAAATATTAAAAAAATCTATCTCTTCTCTGATTTGGTCCTAGTGCATGCATGGTAGGAGATCACAAAGCCCTAATTTGCTAGGACCAATCCCAGAAATTAAGAGAATTCTCCATCCAAGGAAAAATCTTCTGAAAAATCAAATGGCTGCAAATCAAGATAATCTAGAAATCCCCAAACAAATGAAGGATTATTTCATTCCCAATCAATATCAACCTTCATCTTGTATTAACCTTCCATAAAATCAAGCTCTCCAATATGAAATCAAATCCAGCATTATTCAAATGCTTCCATCGTTTTATGGAAATACCAATGAAGACCCTATAAGCATATTGATGAATTCTTGGAAATATACTCAACTGTTAAAATTCAGAATTTTTCTAATGATGCCCTCAGATTGACCCTCTTCCCATTTTCTCTAAAAGATAAGGCAAAATATTGGTTGGGCACTATGGGGAAAACCATTAGAACTTGGGCAGAAATGCAACAAGAATTCTTAAAGAAGTTCTACCCTATAGGCTGCACCAATACCATGCAAAGGGCTATTACTGGATTTTCACAATTACCAGGGGAATTGATTCATGAATCATGGGAAAGATTGAAAGAGTTGTTAAGGAAATGTCCCCATCATGGTCTTTCAAAATGGCAAATAGTGCAAGCATTTTATGAAGGATTAACTGAACAATATAGGCATATGGTGGATGCATCATGTGGGGGGACGTTTATGAGCAAGAGTGAAGATGAAGCTTATGATCTCTTTGAAATGCTAAGTGAAAATTCAATTAATCATGCCTCACTTTCATCTTATGAGAGATCTATTGGGCCATCCAAGCGGGCTGGGTTGTATGAAGTGAGAAATCGGGCTGAATTGAAGCCCAAATTCGAGAATAATCTCATGGCCCAAAAGTGGGAGAAAGTGGATACTATAGCCCGACTGTTGCCTCTCTGGCTCAAAATATGGACCAAATCTTGTCTAGGACCCATCAAGATTCCTTTGGCCCATCCCCCTCGAGCCCATATGTTGGCCCAGACTCTTATCATCATAAAGTCTGTAGCTTGTGTGCTAGTCCAGCCCACCGCATTAATGAATGTCCAACTGCAGCTCAACTCCCTCCTTTCATCCAAGAACAAGTCCAAGAATAGGTCCAAGCAGCCCAAGGATTCCCCAAGTCCAATATGGACCCATTCTCCAATTCATACAATCCAGGATGGAAAATTCATCCTAATTTCTCTTGGAGAAATCAACAAGCTCCACTTCAATGACCTAACCCCTCCATGCCTCAAGTCTCAAAACAACCATTCCAGAACCAATTTCAAGCTCAATCTAATCCTTACAATGGCACTTATGCTAGAGGGCCTCAGGCCCAATTCTCTCAGGCAGCCCAATATCCCCCTCCTCAACCCAAGCAAGTTCAACCCACCTTTCAATAACCCCCTCAACAGAATTTTGAAGAACAATTTAATCAACTCCAACAAATCATCTTGGCCCAACAACAACAATTCTACCAACAACAACAACTCTTGGCTACAAATCAACATACCATGGCCAGGCTAGAAGACTAAGTGGGCCAGATGGGTGAGACCACCATGAGAAGGGAAGTGGGCCAATTGCCTAGCCAACCTGTGGCCAACCCAAGGAACCAACCACCAGGCTTTGCTTCACAATCAGGCCTCCTACCTCAACCTGCCCAACAAGCCCAACCAAGAGGCCCACAATTGGAGAATATAAAAGCCATTTCAAGCCTCAGAAAGTGGTAAGGTGCTAGGTGACCCACACAAGGGAAAAGAGGTTGTGAATAATCCTACACAAGAAATCCAAGATGAGACTAATGATAGTGAAGAGGAGCCCATTCAATTTAAGTTGGGGGAGAGAACAAAGGGAAAGAGAAGGCTCATGAAGATCTAAATTCTTACCAACCAAAAGTGTCATTTCCAAGTGCTCTAGAATCCAAGCCCATTAAGAAGAAGAAGAAGTCGGTCCAAGATGAAGAGTTGTTGGAATTGTTCAAACAAGTCCACATCAATATTCCACTCTTGATGCTATCAAACATGTTCCGGCTTATGCTAAATTTCTGAAAGATTCGTGCACTTCACGAAGGGAATCTAAGACTGCAATTCAGAAAATCTGGCTCTCTGAAGATGTTAGTGCAGTCTTGATAAACCACCTCCCTAGGAAGCTAAAGGACCCTGGTGCTCCCCTCATTTCATGTGATATAGGTGGTTTAACCTTCGATTGTGCTCTTCTTGATTTAGGGGCGAGTGTCAATCTTCTCCCCACCTTCATTTATGAACAATTCAATATTGGGGAACTTAAGCCCACTTTGATCATTCTGCAGTTGGCCGATCGTTCGGTCAAGACTCCACGGGGATTGATAGAGGATGTAATTGTCAAAGTCAATGATTGTTATTTCCCCGTGGACTTTCTCATCCTTGATATGTCCACCAACCAGGAGTTGAGACACACTCTTATCATTCTTGGTCGTCCCTTCCTCGCCACTACCAAAGCCAACATCAACTGTGCTACGGGGATGATGGACGTTTCATTTGGGGGATAAAAGGTCTCTCTTAATGTGTTCAAAGCCTCTAAATATCCAGATCAAGAAGAAGGATGTCATTCTATTGACATTTTGACTGAGTCTATCGATAATGATCTGGATGTTGACCACTTGAGGAGACCAATGCTTTATATGATTCACCACTCCATTCTAATCTTTGGCCCAAAGTTGAGCCTTTGCTGGCCTTGCAATCTGAACCTGCTCTTCCATCACTTCAAAGCCCTCCAGATCTTGAGCTTAAACCTCTTCCAGACTCCCTTAAGTATGTATTCCTAGGCCCAAACCAAACTTTACCTGTTATCATTGCCTCCAACCTAAGCCCTACCCAAGAAGCCCAATTGATAGAAGTCTTAGGGGAACATAGGGGTGCCATAGGTTGGACAGTGGCCGACCTTAAAGGGATCAGTCCATCTATTTGTATGCACCACATCTACTTGGAGGACAATGTGAAACCAAGCCGGGAAACACAAAGGAGGTTAAATCCCAACATGAAGGAAGTGGTGAAGAAGGAAGTAGTGAAGTGGCTAGATGCTGGAATTGCTTATCCAATATCAGATAGCCAGTGGGTCAGTCCAACCCAAGTGGTTCCCAAAAAGTCTGGGCTGACAGATGTGAAAAATGAACAAGGGGAGGAAATACCCACTAGATTGACCACGCGATGGAGAGTGTGCATAGACTATAGAAAGTTCAATGCCATGACCAAGAAAGATCACTTTCCACTCCCATTCATAGATCAAATTCTTGAGAAACTAGTGGGCCAACAATTTTTCTGCTTTTTGGATGGTTATTCTGGTACAATCAAGTGGCAATTTACCCAGAAGATCAAGAAAAGACTACTTTCACTTGTCCTTATGGCACATTTGCTTTTAGGAGAATGCCATTCGGACTTTGCAATGCACTAGCCACTTTTCAAAGGTGCATGATGGCCATCTTCTCTGATATGGTAGGAGAATTCCTTGAGGTATTCATGGATGATTTTTCTATATATGGGGATTCATTTGAAAAATGTCTAAAAATTTTGGAGAAATTTTTGGCTAGATGTGTGGAAACAAACTTGGTGCTCAGTTGGGAGAAGAGCCACTTTATGGTTTGAGAGGGCATAGTCTTAGGCCACGTTGTCTCTAAGCGGGGTATAGAGGTTGATAAGGCCAAAGTTGGCCTCATTGCTGATCTTCCTCCTCCAACCTCTGTGAGACAAATTCGTTCATTTCTTGTCCATGCCGGCTTCTATCGCCGGTTCATTCAAATTTTTTCCAAAATTATCTGCCCCTTAACTCTTCTCCTAGCAAAGGATGTCCCATTTCACTTTGATGATGCTTGTTTAGAGGCATTCACTACTTTGAAAGAGGCTTCGACCAAAGCTCCCATTCTTCAAACTCCTGATTGGTCATTGCCCTTTGAGATCATGTGTGATGCCTCTGACTATGCCATAGGTGTTGTTTTGGGACAAAGAGTTGATAAACGTCCTGTGGTGATCTATTATGCGAGTCACACCCTCGCCGATGCTCATTTGCATTACACCACCACGGAAAAAGAACTTCTTGCTGTAGTCTTTGCCCTTAAAATTTCGATCTTATCTTTGGGGCAAAGGTTATCATCTACTCAGATCACTCTGCTTTGAAATATCTCTTAGCTAATAAGGACTCCAAACCACGACTCATCAGATGGATCCTTCTCCTTCAAGAGTTTGATTTGGAGATTCGAGATAAGAAAGGAACTGAAAATGTTGTTGCTTATCACCTATCCCGAATTCTCATCCCTGAAAGTGCTCTAATGCATGATTCTTTCCCTGATGAACACCTCCTTGCAATTTCTCATAGGATAGCCCCTTGGTATGCTCACATTGTCAACTATCTTGTTGTGGGTCAAATTCCTGAAGGATGGTCAAAGAATGAAAGGGACCATTTTTTCTCCAAGGTCAAACACTATTTCTGGGATGACCCTGAATTATTTTTCATGGGTCCTGATCAAGTCATTAGGAGGTGTGTCCCCGAGGAAGAGCAACAAAGCATCTTAATTTCTGTCACACTCTAGCTTGTGGGGGACACTTCTCGGGGAAGAAAACTGCTGCTAAAGTCTTGCAAAGTGGGTTTTACTGGCCCACATTGTTCAAAAATGCTTATGAATTCAGAAAGACATGTCTTAGATGCCAAGCTGTGGGCAACAATTCTAGGAGAGACATGATGCCACTCAACCCCATTTTGGTGGTGAAAATTTTTGATGTCTGGGGAATATATTTCATGGGCCCATTCCCTTCATCCTTTGGCAATGAGTATATCCTTGTGGCTATTGATTATGTGTCTAAATGGATTGAGGCCATTGCCACCCGCACCAATGATCATAAGGTTGTCATGAAATTTGTGTGTAGGAATATCTTCTCCAGATTTGGGTGTCCTCAGCCCATCATAAGTGATGGGGGATCTCACTTCACTCATTCCCAATTTCGAGCTTTGCTTAAAAGATATGGGATAACTCACAAGATTGCTACCCCCTACCATCCCCAGACCAATGGTCAAGTGAAAGTGTCTAATAGAGAGATCAAGAATATTCTCCAAATGACCGTTAGGCCCGATAGGAAAGATTGGTCAGAAAGACTGGATGATGCTTTGTGGGCCTATCGGACTACTTTTAAGACTCCCATTGGCATGTCTCCCTATAGGTTGATTTTTGGTAAAGCATGTCACCTCCCTGTTGAGTTAGAGTATAGGCCTTATTGGGCCATTAAACAATTCAATCTTGACTTAGCCCAAGCTGGATCACATAGAGCCCTCCAACTGCATAAGCTTGAGGAATTGACAAATAATTGATAATTTTATAAATTTCTATTATCATTCGATTACAAGTGCGATAATTGATTAATTCTCTTTTGTATTGTGTTTGCAGGATTAATGGGCCAAGAAATGAAGTTTCAATGGGCCAATGGATTTAATTAGATCAAGAGAGAATAATAAGAGATTCTAATTTTTAAAATATTCCCTATCTCTCTTTCTTTTCAATTTTAAAACTCCCTCTCATTTTTAAAATCCTCTCTCCTATTTTCCAAAAAATTCCTCTCCTTTAATCTCTCCTCTTTCCTCTATTCTATCTATCTATTTTACAAATATTCTCTTCCTCTCTCTCATATCTCTTACCTCCTCTCTTTCTCATTCCGGGCCCCCGCAGCTCTCTCTCCATCCCCTCTCTTTCGACTCTCTTTTCCTCTTCTTCTTCTTTCCCCTCTCCTGCTTCTCTTCTTCCTCGTCTTCTTTCTCCTTCTCTTTCTTCTTTCTCTCTCTCCTGGTGTCTCTCTCTTAGGCACGCAGAGCAGCAGCAGCTAGCAGGCCGCTGCCTTCGCGCCCCCAGGTATCCGCAGCGCCAGTCAGCAACCTCGCACACCCCGCCTGGCTGCCAGGCCGCCCCTGCACATTGCCCGCGCCTGACCGCCAAGCCGCCCCCGCGCGTGCCACGTGCCTCGCCCGCGCGCCCTGCCTGCCTCGACTGCCTATCGCGTCGCCTGCCCACGCGAGTCCACCCCGCGCGCGTCGCCCGTCTGCCCAGGCCGCCACCGCCATGCGTCCCCAGGCCTCATGCGAGCCTCCCTCACTGCCACGCGTCCTCGCGCCCGCCTTCGTGTCCGAAGCCAATGTGCCCCTTGCGCGCTCCGCCCCCTCCTCCTCGTGCATGCTTTTACATGCACGTAGAGGAGGCGACCTCCTCCTCTCTCTCCTCTCGCTCGCCTCTCTCTCACTCTCTCTCTCTCTCTCTCTCTCTCTCTCTCTCTCTCTTCTCATCTCTCTCTCTCTCTCTCTATCTCTCTCTCTATCTCTCTCTCGTCTCTCTTGTAACTATTCTCTCTCTCTCTCTCGTTCTCTCTTTGATTTGCTCTTGTTTATTATATACATGGATTCAACATTTTGATTATTTAATTAAGTTTAGTGGAACTTG
Source organism: Colocasia esculenta (assembly GCA_014218235.1). NCBI lineage: Eukaryota > Viridiplantae > Streptophyta > Magnoliopsida > Alismatales > Araceae > Colocasia > Colocasia esculenta. The sequence continues at coordinate 85,675,278 of CM024761.1, read as the reverse complement.
TTATTCTCCTCCCTCTTCCTATTCGATCCTCCTCTTTCCATCTCCATCTTTTACATCTTGCCTCTTTTAATTTGTTTTGTTGTTAGTGGGTTTACGTAGAGTCTTTTGTTAGGTAATATTTTATTAGTTATTTCCTTTCCCCTCTCTCCCACTCCTTATATGTATCACTCTCTCAACTTTAATTTTAATTTTAATGTAATTAGATTAGATTTATTGGTCGATCAAATTAGTCTTAGAAGTTAGTTTTAAAATTCTCATCACACTCTTCTAATCAAAGAAGCTCAAGGTTTTCAAATTTAATAATCTTTTTCCCCGTGTATTCGACTCAGTCTCATCACTTAACTATTGTTAAAATATTTTGTGCAAGTCGATAATTTTTAAGATTGTTAGCCACGTGATTAACGACGCATTTGTGGGCTATCAATCCACAATGTCTTTCTTCATGTTACACCACTAGAAATTTTTCTTTAAATCTTGGTACATTTTGACAGCTCCCGGATGGATAGTATAATGTGACCGATGAGCTTCTTCTAATATTTGCCTCTTGATTTCTAAATTATCCGGTATACACAACCTGTTCCGGAACTGAAGATTTTCATGTGCATCTTCATTAAATTCAGGTCTGGAATTCAATTTCTCTCTGATTTCTATTAATGTGGGGACATTGTCCTGTTGTTCACCAATTTGTCTTAATAGTTCAGATTGCACTTTCAAATTGTTAATCATAACCTTATCTTCCTATGGTTCAGATTTCAAACTCAATTTGGAGAATTCTTTCAACAATTTCCATTCCTTGACTTGCAAATGAAATATTCTAGCCATGGGATTTCTACTGAGAGCATCAGCCACATTATTGCCTTTTCCAAGATGGTACTCAATTTTAAAATCATAATCCTTTTTTTAATTTAAAAAGGTCCTCAGGGTTAGCAACTAGGAGAGTGCACCCTATTCCCAAGAATAGAATGTACCCACTCCACTAGTGCGATCCACCTGGGCCTGGATTATGAATATAAGCAAGATCATAGGGACATACCTCTGCTAAACTAGCCTGAGATTAGGAACCCCATACTGGTCCAAAGTAAGAGGACCTTTACATTCGCGAGGTAGAGAAGTAGTAGAAAAGAAAAGAACATTGGTAGAAGATTTGCATCCAACATTTGCCAAAGCGTCAGCCACTTGATTTGCTTGTCTATAGGTATAAACAACTTTTACGTGAGAGTTATGTAAAAAGGACTGAGCTTCACGCCACCAACGCAGACACTCCCAAGAAGGCAATTTGTTGGTGCAAATAGAAGTGACAAGAGTAGCTGAATCTGATCTGATTTCTAACACGATAAACCCATGTTCAGCAGCCAACCGGATTCCATCACACAGTGAACGCACCTCAGCAACCAAATTGGTGCCAAACCCATAGAAGTGGGCAAAGGCCATAAGCAGAATACCCTTGTTGTCCCTTATGCAACCGTCACCCCCACATATCCCTGGGTTCCCCTTACTCGCACCATCAACATTAAGGACCAGCCCCATATTAGGCAGAATCCACCTGATCAGTTTGAAAGTAGTATCTTTAATTTTTGGAGAGAACCCAAGAGAGTGGATATTCTTCAGGTGCTGATCAGAAGAACTGTTCGTAAAAATGATGGTGTCAAGGGACATGGAAACCATGTAACAGACGTTATGGATAATTCTTTGAACTAAGGACCACTTACCCTCAAACCGCATTAAGCATCTTGAACGCCGGATTTCCCACAAAATAAGCATGGTGGAATACAGAGATATGAATCCATAAGGTGTAGTAGGATTACAGTGGCACATTATATGCCAAAGACAACTGGTGATATTAGCATGAGAACTCAAGTTAATATTAAGAATAGGCATCACCCACTGCCAAAGTTTAGCAGCCAACGCACTAGAAATGAATAGGTGGTTCAGATCTTCAGACAAAGGGACTCTATAGCATGAGCACCTGGAAACAATAGCAATACCATGATTAGCGATACGAGAGTCCACCGGGATAGCTCTGTATAACATCTTCCAACAGAAAATGGAAGCACGCTTATATAAGGAAGGACGCCACAGACGTGCCATGGGCGTTCTCTTCACGCCATGCAGAGATAGCAAGCTATAAGCAGACGATGTGTTGAAGAAACCATCAGTTGACGCAGTCCAAACACAAAGGTCTGCCTGGTCAAGTAGCTGGATATGCTTAAGAAAGTTAGGGCTAGGTAGGAGCCTGCGGATGGGGTGATCAGCACACTGAATGACCTCTCAAACACTGATAGCATTGTGAATTGATATATTCCATCTATCTTCTTTGTCTTATGTTCAATTCCTTTTGTGAAAATAAATACTTTAAACTTTTATGATCGGAGTACATTGTGAATTGATTATCATACAAATAGTGTCTCCATAGCTTTAGAGCAAAAACTACCGCTACTAATTCCAAATCATATACTGGGTAGTTTTTCTCATGATTCTTTAGTTGTCTAGATGCATAGGCAATAACTCTTCCTTCTTGCATCAAAACACATCCTAATCTGATGTTTGATGCGTCAGTATAAACTTCAAATGTTTTTCCTTCTGGTAAGGCTAAAATTGGTGCAGATGATAAACATTCCTTCAATCTTTGAAATGCTTGCTCACTACTCTCATTCCACACAAATGCAGTTCCCTTCTGAGTTAGTTGTGTGAGGGGTGAAGCAATTCTGGAGAAATCTTTGACAAACCGTCGATAATAACTAGCCATACCTAGAAAACTTCTAATTTCAGTGATGTTCTTAGGTTGTTCCCATCTCTGGATAGCTTCAATTTTGGAGGAATCTACTAACAATCCCTCTCTAGAAATGACATAAATCATCAATTCTAGGAAGTGGGTACTTATTTTTAATTGTTAACTGGTTCAATTGTCTATAATCTATGCATAGTCGCATAGTCCCATCCTTCTTCTTAACAAATAGTACTGGAGCAACCCAAGGAGATGTACTGGGTCTAATGAATCATTTCTCTATCAATTCCATCAATTGCCTTTTTAATTCTTTCAACTCTTCCATTGACATCCGATAAGGCGTTCTTGAAATTGGTGTGGCTCTTGGAAATAATTCAATTGAAAATTTTACTTCTCTACTAAGTGGTAAACCATGTAGCTCCTCCGGAAATACATCAAGAAATTATTTCACTACTAGGATATCCTTCAATCCTGTAGTATTCTGATTTATTAATGTCACAAGAGCCAAATATCCTTGACATCCTTTTTGTACTAACTTGCATTCTTTAATTGTCGAGATTATGGGTATTCTTCTTGTACGGGGTTTATCAAAAGTCATAGAGTAAACCTCCTTACCTAGAAAAGTTACTTGTCTTAATTGACAATCCAAATTTGCATGATGTTTAGATAGCCAAGCTACCCCAAGGATTACATCATAATCTCACATCTCAAGGCATATCAAATCACCCGAAAAATTATGTTCTTTGACTAGAATTTGACTGGCAGGGTAATATTTCTTAAGTTTCTTACCCTCACTTAGAGGAGTAGCAACCTCTAGTTGTATAGGTAGTGGAACTGATTGCATTCATAAGGATCTAGCAAACTCATAACTAATGAAAGAATGTGTAGCTTCTGAATCAAATAATACATATGCAGGTTGAGTTTACTAAAAGTGTACCTTCAATAAGTCCGCCCTCCCACGGTGATTCAGGTTCCACTTCCTAAATAGCTTGTAAATGTCCTTGCTTGGCTCGAGGATTCTAGGTTGCTAGTGCGTTCTTTATCATAGGGCAATCTAGAATCCGATGTTGATTGCTTCCACATCGGAGGCAAGCACCCAACCTACGCCAATAGTTCTCAGTCTTGTGGCCACTGATATGGCAGTGTCGACAAACATCCTTGTAAGACCCGGCCCCCTTGGGCCCTTTGGACCCATCCTCCGGGTCGTGACAGGCGCCCTAGTCGCGACATGGTCATGCCAGAGAGGCCTGCCGCGACAGGTTCGGGACACGACGAACCCGGCCGTCGCCTTCTTGTTGCGACGGGGGTGGCTGTTGCGTCCTTGTCGTGGCATCTATCGGTGTCGCAACTGCTTTTCTGATAGACGTGACCAGTGTCCTTACCGTCAGAACAATTTTGACGAGTGTCAGGCACACGCAGCATTGACGCAACCTGGTCAGCCGTCGCGATTGCTTTTCCAATCTTTGAGGTTTGACCGCCTTTTGGGGTCGCACCAGGGGCGGCCGTCGCGACATGGTCGCAATGCCTAGGGGCATCGCGACACGTTGGTTGTCATGCTGAATTGGCCCGTCGCGTTCTGGGGGTCGTCAGTTTAAAACCGAACATCATGCCCCATTCTCCGACTCTCCCCTTTCTCTCCTTCTTCTTCCCCTCTCCTTCCCTCCGAGCTCTCTTATGGTTTGCTCGTTCGTTCTTCGTGCTCGAGGTGTTCGTGCTGAGGCGGTGTCACCTTGGTCGTGCAGGGGCTATGTTCGTGTTGCGTGGAGCGAAGAGGAGGTGGTCATTCCTATGCGAAGGCCCCAATGGGTCGGCTCTACACGTGGAGGTAGGGACCCTTGATCCTCTCGCTCTAAGTATGCCCCCTTTCCCCCTTTGGATCGTGTTTTTCCTATGGTTTGGGGCTTGGGAGTGTGAGGAATCCATGCTCGAGGTTGAGTGAGGTTTTCCTTCGAGTGTAGATTCATGTAAATCCATGTTTGTAGGGATCTAAGGGTGGTTTAGAGGGATTTACAGCTTTCAATACATGTTGAGCATGCTCCCCTCCCTCTGTGGAATGTTTATTTCATGTTTTGGGGTGGTTCCCGAAGGGACTGCTCCGGAACCCCCCTCTGCTGAAGATGCGACCACTATAGAGGTCGCGATCTTGTCGCGATGGCCTGGCTGCTCGCGATATGATCACGACGCTTTTGAGTGTCGCGACTTGGTCACGACGGCTAGGGCCGCCGCGACAGTGTCGCGACAGGAAATGGCATCGCGACTACAACCGAGAGACAAGTTTTGGTCTTCGCCATTTCTGCTACTTTTATTGTACCCGTGGCACCTGTGCTAGTTCCCTAGTACGGTCCTACACTAGTCATTTGCCCGGTGCTCGGCACTTGAGGGCTTGTCCCGTGTGAGAGGTTGTTATGTTGTCTAGGACCCCCGTCCTCGGGAGCCTGTTGAGGGAGTACTCCGGGCTACGAGCGTGCTCGCGTTGGCAGCCCAACAGGCAGACTCTGGAGCTGAGGGGAAAATAGTGGTTAGGACAGCGGCGTTAAGTCATTTGCAGAGCTCTCGTGGTTGGTCTGGGACACTGAGGACGATTAGGAGTTCTACCCGGCGTAAGCCAGCCAGTCCTGTTTCTCACTGCCTCACTCCTTATGGCCCCGAAACCACTTGGAGAGGCCAGAAGTGGGACCGTAGTCTGGCCAGACTATGGCAGTTACTGTTGTGTACTTTGTGTCCTACCTCGCTCTGATGAGACGTGAGGGTCAGGACTTGGGTTGAGGGTAAGACGTCGGTGGGTGCACCTGACCTTTGACTAGTGATAGTGCTTCGCGTAGCTAGTGTTTCTTGTCCAGGCAGAGTCCCCTTTGTCTATGTTTGCTAGCCTTGTGGTGGTCACGATGAGCAGTCGTACGGAGTTTCCGACTGTGTTGTGTTCCCGTACCGCGCTAGTTGTAGCTTTGCTTCCGCAATTCCGTTTGTAGGTAAAAGATATAAACTGCTGTCATTTAATTGTTATATATTCTTCTGCATGTTAGAGCTAGTAGGAGATTGGTAGTCCCTACTGAGCTTCTATTGTGAAGCTCATCCCTCCTTCTTCCCAAGTGAGACTTCTCATCAGCGGCAGGGCGTGTGCTAGGCGGAGGAGACGGGGTGGTAGTCGAGGACCCCATAGCTAGCAGTGGTTCCCCTTTCTCAGTGTACGTCACCCTCGGGGTATGCCCCTAAGGGATCTGTTTTTCCCCTGCCTCTTACTTGTACTAGTGTACGTGCGTTGGGACTGTACTTAGAGCGGTACGCAACAGTCTTACTCTCTTTTCTATTTCCACTTGTACGCTTCTAGTTTAGCAATTGACGTTTACTTCCGTTACATATACTGTTAGATATATATTATAGCCCTTTCGGGTCTCCAAATCCATGGGCAGTGACCGCGAAAATCGGGTCCTCGGTGTGGGCCGAGGGTCGGGTTCTCGGGGTCATTACAGTGGTATCAAAGCTAGAGTCTGACAAGACTTGTAGTGGATTTAAACTGCGACAGGAAGTCCCAACAGTAGTACAAGTACACTGCTAGTCGCCCGAGTGGTATTGTTAACCTTTGTTGGTTGTGTGCTGTGCAGTGACATGGCTCCGTGTCGACACAGGCAGGCCAGAGAGCTGATTGAGCAGCAGGATGAGTCTGAGTTGCCCGTGCATAGGGGTGTAAACGAGCCGATACGTTCGGCGAGTAGCTCGACACTCGACTTGATAAAAACTCAACTCAATTCGTTTATTAGATAAACGAGCTGAGATTGAACAAAAAAAAAGCCCGGTTCATAAACGAGCCGAGTCTGAACACATGTGAGCTCGGCTCGATTATACTCGCGAACAATTCGTTTAAGCACTCGTTAAGAACTCGATTAAATATTCGTTAAGAACTCGTCTAAATACTCGTTAAGAGTTCGTTTAAATAGAAGCATATATATAAATATATTTTTAATCAAATAATATAAATAGGATGTATACACTGTATGCTACACAAAATTTAAGGCTCTAAGATTTTTATAGGACTATTATTAAAATATAGAACTTTTATCAAGATTTAAATGTAAAAGACTAAATACGAGAGGTATATACATAAATCACATAAATAAGGTGTATATATATAACTTGATTTTAATCAAACCACAAAAAGGGTATATATACAAAATGGGCTTTGTCAAGGTCCCTTGGCCAACAAGTCCATCTTCTTCATCAGATCATCGCGATGGCCCCTGCCCCCTGCGTTGCCCGGCGGCACTGGCCGAAGCCAGTCCAGCACAGCCAAGAGGCACCGCCGTCGGCCACCGGAGCCCCCGGCGACCAAGGCGGACCCTCTGTCGGTGTCGGACGGAGTTCCGGTGGCGGTGCGAACGTCTGGCGATGCGGACTTCCGGCCGCGGCTTGTGGTGTTCTCCGGAGATTCCGGCGGCTTGCAGCACCGCCCTGCCATCCGGATGCACACGCCGCAACTCTGGCTATGCCGGATGCCAACCGTGGCCCGTGCAGTGTGGTTCTCTGGCCACCTCACCTGCCGCCCACCCCTTCCCCCGTGCACATCTGACAACGCCCTACTTCCATAGTCCCATATCGGATATGGGATTTTACTTGTCATTTAATCTTCTATAAAATGGACACCCCAGCGCATTGATTGTAACACTTTATCTGTGGCTTCCGGGCTCGCTTATGGGCTCAATTTGGAGCTCGTTTAAATAAACGAGTCAAGTTGGCAATTGACAAGTTCAATTATTTTTAATGTTTGAAAGTATCAAAATAAAAAAAATTAGTTCACATTTAGTTTTGTGCTCTAGCCTGTGAGTTTCGAATCAGTTTGGAAACTAGAATTTGAGCTCTTTTACGGGCTCGATTACGTAAACGAGTTGTTCATCGAGTCGAGTTCGAGCTCTAAAAATTTATAACAAGTCGAGTTCGAACATCGATTAAGAAAGCTCGACGAGTTTCGAGCCGAGTTCGAGCTCAACAAAAGTAAACGAGCTCGAGTTCAAACATCGTATAACTCGGCTCGACTCGGATCGTTTACACCCCTACCCGTGCAGGGGCAGGTCCGGGAGGAGGTGTCTACAGAGGAGTCAGTGGCACAGCCTTAGGGTGCAGCGGCAGGCGGGCAGCAGCAGCAGGAGTACCAGCCTCAACCTCAACAATATGTAGACTGGTTTCCCTTGGCAGAGCAGTTCTTCAGGAACTTGTATCCGGGAGCGTGGCAGCCCGGGCAGGCAGTAGCAGGTGGTCAGCCTCCAGTATCTCCCCCGGTGGTGCCGGAGCAGCAGGCAAAGCCAGAGGTGGAGCAACAAGCGGGTCAGCAGATGTCAAGTACTGGGAATACCTGGGTAGGTCGGCGGAGGACGACGGTTACGGAGGATAGGACCGCTCTCCTTGAGAGGTTCCTGTTTCTCCGGCCACCGATGTTCTCCGGAGAGTATGATCCAGATAAGGCAGAGAGCTGGACACATGAGTTGAAGCGCACGTTCGAGACCATGGAGTGCGCCGAGGAGGACCAGGTTAGACTGGCGGTGTACCAGCTCAAGGGAGCAGCCCATGAGTGGTGGAGAGTTCAGAGGCAGACTCACTTCTAGGGGCAGCGGTTGGATCAGATCACTTGGCAGCGGTTCTTGGAGATCTTTCACGGCGAGTACTTCCCCGACTACGCTTGACGTGAAAGGCAAGACATGTTCCATGAGTTGGTGCAGAGCTCTCCGTACCAGCATCCCTCCGGGAGCCGCAGTAGCACGACTTCTTCTTCCTCAGGTTCAGGCAGTTCTGACAGTTCTGGCAGCTCTGGAATTCGCTCGAAGTTTAGGCAGTTGTCTACTCACGGGGGTGGGCGGAGTCGGCAGTAGAGGCGTCAGTCCAGGCTCGCAGAGCAGTCGGTGCAGTAGGGAGCCGAGTAGGGAAGACAGGAGGCAATTTGCTACACTTATGGTTTGCCGGGCCACTTCTGAACGGATTGCCCGATGGGGCAAGTCCCGCAACAGAAACAGCCAGTACAGTACGTGCAGCAGCTACCTCAGTACCAGTACCCTCCCTAGCAGCAGACACTGCGTCAGTAGTAGCAAGGGGCAGTACCAGCAGCAGGCTCAGCAGTTTTCGCAGTTTCATTAGCCGCAGCAGTACCAGTTGTACTAGCAGCAGCAACAGTTCCTTCAGCACCAGCAGCCACCGCAGCAGCAGCAGCCCCAGCAGGCGCCGCAGTGTGGGCGTGGTCATGGTCGCGTGATGTCACTCACCAGGGAGCAGGCCGAGGTGTCGAACCTGGTTATAGGTACCCTGCCTATCCTTGGTAGAGCTGCTCGTGTTTTGGTTGACCCCGGTGCTTCTCTCTGTTTTGCTTCCGAGGAATTTTACGAGTCTTTGGCTTGTCACACACTTGAGAGGCAGTGTGACGTGATGGTCGATCTCCCGTCCGGTGACTATATGTGTTCTTTTGGTTACTTGGAGGGCGTCACAGTTGAGGTTGAGGGGCACCAATTACCGGCCAGGTTGTACGCATTGCAGCTTCGTGACTTTGACGTCATCCTGGGCATGGATTGGTTGGAGGCTCACTCGGCTGTGGTTGATTGTCAGCAGAAGACCGTTCACTTTGAGATACCTGGAGCGCCCGTTCTCTGCTTCCAAGGTATCTGGTCTACCCGTTGGCCATTTATTTCCTTGTGTAGAGCTCATCGTTTGATCCGTGATGGCTGTGTGGCGTACCTTGCTTCTGTTTGTTCCTTGGAGCCTAGCGGATCATCGATTTTTGATGTGCCGGTTGTTTCTGAGTTCCCTGATGTCTTCTCAAGGATCTACCTGGTTTGCCGCCTGAGCGGGAGGTAGAGTTCTCCATTGAGCTTCTACCCGGTACGATGCCTTTGTCCAAGGCACCTTACCTAATGGCTCCGGTGGAGTTGCGCGAATTGAAGCGCCAGTTGCAGGAGTTGCTTGAGTTGGGCTTCATTCACCTGAGACGTTCGTCGTGGGGAGCACCTGTTTTGTTTGTGAGGAAGAAGGATGGCAGTCTTCATTTGTGCATCGATCATCGGCAGTTGAACCAGGTCACTGTGAAGAACAAGTACCCATTGCCGAGGATCGATGATTTGTTTGACCAGTTGCAGTCAGCCAGAGTTTTCTCGAAGATTGACTTGAGATCTGGTTAGTATCATTTGAGGATCAGAGAGTCAGACGTTGGCTTGACAGCTTTCCGTTCCAGGTACGGTCACTTCGAGTTCGTCATGATGCCGTTTGGGCTGACGAACGCACCTGCAGCATTCATGGATCTGATGCATAGGGTGTTCAGTGAGTAACTAGATAGTTTTATGCTCATCTTTGTTGATGATATTTTGGTCTACTCGGCTTCTGAGGAGGAGCACGAGGAGCACCTGAGGATAGTGCTAGAGACCCTGCGAAGTCACCGCCTTTACGCCAAGTTCGACAAGTGCGAATTTTGGCTGAGGGAGGTGCACTTCCTCGAGCACGTGATCTCGGGTGCTGGTGTGGCAGTGGACCCTGCCAAGGTGGAGGCGGTGCTGTCGTGGGAGCATCCCACATCAGTGGTAGAGGTTCGTAGTTTTTTGGGCTTGGCAATTTACTACAGGAGGTTCATCCAGGATTTTGCCAGGATTGCTGAGCTATTAACCAGGTTGACGAGGCAGAGCGTCAGGTTTGTTTGGTCAGAGGACTGCGAGCAGAGCTTCTTAGAGCTGAAGATGAGGTTGACTTCAGTGCCAGTATTGGTCTTGCCATTGAGCAGCAGTGGTTTGTGGTCTACACCGACGCGTCGAGATCTGGTTTGGGTGCCGTGCTGATGCAGCATGGTGGGGTCATTGCCTATGCTTCTCGGAAGCTCAAGAAGCATGAGGAGAACTACCCCACCCACGACTTGGAGTTGGCAGCAGTGGTGTTTGCTCTCAAGTTGTGGAGGCACTATTTGTATGGAGAAGCGTTCGAGATCTTCACCGACCATCAGAGTTTGTTGTATATATTCACCCAGAAGGATCTGAACTTAAGGCAGTGTAGATGGATGGAGTATTTGAAGGATTACGACCTTACCCTCTCCTATCACCCAGAAAGGGCTAATGTCATAGCCGATGCTTTGAGCAGGCGCGTTCACTTGAGTTCACTGATGGTCAGAGAGTGGAGACTATTTGAGGAGTTGTCCCAGGGAGTGTTCTACCCGTCGAGGCGCAGAGACCGTGCTATAGTGTCCAATTTGTCAGTTCGGCCATCAGTTTACAGGCAGGTGTTTCAGGCACAGCAGGCAGATATATAGTTAGCAGACATTTTACAGATGCCAAATATTGAGATGGACGAGGGCAGCGAGGTCAGATTCAGAGGCCGCTTGTACGTTCCCGAGGAGGCACAACAGGCGCTACTGACAGAGGCTCACATGTCGAGATATGTTGTTCATCCTGGCTCCACCAAGATGTACCATTGCTTGAGGAGGGTCTTCTGGTGGTCAGGGATGAAGAGGGGCGTAGCGGGATTGTCTCTCGGTGCCATACCTGTCAGTAGGTGAAGGCTGAGCATCAGCGTCCTGGTGGTGAGCTGCAGCCATTTCCCATTCCCGTGTGGAAGTGGGACGACATCACCATGGACATTGTAGTTGGGTTGCCCCGCACTCCGTAGAGGCACGATGGTATTTGAGTGATCGTGGACCGTTTGACCAAGTCAGCGCACATTTTGCCAGTTAGGATGTCTTGGTCAGTGGACAGGTTGGCCAGGTTGTATGTAGACAGAGTTATTCCAATGCATGGCACTCTAGTTTTGATCATCTCCGATAGAGATCCGAGGTTCACGTCAGGGTTTTAGCGCAGTCTGCAGAGAGCACTTGGCACAGAGTTGAGGTTGAGCACAGCGTATCATCCGTAGTCAGACGGGCAGTCAGAGAGGACCATTCAAACTTTGGACGATATGCTGAGAGTGTGCTGCTTGGACTAGAGTGGCACTTGGGAGACTCACCTTCCGATGGTAGAGTTCGCCTACAACAACAACTATCACTCGAGCATCGGAATGGTGCCATACAAGGCTTTGTATGGTCGCCCATGCAGGACACCCCTTCACTGGTTCGAGGATGGAGAGAGGCAACTTTTGGGACCAAAGTTAGTACAATAGTGTGCATATACAGTCAGGCTGATCAGGCAGAGGCTTCAGACAACGCAGAGCTGGCAGAAAAGCTACGCAGATAGTCGCAGAAGACCGTTACAGTTCAGTGTAGGTGACCTTATTTTCTTACGGGTCTCGCCGACGAAGGGTGTTATGAGGTTTGGCAAGAAGGGAAAGCTCAGTCCCAGGTACATTGGGCCTTTCCCTATCTCAGAGAGGGTCGGCGAGGTGGGTTACAGGTTGAGTCTTCCGACAGAGTTGGCAGGCATGCACAGCATTTTCCACGTTTTGCAGCTCAGGGAGTACATCGCAGATCCTTCGCACGTGTTGGACTACTCACAGCTGGAGGTAGCGCCAGATCTGTCAGTGCCAGAGCACCCAGTCAGAGTTGTCAATCGCAGAGTGCAGCAGTTGCGTTGGAGGCAGATCCCGCTGGTTAAGGTTGTTTAGCAGAACCGCGTTGGTGGCGAGGCCACCTAGGAGCGCGAGGATGAGATGCAGGAGCAGTTCCCCTATTTGTTTGATTGATTGGTATGTTACTTCTCCTTGCACTATTTTCTGGGTTGAGATCAAGTTGTTTTCATTTCGAGGATGAAATGTCTTAAGGAGGGTGGGATGTAAGACCCGGCCCCCTTGGGCCCTTTGGCCCCGTCCTCCGGGTCGCGATAGGCACCCTGGTTGCGACGTGGTCGCGCCAGAGAGGTCTGCCGCGATAGGTTCGAGTCGCGACGAACCCGGCCGTCGCCTTCTTGTTGCGACGGGGATGGCCGGCGCGTCCTTGTCGTGGCATCTGACGACGTCGCGACTGCTTTTCTGATAGACGTGACCGGTGTCTTTACTGTCAGAATGGTTTTGACAGGTGTCAGGCACACGCAGCGTTGACGCGACCTGGTCAGCCGTCACGACTGCTTTTTCGGTCTTCGAGGTTTGACCGCCTTTTCGAGGTCACACCGAGGGCGGCCGTCGCGACATGGTCACGACGCCTAGGGGTGTCGCGACACGTTGGTTGTCACGTCGGGTCGGCCCGTCGCGTTCTGGGGGCCGTCGGTTTAAAACCGAACGTCGCGCCCCATTCTTCCCCTCTCCCCTTTCTCTCCTTCTTCTTCCCGTTTCTTTCCCTCCGAGCTCTCTTGCGGTTCTCTCGTCCATTCTTCGTGCTCGAGGTGTTCGTGCTGAGGCGGTGTCGTCTTGGTCGTGCAGGGGCTGTGTTCATGTTGCGTGGAGTGAGGAGGAGATGGTCATTCCTACACGAAGGCCCCAACGGGTCAGCTCTACACATGGAGGTAGGGACCCTTGATCCTCTTTCTCTAAGCATGCCCCCTTTCCCCCTTTGGATCGTGTTTTCCCTGTGGTTTGGGGGTTGGGAGTGTGAGGAATCAATGCTAGAGGTTGAGTGAGGTTTTCCTTCGAGTGTAAATTCATGTGAATCCATGTTTGTGGAGCTCTAAGGGTGGTATGAAGGGATTTACAGCTTTCAATACATGTTGAGCATGCTCCCCTCCCCCTGTGGAATGTTTATTTCATGTTTTGGGGTGGTTCCCGAAGGGACTGCTCCGGAACCCCCCTCTGCTGAAGACGCGACCACTATAGAGGTCGCGATCTTGTCGCGACGGCCTAGCTAGTCGCGACATGATCGCGACGCTCTTGAGTGTCGCGACTTGGTTGTGACGGCTAGGGCCGCCGTGACAGTGTCGCGATAGGAAAGGGCGTCGTGACTGCATCCGAGAGACAAGTTTTAGTCTTCGCCGTTTCCGCTTCTTTTACTGTACCCGTAGCACCTATGTTAGTTCCCTAGTATGGTCCTACACTAGTCGTTCGCCCGGTGCTCGGCACTTAAGGGCTTGTCCCATGTGAGAGGTTGTTACTATTGCCTGGGACCCCCGTCCTCGGGAGCATGTTGAGGGAGTACTCCGGGCTACGCGCGTGCTCGAGTTGGCAGCCCAACAGGCGGACTCTGGAGCTGATGGGAAAACGGTGGTTAGTACAGCAGTGTTGAGTCGTTTGCAGAGCTCTCGTGGTTTGTCTGGGATGCCGAGGATGATTAGGAGTTCTACCCGGCCCCGGAACCACTTGGAGAGGCCAGGCGTGGGACCGTAGTCTGGCCAGACTACGGCGGTTACTATTGTGTACTTTGTGTCCTACCTCGCTCTAACGAGACGTGAGGGTCAGGACTTGGGTCGAGGGTAAGACATCGGTGGGCGCACCTGACCTTTGACTAGTGGTAGTGCTTCACGTAGCTAGTGTTTCTTGTCCAGACGGAGTCCCCTCTGTTTGTGTTTGCTAGCCTGGTGGTGGTCACGACGAGCAGTCATACGGAGTTTCCGACCGTGTTATGTTCCCGTACCGCGCTAGTTGTAGCTTCACTTCCGCAATTCCATTTGTAGGTAGAAGATATAAACTGTTGTCATTTAATTGTTATATATTTTTCTGCATGTTAGAGCTAGTAGGAGATTGGTAGTCCCTACTGAGCTTCTGTTGTGAAGATCATCCCTCCTCCTTCCCAGGTGAGACTTCTCAGCAGCGGCAGGGCGTACGCCAGGCGGAGGAGACGGGGTGGTAGTCGAGGACCCCGTAGCTAGCAGTGGTTCCCCTTTCTTAGTGTACGTCACCCTCGGGGTATGCCCCTAAGGGATATATTTTTCCCCTACCTCTTACTTGTACTAGCGTGCGTGCGTTGGGACTGTACTTAGAGTGGTACGTAGCGGTCTCGCTCTCTTTTCTGTTTCCGCTTGTACGCTTCTAGTTTAGCAGTTGACATTTACTACCGTTACATATCCTGTTAGTTATATTATAGCCCTTCTGGGTCTCCGGATCCGTGGGCGGCGACCACGAAAATTGGGTCCTCGGCGTGGGTCGAGGGTCGGGTTCTCGGGTCGTTACAATCCTTATTCCCAACTGGAGCTTTCCCTGCTTTCTTAGTGGACTGCTATACTTTAGGGCATTCCCCGACTCTAACTTCCTTTATGGTCAAAAGAACTTTCACCAGACTTTCCTCTAATCTTTTCCACTGTACCATTGGCAGCTTCTAACGCCAGGGCTCTTTTAACCATTTCAGAATATGTGGTAATTAAGTGAGGCGTAGCTGCATAATGAAGTTGGTCGCAATCCATTCATAAACCTTTTTGCCTTTAGCTTCTCTGTGGCTATTAGATGAGGAGCATACTTAGATAGGCGGGCAAACTATGCCTCGTACTCTGACACCGTCATTCTGAGTTGCTTTAAACTAGCAAACTCGTTAGCTTTCCTCTCCTGAAGTACCTCAGAGAAATACTGATCATTGAACAATTCCACAAACTCCTCCCAACCAACCTGGTTTGGGTCCTCTAGAGTAGATTCCACAGTTTCCCACCACGCTCAGGCATCACGATCCAACTGGAACGTTGCTAGACATGTCTTATCCTCTTCTATACATCGGATCACCTTAAAAATTCTCTCAATATCCTTTAATCAATTTTTGGCCTCATCCAGATCCGTGCTACCAGCAAATCTTGGAGGATCTAGACTTCGAAAGTCCTTAAACAAATTTGTTCCATTGTGGGTGTTGTTCTTAACCATTGTCCTCATCACTCGGGTCAGGTCATGCATTTAGCTCTCCATTTTCTTCCAATTTGCATCACTTCCATCCATGATTAATTTGAGAAAATATCTGAGACAACCAACAATGCATACATTAATATCATTACCCAAACCATGCTCACATTCATCACATACAAATTTTCAGTTTCACATAACATACAACTTTTCATTAACTAACCAAAATATTTACATTACATCAACATTCTTGTTCTAATAGGCCGAAAGATATTTACAACATCCCTAATAAGCCGAAATAATTACAACACTATCAACATCCTTAACCTCTCATTACACATATACATGAGAGTTATATACACAAACCACTACTAACAAAAAGAGAGGTTACAAAAGTAAGTTCCTAATTCCTAGCTGACTTCAAGTCTTTGGAGCAGACTCCACAGATGGCTACTGATCACCCCCAGGCCCATGGTACAGCACTCTTGCTGCCTCAGATAGTACCTCCCAGTACCCTTCCACCTGATGGAGCAGCATATCCTGTCCCAGCTTCAGACTATCCAGATTGCTCATTATCTGGGTCATGGTCTCCAAAGAGGCACGGGGATTTCCCGCCAAAAATGTGCTCGCAGTTAGGTTCAACACTTCCTCCTTTATATGTACATGCGCCTCCCTTTGGGCCTGAGCATATAACTCCACATCTTGACAGAGCAATTCCATTGCTGACACTAGCCGTTCCTGAGCATTCATGTCCATTCTGTAGCAAACAACAGATTAAGTACATACATATTTACAAAATCACTATTACTTTCATAACTAATCCCAGATTTCTACCCCAACTCACTGATCATTCCCTAGGTTTACGGAACCTAAGGCTCTGATACCAAATTATCTGTCACGTCCTAATAAATGTCTATTTACCGGAAATGACAGAAAACAGGCTCAAGAAATAGAACTTATGTTTTATTCATCTAACATTGTCATAGAGGAAGCTTAATTATATATTACTCCTCATTACTATCCATAAGAGGAGTAAGAAAAATAAAACTTAATTACATTCTATTCCTACAGTACTAAGGAAAGTAAAGATGTTGGAAGGAAAGTAAAGATGTTGGATTTCTGAGGACTGGTTGTCCCGCACACCCCCCCTTAAGCATTATGCTCATCTTGATCACCTGAAAAAGTAAAATTGAATGAGAAATTGCGCCCAGTAGGATTCACCCTTCTAATCAAAAGGATTCAGATAACTAAAGAATTGAGCAAGAAACTTAATTGGTAGCACTGCTGAACATCAAGGATGATTGTATAACCATGTCAATTAGATAACAATTATAGAACAAGAGTACTGTGTTAAATTTGCATAGAAAAGACTTCAAGATAAAAATCAGTTCTAGTTCAAGTACATTTTCAACTCATGATAAAGTAATATGATGACCAATCAAGCAAGTATGATGCAATGCCAAACATCCAAGAGATCCATTATCGTTCTGTATGCCAGTAAATGAATTCGGGTGCTCCTCCTGGGACTAGATCAGCCCCATTTACACAGGCATATCTCAATTGAGTCCAAAGACCCAAAGTTGTCATCACAATTATTTTGTTAAACTTTCAATTATGGTACATAGGTACTCAAAATCTCACATGTAACAAAGGTTTAGGTATTAACACCAATGACTCTAAAAGGTTGTAGCCATATAGGAAACAATCAAACTTTGGTTGTTTAAGAACAATCCATAGCTAAAAGAATGATCCCTGACAGTGGTATATGTTGTGTTGAAGGCAGGTCGACACTACTTGACAGACTGGTCAACACTACTTGGTTTGTCAAGCCAGTTGTGTTGACACAAGTCAAGTGTGTGTTGACACAGGTCAAGTGTGTGTCGACACATCTTGTGTTCTCCAGAACACAGTCAGAAGAGAAGAGGAGAGTTGTGTCGACGCAGGTTAAATGTGTGTCGACACAGGTCAAGTATATGTCGACACAGGTCAAGTGTGTGTCAACACATCCTGTGTTTTCCAGAACATAGTCAGAAGAGAGGAAGACAGTTGTGTCGACACAGGTCAAATGTGTGTCGACACATCCTGTGTTCTCTAGAACACAGTCGGAAGAGAAGAAGAAGAATCCTACAATATGAGTGGCATGAAAAATTTATGAAGGGATGATTATTGTATATACAACCCTTTTAAGAGATTTTTCTTTGCATCTAGTAAGAAGTTCTTCACAAGTATACTTGGCTAAGACATGAACATTAGCCAAAGCATGGACACAATGGACAGAAAGGCATACCTAATGATCTTTACAGAACACAAATCAAGGTGTGAATATGGTATACACTCAGACTCAGAATTCTAACAAAAGAAGGAGAGGTGATTACAGAAAAGAAAACCATTTCTACTGGTTTTAATAACACAAATCAAACAGGTACATGTTAAGACACTTAAACATAAGGTTCTTAGCAAAAGAAGAAGACAAGAAGGAGAGAAATCTTACCTGACTAGGGAAAGGATGAAGGTCCTTCTTCTCTTCCCAATGAAGGAACTAACAATAGGAAAAAGAAGGAAGCAGGAAGACTTTCTGTGGCAGCCATGGCAGGTGTAAAGGATGGAGTAGCAGCAGCAGCTCAGCAGCTACAAGAACACACAGCAGCAGCTACGGCCAAGCAGCAGTAGCGCAGCAGCAAGATTGGGAAAGTGGTGGAAAAACCCACACGATGGGTTCAGGAAGGTTTATATAACCCCCAGGCTTCCCATGCATGTATGGCACATAGCCATACATGTGTTGCAGTAAAAACCCATTGGTTTTTACAGCAACACATTTACCATGAACCTTCAAGGCTAACACGTATAAGAAAATGTGTAGCTCCACTAACCCAAGTGATAGAAGCCTTACGTAACCATGGTTACGTAAGCAAAGATTAATTAAGAAAATGGTTACCGTAAATGGGTAAAAATTCAGCTGGCCCAATTATTCCTATATTTTTATACTCAAATGGTGTCCATTCAAGTTGAAATTTCAACCATAAGCTAATAAGAAGGTTTTAAAAATTATGGTAATTTTATTTTAATTTTTAGAATTTATTTTTTACCCAGCAAAAATTACCCAAAAAATCATTGCGTCGATTTAATCTTGAAATGCGCACGTCAACAATTCTGGATATTTACATTTCTGATATTAGTACATTTTTCTAGAAATTATGGTGTTCTTGGATTTCAATTTTGTTACAGAATTCTGGTGTCGCCCTATCGACGTGCGCACCTCTGAGTATGACACTGGAATAACATTTATTAATATAAATTAATCCTAAATTAAAGTTAATTACATCTCATGAAAGTACTTATATTTAACAATCAAAATCTTCACATTTTTCCAATAAATAAATTTTTTGGGGCGTTACAGCTGTCGCCTCCATGTCCACGGCCGGCGCTTCCTCCTCCTCCATCTCCACCTCGGGGATGTCTTCCACCGTCGGGATTACCGCCTCGTGCCGCCAGGGCCTCCTTGCCTGGCTCTTTCCCCTCTCACCACCACCGCCGCCGCTACCCTCCATTGTCGCCGAAAGGGAGAGGGAGAGAGAGGGAGAGAGGGAGAGAGTGAAGGAAAAGAGAAGGAGAGAGTGAGAGAGAGAAAGAGAACAATGGGTCGGAGAGAGGGAGTCGTCGGAGAAAGCAATCGCCGGTTAGGAAGCACTTGTGAGCGCCAAAGAGGGGAAGAAGGGGCTTCTACGTTTTTGAACTCTCGGTTAAGGTCGTGACGCCTATAGTGGTCGCGTTAAGGTTGCAATGGCCTCGTAGGCCGCGACATTGTCGCAACCTATCGATGCGTCGCGACATTAAGGCGACCTCTGTAGCTGTCGCGTCGTCAACTAAACAATGCAAACAGTGAATAAAATTCTGATTTTATTGATTCAAATCATCAAATTACAAGTCCTATCATGCCTACAATCAATCAATCATTTTTTTCAAGCCCTACCTACCACCTTATACATTTCGTATCCCTGTCAAGCACCCGGTGCAACCTCCGCCACGGCGTGATCTCCACGTGGTCGGATCTTTCTCGAAGCTTGTAAGTACTCTTGGTACACATCCTCGTCTTCTATCACTTCCACTGTGATGAGGCTTGTAGCACACCCCTCCCAGTGGACGATGGTGATCCTCACATCCCGTTCGTCTTGTTCGTCGTCCATCTTCCGTACTTGGATCGGCGAGTAGTGGGAGAGGGTCGGTATGACTGTGCGTGCTGCAGCACGCTGAAGATAGCACCGGTCAGGGTTGTAGAGAACTAGTGCTTCATTGCCGATCAGTCGTAGAGCTAGGCCGGCTCACTGAGGAAGGTGGATTATCGTGTTGTGGAGGAAGGTCGGGCGTATCTCAAACTACTCCACCGTTAGCGTGTTAAGGTATAGCCTCCACTCCTTGAGCCCTTTGACCGCAGCTATCTTGCACCATGCTTGAGGGGTCATGTAGAGCAGAGCACCGACGAAGGAGAGTGGGTGATGAAGCATGCTCATGCACTTGATGGAAGGATCATCCGTTGCCTTGAAGTTAATATGCATGCCCATCCAGCATTCGAGGGTGACCACGAAGCCGAAGAGGGGTCCGCCAGTGGCTACAGAGGAGAGTCCAGCATATAGATAGCCAAGTACAGCCTGAGAGATGGACATACCTTCCCACACACTGCTGATAGTGCTTAAGTTGGCTGCAGACAGAAGATGGTTCTGCGTAGGGAAGAGGATGACGCCGCATATGCAAATGGCGGCGGCCTTGGTGGTAGCTAGATAGTTCCCCGTCTTCCTCTTGCACTGTGAAGCGATCCACTGAGAGAGGGGGACGAGATGGATGTAGCTCGGGCTGGTCATGGTGCTCAAATCCCAGGTTCGGGTGGTGATATCGCCAAGAATGGCCCAAGAGTCTATAGGGGCCACGGTGTGTGTGATGAGGTGTTCCTACCCTTCTTATCTTTAGGAAGCCCCAGCATGAGCTCCAACTCTTCTAGTAGAATAGTGGCTTCAAATGAGGGGAAGATGAATGTGTGAGTCTGTGGATGCCACAATTCCACGAGCACTGTGATGTTGTCCCACACATGCATGATCTTATGGTAGTTCTTGGCCAACCGAGGACAGTGGTGAGTTTCCACTCGCGCAATAAGTTAATGGATTCTATGAGGAGCGCCTTGATCATGGGCTCCAACCACAGTATCTTGGAGAAACGCCTACCGCCCGGGAGGATCTAGAATAAGAAGGAGAAGAGGTTGGGAGGGGAAGAAAAATAGAAAGAAAGAAGAAGAGAGAGAAAATCAAAAATAAGAGAGAGAAAATGCGTACTTGAACTTCATGTCTTGAGCTTAAGTGGTTGGGCACGGAGGAGAGGTGTAGGAGATCTGCATGGGCCACCCTCACTATTGGGACCGCCATAGGACATGGGGTTGGCCTGGAGGGAAGAGAAAGATCTCTTCATGACTAGAGAGAGAGAAAATCAAGAGAGAAGAAGAGAGAGAGGATGAGCTCCGAGTTTAGAGCCCTGCACCCCTATTTATAGAGCCCTAGGGGGTGCTAATCTCATCCCAATTCGTCTAGAGGTGTTAGAGTAGCAGTAGGTTTGGGTTTAGGAGTCTAATAGGTATTAGGATTAGCCTTAGGATAAGGATAAGGCTCGGTTTCGTAGTTTATCGCATAGAACAATGTCGCAATGCCCAGATCTGACGCGTTAAGGTCGCGACCCCATATGGCGACACGACAGTGTCACACCCTTTAAAGACGTCACGTTTATGTGTCTTGTGTTTTCTTGTGTTTGTACATAGTTTGCTTGTGATATTGTGGTGTTAGTACATACTTTATTTACTTTAAGTCGATTATTGTTTTGTTTATCATCAGAAAACCAAAACAAAAAATCAAAAATCAGATAATTACAAAAAAATGGAGCTTCATAGGTAAGTCAGGTAAGTATTCCTATCCCTTCCCCCTTGCATTACTATATGGTATCTTACTTATTATATCATTTCAAGGACCGGCTGGTTATCAATGTGTTCTGGGAACTGAGTTCCCCTTCAACAAAAACGGTGATGATCTAGGTACATGTTGTTAATTGTTAGATAGGCCGTTAAGTTGGATGAGTTTGGGGATGATGGACTCTGTCTTGCACATCGGTTGTAAGAAGACTCTTGACCCATCCTTATTCAGTTTAGCAATATTATCCTTGATATATTTTCTATTTTCTTCTTTCTTTGCATTTGATTTAATTTTTTTTTTTCATTTAGCCCAGCATGCATCATGTAGGACTTTGAGTTATCATGACTCATCCCTGGCTATTGGTGAGCTCTTGTTGAGTGCCCAATTGTTCTCCCTATTCAGAACAAGAAATCCTATTCCATTCTGAATCAGAAAGTTTGCTTCCGAGCGAGTTGCTCTTGCCAGTCTGTTAAGAATTTCCCTATCTGGATTCTCTATCCAATTTTCATCCTTATTCCTTTTGATCCATTTGGTTGCGAACCGCTCTCAGGACAGAGTCAGAGTTACCTGCCTGGCACGCACATATCCCTCCAAAATGAAACATGTAGGCCAATCGGCTAGGGTACCTCTCAATCGAGGGGTTAATCATCCTTTTCTTTCCCTTTTCATCCAGACTTGTGTTTTCCTTGCATTCTGCTCGAGCAGCTAACTCGGGGCTTTCAAGAAGATTCCAATTGCTTGTTGGTTAGATCGGGTGTTTCTTTACCTTGGCTCCCATCTCTTCAGTCCACTCCACGTCATCTCCACTTCATCGTCATTTCATGACACTTCCGCTATGCTCCCTTGTAAAGTGGAAGCCAAGGAGGGGCAATCTGTGGACAACTGATTCTGGCCCATAAGCTGAACCACATTTCTTGTTCCCTTAATGAGCCCCAAGTTGGTTACTCACCTTGATCCCATCTACTAGCCATGTTTTGAGCCCGTTAAGAAGCCCAATTCTCAGTTTATCCCGTCCATTAACATTTCAAGAGTCCTCATGCTTTAATCATTGATTATTCTCCTAATTAATTGATCAATATCTCAAGAATAATCTATTTTCATGAACGCGACGGGTCGTGGTGTCGCGTTAGTCTATCGTGGCTCGCTTGGCCGTTGCGATAGCCCATGCATATCCTTTCATATGCCTTCAAGGTCGCAACCATCCTGGCCATCGCGACAAGCCTTGTCGCATCCCTACGAGGCTACGACCCGTCGCAACATGATCTGCATGTGCTGGCCTCCACAACCACCTCCACATTATCCTCCTTTCACCATATCTCTATCTCCAAGCAACTTCCCAACCCCCTAGCCGCAGTTTGATGTTCCATGGCATCTTGGGACCATCCTAAGACTCTACCCATCCGGATTTACATGGTTTTTATCACCTTTTTTTGGGTCAGTATCACTTGAGGACGGGATAATCTCTCTCCTTTCTATATAAGTGGCACTTCACTTTCTTTAGGAAGAGGAGCCCGGATTTTGCCACGAAGTGCTGTCGAATTCTCTCCAGACCTTCCCCTTAGCTCGTGGATCACCCATTTCCACCCATTTTCTATCTATCCTCTTCATCAAGCCATGGTTTCTTCTTCACATATAGAGCTTGGTGATTGAGGAGGCGGCTTCCAAGGAAGAAGGCTTTAGCACAACCAAGACACTGCACCACGTCCAGGGAGTCGCCCCATTGGGACTCCTTCTTCCCTTTCTCCTCTCATTTTCTCTTCATGCATATTATTGTTTTCTTTTAGATAGGAATGCATTTCCTTTCCTTTCCCCATGTTTTATGCTACCCAAGGGGTTTAAAAACCACCCCCTGGTTCGTTCCCTCCATGCTCTTCCCTTTTCATTTCATTTTGGATAGATACTACTCTTAAATATGGTCTAACATGGTTTCTTTTGTTGTTTTCGTTGTTTTGGCAGGCATCTAAGCAAGGATTGGCGAGGAGCTCTTGTCCTCTAGTCAGCTGGAGGGCAGGAAGAAGGTCTACCCATCATCCTCCCGCACTGCAGAGAATGCGTTGGCCACCCGCGTCGCGACAACAAGGACGCGCCCGGTTGGGGCGTCGCGACAGCGACCCTATCGCGACGGGGAGACCCGTCGCAACACCAGTAAGTGCCCCGTTCTCAACTCCTTTTCCTAGCACGTTAGCCTAGTTTCATTCTTATTCAAGGTAACTTGTTAGGTGGCAATCACATTCCCTTAATCCATGCTCTTAACATATTGAACATGTTGTGTGTTTTGAGGGGTGCGCAACCCCGTGATTACAATTTCGAGTTAGTTTGTTTCATATGTGATAATAACATTTATCGTTATCAGATTTATTTGGCTTAATACTTGTTCAGTATTGGCTAACCCAATTATTCATGTCTTGACCCATTTTTTTTACCACTCATTGTAATTTATTTTTTAGTGTCCGATCATAAATTTTTGTTTAATTACATTGCAATATTTCACATGTTATAATAATTATCTTATTTATTTATATTTTTAAAATTCAGGTTGCTACAGTTACAGTCTGCCTGGGCATTTCTGGTCAAGGTGTGGTGCCCTTGGCTGTGCGTCTGGCTGCTGTGTTGGCCAGCTTGTCTTGTTGTTCGTTTCTAAATTTCTCGATTGCGCTGGTGGGACTTTGTGTGTCCCCGTGGCTCGGATGGTTTGTTTCATTTTCCTGTGCCCAGCGTGCTCTCTCAGATGGTGGTCTGGTGAGTGTAGTGGGTGTTTTTCTGGCTATGCTTCTTGTGGAAGTGGCAGTCATGCGTTATGGTTTTGCCTCTCGCGTGTGGAAGAGACTCGTTGCATGTCTCCTTCCTCTATTTTTTGTTGGTTGCTCGGGGTGGTGATGCTCCACAGTGGTGTTGTGTCGCCAGGGTGCAAATTGTCACGACCTTCTAGTGCAGTTATCTTCCCTTGTGCTGTTTTTGGGTTGAGTTGGTTGCTCCCCTCGTGTGTTGTTCCTTGTGGCACCATGGGTCTACAGACCTATTCATGTCATTTGTCGTTGATTGTTTCTTGCTTCCTACCTGGAAAATTTGGGGCATTGGGTCCCTGTTGGTTTCGTGCGAGGTAGTATCATTTTCTTATTGGGTTGCTTGCGTGAGCATTTGTTCCACTGTGCATTGGTTTTTCTTGGTTGGCTTGCTCGTGTGAGCGTTATTTCGGTGTATGCTCCATTGTCCCTCGACTTGTGCCTTGGAGGCTTTTCGTGTCATCATTTTGGTGTTTGGCCTCTCTATCGGTCGCGATGGAGGTGGTGCTTCTTGCTCTTGTGCACTAGGGAGTTGCTGTGGTATTTTGCTCTCCGTGCGACAGAGTCGGTGCTCCGTGTTCTATGTGCTTTGTGGAGTCGACATGGTTGTTGCGCCCTTGAAGTTGTTGTTGGCTTTCCGTGCATTTCTCTTGCAGGTCTCTGGTGGAGAGTCCCCTTCAGTGGGCCCTGTGACGTCTCAGGCTGTTGGTGCGGTTGTGTGTACTGCACCTTGAGCATTTTCTTCGATGCTTCGTGTTTTTGTGCCTCAAGGGTTGGGGCCGGTGTGGCCTGTTGTGCCCTTTCAGGCTTGCGGATCTTTGTGTGTGGCTTTTTTGCAGGTCTCTAGTGAAGAGTCCTTCCTGTTAGCCGTGTTGTTTCGGCCACTGGTGCAACTGTGTTGCACTTTGCTTAGTTTTGGTGCTTGTGGTAGCACCATGTGCTAGTGCACGAGTGTTTCAGTTTTGTGCCGTCTGGAGCCTTGGTGCATTGTGTTGTACCTTGGGTGGCTCCTGGTGCTTGTGATAGCACCATGTGTTGTGCGTGTGCCTGTTCGTAAGATTTGTGTGTCGTTTCACAATTTCACTCGATGTTGGAGGCGTTGGGCTTTCCACCTCTGGGACACGTGTGCTAGCCTGAGTCTTGTGGTTGTACCATTGCCACTGTGGGGTGGCTGCTTTGCCTTGTCTAGGTAGCCCTATCGGTGGTACGCTAGGCTTTGGTTATGGCTTGTGTCTTGGTTTTCCCTCTCACTTTGAGAGTGAGTGTGTTCGGTTGTGGTACCCTACTTCGGTCTGGGTCCCTCTGAGGTCGACATGTTGTTCTCGACCTCTGCGGTTGTTTTGGTTCCTATAGCACCCCGAGAATTTCAGTAATTGAAAATTTGAGATAAATAGAAAATATGACTACTTAATAATTTAAAACTAGTTAAATACGTACGCACCATTATCCCAGATGTAAAAACACATCTAAATTTTTTGTAAAAATCATAGTTAGAATTTAAATATTATTCTCTAGTGACCCATAAAGAAATTGGGCCAATAAAAATCTTTTGGATTGAGTTTAAGAATTATTGTGACTTATTATCTTAATTAAGGAATACTCGAAAAACCATTATCACATATACATAAAGGGGTCATAAATTAAAATAAAAATTATGGATGGACTTCAAACATTGGGTATTGACAACCCAATGAAAGAATCATGCTATAATATATATTTTGGACCACAAATAAATTCAAGTAGAAAAATAACCCTGAAATTTGAAAATCTTAACTAATCAAGATTAAAAGGTTAAATACACATATAATACATACTTATTGGACTTCAAATTGAGCCCAATTCGTGGTTACAACCTAAAATAAGTTTCTATATCAATTCCATCATGAATTGGGGAGAGAAATCTCCAATTGAGGAAGGCTACACCCAATTCGTCCCTAAAAGTTTCCTAATCTAATTAGGCAACTAAAGACCTCTCTCTCTATAAATAAAGTCTCTCTCTCCCATGGGACGAGCCCTAGGGTTATTGGAGGCGTGCTTGGAGGCTGGTGGCTGGAGATATCGAGGAGAAGGCTGGAGCAAGGAGAACCTCATGCTCTTCCCAACTCGGATCTACAGCGACCTGCACACAAGAGTCAAATTGATCATCACCAAAGGTTAGTGAAATCTCAATAAAATCAAGAAAATAATATACCCATAGAAAGCCCTTCAAGTCTACTTTTAGATGAAACTATTTTGCCCAATTTGAACGCAGTGTGCTGGACGTATTAAGAAGATCTTTGCACTACTGCCAAAACTAGGGTTTTCGGGGAGTACGACTTTCATTCACCTAAAAGGTAGGTCATCTCCATGCCAAACTCTAATTAAACTCGTCCATGCTTGCATCTATATGTATAGATCATGTTCTTACTATTTTCCCCAATTTTTATTTTGAGAGTTTCACGAATTAAATCTTGCATGATCTTGACATTGTACTATCACAATTTAACTTTGACTTGTCTTTCGAGTTCCATACCTCTTTGTGGAGTCATTTTTGGACCGAGTGTTCAATATAGAACTTGTTACCCTATGAGTCTACTTTCATTTTGCACTAGTTTCTCCAATGTTTGTTCACCGTATTGAGAGTATGAGCCCAAACATGAACACTGTGTTAGAATCATGTAGTTAGTCATAATACATTTTATTACCCAGTCAAACAACCTTTGTTTCTCGATTATTTTCTACTGTACAAAGTATTAGAAGTAATATAACTAACAAAGGTGGTTTCACCTGATTTGGATTACCTTAGCATTTTTTTTTTCAAACCCATAGGTGTCAAACCCAATCCAAGTCAGAGTTGGAAATAGGTAGAAAAAACAACCCAAACGTCATATTCAGGTGGCGACAGGTCGACACATCGCTACCAGAATGCGACAACATCATGGTCGCAACCCATACCAAAAATCAGACAGTTTCATGGTCTTCTTCAGAAGGCGACAAGATGATGGTCGCCTTCATGTTCAGAAGGCGACAAGCAATGTGTCGCCTTCTGCCTATGTCTACTAAACCGGCCATAACTTTTTATATAGACCTCGGATTGACGAGCCATTTTCTTTGCTGGTTTCTTCATTCAAAGGGCTTCAAGATGGTATATTCATGTGTGAGATTTGAATAAGAAAATAAATAAGTTATGACCTGAGGAAGTAAAGAGATGGGACTGCACTTGCCTTCTAAGGGCATACATCTTGGTTTCTGTCGTTTTGTGTCGTTCTTTGCATGTGTGAGTTTGATCTATTCTAGGAGGTTTTATAACATATTATCATGCATTTATCAACCCATATGAAAGTTAAAACATGTTCACATAATTTTAAATTGATCTTAAGTTCATGATCGTGTTCTCTACCTACCGATTATTCACATTCTTGCCTTGTTATCAAACTTGCCAAAACACATAGTTACTTGCTAAAATTGCTCATGCATGATTAGTACTTCATGATTTAGAACTCATGATACTTGCCATAAATGGAGTTTCTATAAACAAAGTTTCCATAATCGGATTCTCATACACGCACTCGAGTGATTCTCACGCGCGCCATATGCACACACTCTAGCACAATAAGAAAGCCCTTCTTGGCTTGTGGTGAACTCTCCGTCGGATATTCCTTCTACCGGACTAGTGACCCCTTGACTCAAGGCCTTCATAAGTCTCCTCTGACCATGGATTCCCACATGGCCGACGAGCAGGTTGTACCAATGAAGTACCCGGAAGTTAGTGTGCATATATCTCTTCTCTTTCACCATTCTTGACGAGATATTTCTCTTCTCATCTTGACTTTCTTGGAGTGATTGAGTATAACATATGAAACCAAGTTATTAAAGATAGAATCTATGTAAATGTGTCGTTATGCTTCCGGATTGAACTCTTGACTTGATATTCCCAACGTACCCTTGAACTCTATATCATTATTGACATGACACTCTTGATAATCATTACTATTAACATGATAGTCCTGAACTTTCTCGACCAGTCTATCCTTATTGACACACATTGCCTTCTTGTGATACGTTCTTGAAGTACATTAATGATATTGGAGTCATGGACTCAAAACTCGTTCTTGTCACCCATGAGTCGACGGGCTCATTGGGACACATGCCAGTGTTGCACAATACGAACCTGACTGAGGGCCCATATATGATCCTGGAGATTCTGGCAAAGTCCTGTTACCTATGGGTGTGATTTTCAGATTCGCCCCTGACAAAGTCTTGTTTACCCCAAGGTGTTGATTGCCCAGTTTTCCCAAAGATGTTCGTTACCCCAGGAGTTGATTGTTAGGTTGATCCCCTAACAAAGTCGTGTGCCTGGCGTGGTGCGGAATCATGATTGGTGCTTGGCATGGCATGCACTTGTTACACGTGATAAACTTACTTGCTTGTTACCTACTACTGTGTGTTGGTCCTTAACCCGAGTGGCTGAAGGACGTACTTGCATGAGGCACCAGTAGATCCTACGTGATATTCTTGTGGAGTGCTCCGAGTGGGTTACTCAAAATGCTTGCTAGTGAAATGGCCATCTTGTTACATGCTATCTTGCTCTTGTTCATGAAGTTACCATCATGCTAGATCATTGTTCATAATATCCTGAACTCTTGAATACAACCTTATTGCTAGATCGATCATTACAATCTCTTGATCTTACTATCTTACATGATACACTGTACACGTGTTACTACCGACGTTTTAATTGCATTGTACATATCATGTTCAAACCTTCTACCTTTAAAATGTAAATACTTACATCATTGCTGGAAGATGTAAATCCTACTGAGCGAGTGCGCTCATACCTGCTCTCTTTAACATTTCAGGTAGTGAAGGTAAAGCTAAATGATGGGACTTGTGCGTCGAGCATGGAGTACACATAGAGAGTCCATTCTTATTTTTATTTAGATTGGTCATGAATGAAATTTCCCTTTTCATCTGAGAGATAGATAGATTGGTGAGCAAGGAGTGTTTCATTTGTCATTGGAGATTGTAATATTCGTTTTGATAAATAAAGGAAGAAATTTTGATTATTGCATTGTGGGCCCTATTTGTAAAAGCTATTGGTCTATAGCTTCTGAATGCTTGCTTGTTCGTCGCGTCTCCTAATTTATTCCACTGCTAAAATAAAATTTGGGGGCTTGACAGTTCCTGTGTGGTTGTGCATCTTTGTGGTGGTTGTCATGTTGGTACCTGTGCTGAGCCCTGTGTGCGTGTGGAGGGTGTGCTACCAACTCCTCGTTGGTTCTCCATTGTGCGTGGTGTTGGTGAGTCTAGAAGCTGATGGCGGAGTCTTCTGTCGGTTTGTTTGGTGGCAGTGAGGCCTATTGGCTCGTTAGTACTCGACCACATGGTTTGTCGACGTTGGGAGGTGTTCGGTTTTGGCTTAACCTCAGATGCCTTCCGTGCATTCATCGCGATGTGTCGCACTGTGGAGTCTGTAGTTTCCCAATTTTGTGGCTCCACGTGCACTAGCTGTCCCAGTTGGACTACGAGGAAGGTCTGGGTAAGACCTAGTGATGGCGGTGGATGCTGTTTTATGCATTGAGGATTCTCTGCAAGCGTGTTCTCGCTCTGGTTCTTGTCTCTCACGTGGCTTCTCGATTGGGCTGGTGACCGATGCTAGCTGCTGCTAGTAGCGTGAGGCTATTCCCCTGAGTGTTGTGCTTGACTCTTAGGCATTTTTCCTGGTTGTTGTCAGCAACTGTGTGCTCTGTCAGGTTTCACTGGCGATAGAGTGAGTTGCTGACCGGCGATTCTCATGTTGTTGTCGGCAACTGTGTCCTCTGTCGGGTTTTGCTGGCGACAGAGTGGGTTGCTGGTTGGTCGGTCCCAATAGCAGGGTCTGTTGGTGGCTGCAGTCGTGCGATTTTTGCCTGGCATTTTCTGTTGTTCAAGTCGATTTTGGCATTGCTCAACACCTGTGGGGTTGCCGTTCCATTTGGACGCCCCACGTGTGGCTGGAGTGAGTCGTTGGTTTCTCGACTTGGTGCTCCACCTGCATTTGGAGTGTGTTGTGAGCTGTTAAGTTTTTCAGTTGTGTGTTCCCTGTGTGTTTGGGGCTCATTGTGTGAGCCGTTGGTTTTCTGGCTTCGTGTGCATCGTGCACATTTGGTAGTGTGGTTGTTACCATGAGGAGGTCGTGGTGAGATTTAGTGGCTCCTCGCACCCACGCTTCGTATGCTCTGTGCGTGTTTGGCTGTGCGATTGTTGTGGAGGTCGTGTTGAGACTTAGTGGCTTCTTCGCGCCGGTGTTGCATCTGCTCCCTGTGCTTCATTTCATTCCTCGGGATCATTTGGGCGTGCCCTAAATTTCGATGATGAAATTGTTTTAAGGGGGGTAGAATGTAAGACCCGACTTCCAGGCTTTTCGTCCAGTGTCTTGAATGACTGGCCACTAATGCGTCTGGGCTGGGCGACACGTTAGTGTCGTGTCGTGGGTGTCCGACACGACAGTCATTCTTGTCGCGCCCGACTTTCCTGTCGTGACCAGTCAACGGGTCGTGACAGTGTTCCGTTGCTTCAGTCGTCTGACGCCTGTCAGGGTGGTAGGTGTGTCAGTACGACCTGTCGAGTTGTGGCGGCGTCCCTGGGGGACGTGTTCTTGTTGCAGTGCATTGACCTGTCACGTTAAGGTCCTTAATGTGACATGTCGCCCCATCGCATCTTGAGTGCCGAAGGCTTAAGGCCTTGGCCGACGACCCCTTCTCCCTTTTCCTCCTTCCCCTCTCTTCTCCTCCCCCTCTGGTGGTGCTCCACCTCCCTCTCTCCCCTTTGTGCGTTTCAGGTGAGGAGGAGGGCCGTGCTTGTGTCCTTGGCATTGTGGAGCTTGCGTGGAGTGAGGAGGAGGTGGCCAATCCGACGTGAAGGGCCCCAATGGGTTCGGTTCTTCGGTTAAGGTAGGGATTGCTTGTGCTCTTCTCGATTTGGGTGGATTGGGAGCTTCTTGTGCTTTCTAGTTAGTTTAGATAGCTTCTCCATGCTCCCCTCCCCCGTGTGGTATGTGTGTGGCTTGTGGGCGGCCCCGGACTGGAGCATCCCATGGGTCTACCTCTCTGCTGGTGTCACGACCGCGGTGCGCATCGTGACACCAGAAGAGGCATTTGCCTGGTCGGGCGTGACGTTATCGCGACATGTTTGCCTGTCACGATAAGGATTGTTGTCGCGACGCATTTTCCTATCGCGACAGGGTTGCTATCGCGATTCTCTGCCTCATCATGATAGGGCTGCTGTCGCAGTGTTGTTCCCTATCACGATGGTATCGCGGCGGCCTAGGAGGTCATGACAGTACCTGTGTTGCCTTGGGTGTTTCCGTGGTTCCGGTTGGGGTGTCGGCATGTGCCCCAAGGCTGGCTTGCCCTTAGGACCTTCAGGTGGGGAACGCGATTGGTTACCTCACTGCATTCAGTGACCGAAGGTGACACCTTTGTGGCCGTGTCCTGGCGGCGGTGCCAAGAGGGTCGTGTCTGTCTAATAATCGATTGACCGGCAGTCAATCAATTATCAGCAGAGCGACGGGTTTTCTGTGCTTCCGGTAGTGTTCCGAGGTTCTGGCTTGCTTGTGCGTGCCTTGGTTGGCCGATGACCCTCTCGAGGGTCCGTGCGTGCCTCGCGCTTGCTGGACTTGTCGTGGGTTACAAACCAGCAGTTCGACGTGGTTCTTGTTGTGCTTGCTCTGCCTGTTCGCCCGGTGCTTGGCACTTGAGGGCTTGTCCCGTTCAGAGGTTGTCTCCGTTGCCTGGGACCCCCATCCTCGGGAGCCTTTGAAGGAGCGTTTGGGGCTACGAGCATGCTCGAGTTGGCATCTGAGTTGGCGGACTTTGGAGCTGAGGGGAAAACGAGGTTTGGACAGCGGCTCCGAGTCGTTTGTAGAGCTCTCTTGGTTGGTCTGGGACACCGAGGTCGGTTGGAGTTCTTCCCGGTGCAGACCAGTCAGTCCTTCTTCTCACTGCCTCGCCCTGCGTTGGTTCCGGAGCCATGTAGGGAGGTCAGGCATAAGGCTGCAGCTTGGCCAAGCTGCGGTTGTTGTTGTGTTGTGGTGTTTCTGTGGCGGCTCTGTCTCGCTCTTTCGGGGAGGCAGAGGAAGGAGCCAGGCTGGCAAGCAGAGGGAGTGGCTGGTGTGTCCTCCTCTTGGCTGCCAGTGGTGGTGGCTTGGTTGCTGTTGTTGTGATGGTGTTTCCTCACGACATTTCCAAGTATGACTTGTTGCTCTAGGCTGCACGGTGGTTGTAGCCTGGCCGTGTCTAGCTTCCATAGGCGTTGTTGGTTTGGCCTTATTGGCCCGTGCTTCTGGTGGTTTCTGCTCGGTGTTCTCTCAGTTTCGTAGTTCCATTCCTTGGTGCCAGTCTGTGGTGGCACCAGTGTGTGTGGTTTCCCGACCTTATGGTCTGTCTAGGGTCCGAGGTGGTTCTACTTGTGGGCCCTCGACCTTGTGGAGGTCTGAGGTGGCCGTGCTTGTGGTAAGACGTCGTTCTCACTTGGTTGTTGCGTGGTCTCGGTGGGTGTGTCGAGGGTTGATTATGCTTGGTGCCCGACTCTGTTGGTTTCTGCGGGAGCCGTGTGTGTGTCACGACCTTGGTTGGTGGTCGTGGTGTTGCATTGTTCTATTTTGCTGCTTTGTAGTACCCTGCTATAGGTGTTCCTCGCTTTACAGCTTTTTAGTGTAGTTTCCTATTTTTAGAGTTCCTGCTGCTTTGACCGGTGAGGGACTGGTAATCCCTACTGGGCCTTGTTCGCGAGGCTCACCCCCCTACTTCCTTCAGCTAGGGGCTCATCGTCACAGGAGCTCCGTGTCGGACGGGTTGCGAAGGCGACTGTGGTGCCGTGTGTTGTTAGCAGCAGTGAAAGCGAGTGTTGTGAGCTCTTGTACCTGAGTGAGGTGAGAGTTGTGCTTTGCAAGTTCTCGGGGTATGCCCTTAAGGACTGCACATTTCTTCTTGTACCTGTGCTTTTACTTGGGACACGTTGTACAGTTGTTATATTGTTATAGTGATTAAATTCAGTACATATCTCACTAGACTATTCTTCTAACCCTTTCGGGTCTTTGGATACGGTGGGGCGACGCGAACTTAGGGTCCCTGGAGGGGGTCCGGGAGGTCGGGCCGTTACAATTACAAATGCCACCCTGCAGAAAAAGACTTCTAAGAACTTGAGAGCTTGAAGTTTGCAGGCTGAGGGAGAAGCTCTCTTTCTTTCAATTCAGTAGAAGACTTTTCGAAGACTCTTGCTTGTGGATGTAGATTGGAGTGTGTTGTTGTCTCTCTTGGTTTCTTCTTAGTTGTTGGTGTCTTGTTTCAAAACTTTGGCTTCTATATATGCTTCGGAAGAAGTTTCCGTTTGAAACTGTCCGTTAGAGAACTAGCCGTTTGAAGAGAGCCGTTGATCTTTTGGATGTAGGTGCTGTTGAGATCTTTTTGTTATTCAACAGTCCTTCAGCTTTTTCGCTTTCCAACGACTTCAAGCTATGTTTATAGCTTCACAGCTTGAAAGACAGTCTTCATTTATTGGTTTGTAAAACTCCATGCTGAAGACATGCTTCATAAATGTTTTGCAACAAAGGACAAGACAAAAGAAAAGATACCTCCATACTTTCTGAGGTACGTGAGTCAGAAATATATGTAAAGTATAAGAACCTCGGATGAACAGATGTTCAGTGAAATAAAAGGCAGACAGACAGTTGCATCCAGAAAGTAAGGTGAGGTTTTGACAGTGGTAGGTGAGCCTCTGATGGACACCCCATGCGGCTAATCGCATTTACTGCAAGACAACTGTCGAATAAAGAAAAATTGAACTTCTGACAAAAAGTAAGAGACCAATTTGTATAAATATTTCAGATCTTTTCAAAGATAATTTTTGTGGTCATTTTGAATATAATATATCCTACATAACATAATATTTAAATGATAGTAATAAGACAAAGTATTATTCTTTAGGATATGCAAGTAATATATATTATGTAAAAGATCCCATAGGGATAACAAACACATTGAATAACATACAATCAAGATTGCGAAGATTTTATGGCATGATAAATTCATACAGAGATTATCATCAAGTACAGAAGTTGTCAGGAAAGTCGGAGTTAGAGAGACATGAACTTCGACTCTATAGAAATTGATAATATACTTCAACTTTTTGGGAGTCAGAGTCAAAATACAAGAGATACAAAAAGAACTTTGACTCTACAGAAGTTGCAGTGAGACTGCACATAATTTCACTTTTGGAAAGTCGGAGTGATAAGCATCAATCAGTCATACTTCGACTTCTAGGGAGTCGGAGTGCAAACAATAACATACTTCGACTATCAGGGAGTTGGAATACAATACAGAGACTTTGACTTCTCAGGAGTCGGAGTGAGGACTTCGACTTCTCTGAAGTCAGAGTGAAAGTGTTCATCAATCGATAGCTTACTTCAACTTTAAGAGAGTCGGAGTCTAGATTTTGACTTTCAAAGAGTCGGAGTACAGTTCAAAGATGGTTCAACACTTTGACTTTTTTGGAGTCGGAGTCTACAGTCGGAGTTAGTATGGTACATAGTATACTCAGTGGACTTAAAGAGATAGTGTTAATACAATATTATACAAATTTTCTTTGTGATATATTCCAGTAGATTTGTTTGTAGAAAGTCTTTAAAATATTTTGTCATAGCAAAAATACCATGTTAAAATAGTTTAAAATTTTAAACAATTTTTCTAAAGGGATAGTTGTTCAACACATTCAAATAATACCAATCAATGTAAGTGAAGTGTATGAGTTTTGTTAATCATCAAAACCTTAAGGAGGGTGTGCAACATGGGGCTTTTGGCCAAGTTGGACAAGTGGTCAGACCTCGTGATCAAAATTATCGACAATGGGATTTGGTAGGAGCATCAAACTTCTTTGACTGAGATATTGGGCCATGGAAGCGCCAGTGCGTCACTGGGAAGGATTTCCCAACACAAGCTATTCCAACTATAGTTTAGGGATAGATTAGTCTATTCTAACCTCAAGTTAACACCCCAATTAATAACAGGAATAGATCGACGACGATAGGGATATAATGAATAGTTGTTTGGATTTTTAAAGATATACAAGAAGATTCCATAAAAGTGGGGGTATATTAGTAATTTGTAAATTTTTAAGGGATACATAAATAATTAACTCTAAAATTTAATTTAAAGATTAAAAGTATAAACATTTAAATCAACCATCAAGTGCCACATACCCAATTCACGTGCACACTTTTATTTTTTTTAATATTTTTTCTAATATTTTTATTATGATCCATCATATAAATAATAATGACAAATATGGAAATAAATATTAACAAAGATTGTTAAGGGTCATATGGAAATAAATATTAACAAAGATCGTTAAAGGTCTAATTAAAATTATTAAAAAGTAATCATCATTATTAGTTTAATATTATTTTATTGGATTGGATATTGAAGTCAATCAAACGGAAACTCACAAGAGTATATGTGACGCAATACACTCAAACATCTGGTATATGTTGGATGAAACCATGGTTGGTTTGCCGCGGTACGGCTAAACCGCACCGTGCCTGGGTTTTTGTGAGCCCAGGCATGGTCGGGGACCCGGGTGTGCCATGGCAGTATGCTGCGGCACGCCGAGGTTCGGCCCAATTCGGACCGGTCCGGTCTGTTAAAATTTTTTTTTTTCATCTCTCTCATATGCGATGTATTTAAGTGATCTAAATAGTATTTAATTGAGATAAAAATTTAAACATAAACTAATTAAGAGATGATACAAATTATAGTAATTTTAGTTTAAAATTTTAAATTAATTTTTTGTCAAGTAAAAATTGTCTCAAAAATCATTAGAACAACTTAATCTCAACATCTAAGGGATCTAATGATGTCTAATTGAGATGAAATTTCAAACATAAGTTAATTAATAGATGATACAAATTATAGTAATTTTGGTTTAATTTTTTAAATTATTTTTTTGTCAAGTAAAAATTGTCCCAAAAATTTTTAGGTCAACTTAATCTCAACATCTATGCATCAATAACTCATAATATTTATATTTTTAGAATCAATATATTTTTCTAGTAATTATGATGACTTCAGATTTGACTTTATTTTCGAAACCAAATATCGTTCTGTTGAAGTGCACAGAGGGTTCGCTGTACCACGACAAATCTTGTGTATACTTAAGAGGTCTAAATGGTGTCTAATTGAGATGAAATTTCAAACATAAACTAATTAAGAGGTGATACAAATTATAGTAATTATATTTTAATTTTTTAAACTATTTTTTGTCAAGTAAAAATTATTTCAAAAATTATTAGATCGACTTAATCTCAACATCTATGCATCAATAATTCTTGATATTTTATATATTTAAAATAAGTATATATTTTTAGTAATTATGATGACTTCAGTTTGACTTTATTTTTGAAACCAAATGTCGTCCCGTTGAAGTACACACAATCAAAGATAGTACTAGAATTATATTAATAATATAAAAATATTCTAAAATTAAAGATAATTATATTTTATATAAGTGATCATGTCTTACGTATAATTTACTATCTCTTTTAATTTCTTAGTGTCATATTAATATTTTATTATACATTTTAAGACGTTACAGTTTTGTTTCTGTTTTCGAATTCTTGGTGTTGATCTAATAGAATACATTGGTCATATCATGAACAACTTTCATGAAGAGCCCAAAGATTAGATCATCCTCGTTCAGGTTGTAAAGAAGCCGCACTCATTGCTAGTTTGGATCACGATATGAGAGAGAAGGTTA
This sequence comes from Colocasia esculenta, assembly GCA_014218235.1. Taxonomy (NCBI): domain Eukaryota; kingdom Viridiplantae; phylum Streptophyta; class Magnoliopsida; order Alismatales; family Araceae; genus Colocasia; species Colocasia esculenta. The sequence goes on along the minus strand of CM024761.1, from coordinate 85,638,430 downwards.
AGAATAATTCACTGTATCTTTAAGCACGGACATTCATTTGATGTGATTCTAATTGGAGCTTGTACAGAAAGTCGTGAGAAACAACTTTCATGAAAAAGTCTCGAAGAGATATACCCTCGTTTGAGATGTGGAATATATGATAATTATATATATAATATATATATCATGATATGAGAGAAAATGTGAAGAATAATCTACTATAACTTTGGACATACACCACCAATTGAGGTAATTCTACTTCGAAGATAAAGCTGAAAAAAAATAGAACAACTTTGATGAAGATCTCATGAGCATATCAATCCCTTTTCAGACTATAGAAGGCGTGATATCCCTGAAGTTCTAGAGAATATGAGAGAGAAAGAGGAGAGAGAAATATTGCATGTATGAGAAGAGATGGAAAGTCTATCTCGAGTTTGGATGGAGAGTTTTCTTTGAAGTTTGCTCATTTTAAATATTCATCAAGTCACAAAACTAAAAAAATAAATCAAACAAGCCATTTTCCCACCGTATCTCAGCGGTACGGTATGGTACGGTACCGTATCTTCCCACGGAGAATGCGGTACGGTCGATCCAAACGATACGACGAACCTTGGATGAAACAAAGATTTGAAGAGTGTAGATAATATTTTCATGTATATATATGTAATTATTCCAAAGATAAAATTGATAATTAATTATTCTTGTTATTTTCTCATTTCGTCACAATGTCTGGTAGACCAAGAATGGTGATAACTAACGGTAACCGAGAACTGGTCGGGATTTGTCTAGACTAATCTCCACCCGAGATTAAGCTAATTGAAGAACTCGGTTCTTTGTCGAATCTCCCTAAAAGGATATAAAATATGAGAAATATTTAGTGTATATTAAAAAACGTATTAAAATTGACACACTTAATAAAATAGTGTTACTTCAATTATAAGTATGTTTATTTTTAAAATCTTAAATAAAATAATACATTTTATTAGGGTTTTTTATTTAAATAATCATATTATATTATTTAATTAATTATTAATCACATTAAAAAATATTTCCCAAAATAGTCACCAAGTTGCCACGTAGGCAACTTGGTGACCAGGGGACCGTGTGAGAAGAAGGTCGGCATTTCCAACGCCGACACTAAAGTCGGCATTGAGAATGCCGACTCCAAAGTCGGCATTCTCAACGCCGATACTAAAGTATGAGGAGAGTGTTGGTATTGGTAGAGTGGAGTATATGGCTTGGTATTGGTCTATCACTAGGCGGTACATTGGTCGGCCAGGTTTTACTTATGATATGCGTTATGAGTCGCGAGATCACATAGAGAGGAGTCTGGTAGAAGGTATGAAGCATTTACATATGATGGCTACTGATGGCCTTAGGGATGATATATCGGATAGTACGCAGTCTCGATTTATAGCCATACATATGTACATTGATGGTGTGTTGTCTCATGTTCAGTGGACAGATTCATCTACATCACATGCAGGACCTTCAGAGCCATGTGCAGACACACCACAGCAGCCAGATGATGCAGGGCCATCTCACTGTTCTCCAGATGTTATGACAGTTTCACAATATGGTCTATATGACGTAGGAGCTTCACAGATACTGACAGATGAGGGCATGACAGATACACAACCACCACAGTCTACGGTAGGTACATATCGTCACCAGCGACGTCACAGAGATTCGACTAGTACACTACCACAGCAGAGTCAGTCTGATCTACTTGGAGAGACATTAGGCAGTATATCAGAGGACATGGATTCTGAGACAGCACAATCAGAGTCATGTGATGCTATTTTAGTGCATGAGACACAGTCACAGTCGGAGACAGAGGTTGATGCACAGGAGCAGTGTCACAGCCGTGGTCGTGATCGAGGTCGAGCATCTAGAAAGGGAAAGAAGAGATGGTTTCCACAGTTTTTTTGAGATGATTTCTGTACTTGATATTTTTTAGTTGTGTTTTCGTGTACATATGTTATTTTGATATATTTGTGATTTAGACATGATGTATATGTGACTTAGACATCTACAAATATTTTGGCATGTTATTTGTGATTATCCTTGACATATACATAGAAATGTTATCGTATAGGAACATGTACAAATAATGAAAATATAAGTGGAACATGAGAGGTGCTGTCAATTTTTTTTAAAATTAAATAATGTTTAAAATAAATAGAGGTAAGTTTACAACCATATAATTTGTTATTAATAATCTACTTTGCTATCATATTAAAAGACTCAAATTCTAATCTAAAATCTAGACGTTGAGTTGAGAGAATTCTCTTTATATAATGATAAAACTCTTACAAATTTTCAATATAAAATTAAATAAAAAATATAGATAATTCAACCTTGTCTAAATTTTTTGTTCAAAATCGTTCCCTGTGTTTTCATGCAGACAGTGTTCACTCACAGAGAGCTGCGCTCTGTGAACAAACACAGACAGGCCGGGCTCTGTGTTCACAGAGCGCGGCCTGTCTATGTTTTCATAGAGAGCCGCGCTCTGTGAAGTGCAGCGCGGCCTGGGAGGTTTTTATTTTTTATTTTTTAACATATGGAGTCGGCAATGCCATTGCCAACTCTAAAGCCGGCATTGCTAATGCCGACGTTGGAGTCGTCATTATTAAAGCCGACATTGGCATTGCCGACTCCAAAGCTGGCATTGCCAATGCCGACTTTATTCTCCCACCCGGTCTCCCGGTCACCAGTGGCAACTTGGTGACTATTTTGGGAAATAAATTTAAAATGTGATTAAATAAATAATTAAATAATATAATATGATTATTTAAATAAAAAACCCTTTTTATTAAGTGTCTATATCTTAATACAGCATACAACAAGTATTTCTCATAAAATATTTAACCCGATTGTAACCTTTTTCCGAGTCCTGGGCCAGAGAGAAGACGTTATTTGTTAGAGACGAGGGCAGCTCGATTCGTCGCTTCGCCTGCTGCACATCTCGCCGGTGGAGCAGAGAGGAGAGGAATTCGTCGGGGGAGGGCGGGGCGGAGCGGAACAGAACAGAGAGAGAGAGGGAACACCGGACATGTGAGAGAGGAGAGGTGGGGAGTCTCCTCTTCCTTGGTTGCGATCTCGTCCCTCCCTACCGATGCTGCCGACCACGTCCAGGGGGCGCACGCCCCCCAATGCTCGCCCTACCGCCAGTTTCGCCCATTACCTCCGCAGGATAGTCAAGGTTATTCTCTCCTCCCTTCCCTCCTTCCTTCCATGTCATGTGTTCTTCTTCCTTCGTTGTTTTATGACGTTGAACTGTTTTGTGGACTGATGGATCTGACCTTGGACAGTATTATGCAATTCTCAACCTGATTGCTCGGGGAAGATTTTGAGGAGTGGGTTCTCAGATCTTATCGTAATTTTCTTCTGTTGCATCTTGTGGAAACCCCTCGTTTATGCTCGGCCATGCTTCAGTACCCATCAAAGTTTCGATCCGTTTTCTTAGACAAAAAGCTAGAGACCGTTGAATGACTTTTCACGTAGTATCCAACGACATGCGAATGAAAAGCTGTGGTTGGGACTCACCCTTCTGCTTGAAAATTGTAGATGGTATCTCCTGGACAGTAGTGTAAAGGGTTCTCAATGCTGTTTGCTGTTTTTCCTTGGGCTATGTTACTTGCTATAATGCTTTCTTTCCTACTCATTTTAAATCGCTTATTTTATATCTTCTGAATTATTGAGGTATGTCTCGGAATCTGCAGGCTGTTGGGGAACTATTTCCTAATTAGCTAGATTTCCTGGTTGTATGTGTTTGCTGGGGCTTCTGCTATCTAAATGTTTGTGCGTGTGTATGTATACATATATTGATGTAAACCCATGAGTGTACTAGGCGAGAAGTGTTTGAGCCAGAGAAAGGTGCCACGGTGTCAGGTGGGACATTGGGGATGTTAGTGAGGTAATTCGTTTCTATTCTCACAACCGTCCAGAGTTCTTAGATGCAACTATTGATAGTTGTGGACAAAACAGTAGGATGCATTGGATGCAAGATGACTTTTGTAGAGCATCAACAACAAGGAGAATGTGAAGATTTGATGCTCTTATCTCTCAGCACTCTGCAGAACTTGATGTGGTGGGCATTACAATGGATCATGATGGTTTTCTGTGGTTGGCATGTGCAAGTGTAGGTTTGTAGGAGTTAATGTAGGTTGCATGTCTTCTTGAAGCCATAGGAGCACTGCAAAGGCAATGACACTGGTGGAGGTCGTCCTCCAATGTGTAAGGAGAGAGAGCATCCACAGTCTTGTGTGTCCAATGTCTTAAGGGATCATCCCTGACAAGTATTATCTCATGAAGATATACTGGCAATAGGAGGGAAGCTTGTCCATCAAGTCATCAATGGCAGAAGAGTTAGGTTTCAATGATAGGAGCTAGGAATAGCAATTACGACAACATAGGCTTATTTTAGAAGGAAGAAGAGGCTAACAACTAAGGTTTCTCCTTGGTTGCTTGCCTGGAAGGTTGACACAGATCAACTGAAGAATTGACCAAATTCGAGTCCTATCTGATCCTGAATCGGCCGATCCATAGGAAGATATGCCCATTATTTTATAGACTAGAGTTGTCCCAAGTTGGCAAGATTGGCCGATTCTAACCAATCCATGCTGATTCCGGTCCATTCCGAGCCTATTACAGATGATTTCACCCGATCTAGATTAATTCTGATTGATCAAAGGGATTCTAGTTCAATTCTTGCCATATCAAATCAATCCAGCCTGATAATTTGTACTTCAAATTTTGATCGATCAGTTGGATCGGTCGATCTCAGCCAATCCATGCTGATTGTGGCTGGAATTTCTTCGATCCCAACACCTAACCCTTGGATTGGATCACCACTGGGAGATCTGGAGCCGAATCGGTCAATTTCGATGTGGATCAGCCGATTCTGCCTTCCATTGTGCCAATTTTGCTTGCCATGGTTGATTGGGGAGAAGGAAACTCAAGTTCAATTTGGTTTGGAGTGGAACTAGATGGTAGTTTTTGGATCCAAGTGGAGCAGATGATTGGATCTCATCCATATCAGCATAACTGTCAGTGACGAATTATCTATTGTTTACAATCACCACCACTTTCTAGAAAACTTGGGGTGGGAATGCTAGGACTGTCAATTTTTAATAGCCAACATTGTCAACAATCACAACCTAGGTTGGTTTTTTTCTCTTAAGCCGCAATTGTTGGCTGATTGAAGGTGGGATCAAGGATCCAGGTTCTATCTCCATTAAGTAAGCACTCCAGGGATAGTGGGCAGGATGGATTTAGTGGACGATCCTGTTGTAAAGGTTCATGGGTGATTAAGTTTGTCATAGACGACAAGGTTGACATACAACATTGGGGGCATAAATGGAACAAATTGTATGTCTGGCTATTAAAGGTATGATCTTCCTCCTAACCTTTAAATGGCTGAAATGAATTTATTCTATGGCAGCAAAATGCATGAAGAATGTTCTTAAATGTAAGAGACTCAAGTTGTGAAGGCAAATGGTCCAGAGTAGGATTGCTTGAGTAGTCGAGTTGGATCAGCGAAGACTCATAGAGACAAGTTAGTGTGAACCTTGATAAAGGTTCAACATGTCCAAAGATCTAAGAGAATTACTTGATGTCATTGGAGTATTTAGCTCAAAAGGCTGTTGATGCACTCTTAGACCGAGTTTTGTTTTATGCATAGATAGTGAGTGGTGTGTAGGGGCTCGTATGGAGGGTTAACAGAGGGGCAGCTATAATAGTATCTCAAGCAAGTTACAGATCAACATATAGCTTAATTCTGTTGATGATTATGGAGCACAAAGGAAAGAAGTTACTTTTGCTTCAAAACATTGGTATTGATGATAGTCCCTCATATCCGTTGACATAGGTGGAGCAAAACTGGGTTGTAATGGTGCTGAGCTATACAAGCACTTAGAATGGTACAGGCATAGGATGTAGGGGACATATGGGTTCTATATTTGATACCTGGTTGTTCTTCTATGTGGCTTGCAAATTCAAGCGAAGATGGAGTTTTATGGAGTGTTGATGGGACTTTGCAGGGCTTTTGAGAGACTGTATCTTAACTAGGGTCTGTTTTCTAGTAGGATTCAGATTTTGCTGGGGTTCTCTTTTATATATTGATGTAAACCCAAGGGAGAAGTTGTAGATTTCTTTTCCAGTGGAAGATGTTGTCTTCTTCTCTTTCTGTTCCTGTTTCCTTTCCTTGTTCCTGGCATTTCAGCACTATGGATTTATGGATTCCAGTGTCTTTCATATTATTCAACATTTGAAACAACCAAATTCTGCAGCTGAACTGCTCCTGGTTGGTTCCAGCTCCTCTTAACATGTAGACCAGTAATCAGCAGTTCTGAGCAAATACAACTGGTTCTGGGCCTCTGGCAGATCCTACCCCAGGGGAAGGCTGGGAGTGGGGAGGAAAGGAGGAAGATAAGTTTCCATTCTGGGGATTTTGATGGAGATGAAAGGAAAAGGGAAGAATAACAACAGATGAGGATGACGACCTTATTGTAAGACATCTGATAAGAAAAACTTAATTGTCTATGTATCCCTACGTCTAAAAGAGGGCACATTTTAAATTATGGCCTTGTCTGAATAAAAACCACATAACTAGGCTGACTCCACTCCGTTCTGGCCCTGGTTCAGACAAACTGGCTTTTAAAATCTTGTACTAGTGGCAAATGTGCTTAGAGAATTTGCTCAGATATATCATATCTGCCTATGGCGCTTGAGTTCTCCACATGTTTATTACATGGACATTTTGTTGTGAGGATTGCTTGGTGATAGAAAATACTCTGTTGAATAAGGTGCATGCTTGTTTTATTCAGAGATTGCCTGGTGATAGAAAATACTCTGCTCAACGAGGTGCATGCTTGTGTTTGCAATTGAGTTTCACAGTTTGATCAGTGGATGCAGATTAACTCACGATGGCTCTGTTTTGTTTCATGTAGTGGCAACAAATGGACATTGAGTACACGTTCTGGCAAATGCTTCAACTTTGCAGCTCACCAAAAGTGGTGTATGTATCTTTACTATTGCTCTGTTTTTCTGTCACTTTCTGACTTGAGTATTCCAAAGTACTTTGTTCTAGAAGATCAATTACAATGCATAATGTCAAATGGGAGAACAATGAATCAGATATTTTGATTGTTGTACTTGTAAGTGACTTACGTTCTTACTACTATGCAATTACAGCAGTGATCTAGGAAGATTTGGCTCCTCAATAAGCAATTAGGAAAGGTTTTTTTTTTGATAAACAGAGTTCGTTCATGAAGCCTGTTAATGCTTTGATTGATGTTATTATGTAACGACACAGTTCTTTAGTTTGTCATCTTGTGCTTAGATGACAGCCCATAAAACAGAACTTTAAAGCTGTTTGCTATGTGAGGTAAAGTCCACTAGCAAAGTGCATTAAAATTTGGAGAAGCGCATGAGACAAGCTTTGATTTCTTTACCATATGGTTTTTGAAGATAGGTCTTTTTGGAAATATAATTTTCATCCTAAGTGAGGTTTATGTTCAATTATGTTTAGAGAATGTTGTTCTTTAAAGGCCATGATTTGTGGTAACACATGGTAATGTTTGCATTGTAAAAGCTTGTTATTGCATTGCTCTGTGGTGAAATTTTAAAAGACATAAAAAAATTATGATCATCTCTTTATGTCTGAATGCATATGTTGTAAGTGATGGTAATGAGTTTCGAGGCTGATTTTGTATGTTAATGAAATGAACATAAAGGTGCATGTTTTCAGTAAAAAATTAAGAGTTTATAGATGAATCATATGTTGAGGGAGATGAATTCTTATATGATATCAAGTAACTTCTAATTGTGCTACTGTCCTTTATGAGCTTACTTATTTAAGATTCTGGGATATAAACCTAGAAGTATCTAGTTTTCAAATGAATATTTTCCTTCCTTATATCCCTCTTTATTTGGCAACCATTTCACTCAGCTTCTGTACATGCAGACTTAAGGCCGTCCTGATTCCTGTTCATGTTTAACCAATGTCATGTTTGTCTAGCTGCAGATTTGGTCACGCTAACTTGTGGTTTGGTTACCTATCCATATTAGCTGTGGCCTGCTTGACCATGTTTATCATGATAGGCATATCGTGATTGCAGACTTGGTTGTCAAAACTCATCTCAAAGCCTGACAGATGAGCCATCCTTCTAGCTTAATTCTCTAGAGGGCTGGGAATTGGTGGATCAAATGCTTGGAAGGCTTTACCTGATAAAAATGGATAAGATTATCTGTTAATAACTAAATGGGCATAGTTTGTGTAGAAACTCACCCCCAAAACCTAGGTTTTGAGGGAAGGAAGGCCACACTATATTAAGCACAAGCCCATCTTTGAATTGTCCGATGTGGGACAATTCAACACACCCCTTCACGTGCCAGTCTTTATAGGGCAAAATGCACATGAATATTAATAAGGAATGATGTGGAGCCCACAATCGGGATGGAACCTGCTCTGATACCATGAACCTAGGTGTTGAGGGGAGGAAGGCCACACTATATAAGCACAAGCCCATCTTTGAATTGTCCGATGTGGGATAATTTCAACTGTTTGATATTTACATTTATCTTTTTTTTTGAAAGGTGGGTGGTATCACCAATATATTACGATAGAAAAAGAATATACAAGTATAGGCCAACACCAAAAAACAGCCATGCCTGCCTATACAACCCCATCCATCCCTGAATGGATAACAAATCTCAACCCCCCATCAAAGCAAAAAGTGAGGAGTTGGCCTGATCCACATTACAAATGATTATCTTGATCCCATAATATGCCAAAATAAACCTGAGCACTGATCTTTACTAACAAATTGTCATCTACTCATTAAGCAGGTAGGATTTTCTGGTTTAAATTCATTTAAATCTAATACGTAATTAATCTCCCAATTAGATCTTTGTAGTTTGTATTTTGTTTGGTGTTTTTGGTAATACTGAATCTAAATGTTCAGGGTTGTATAGATTGGGACAAGAGGTGGCTCATTTGATAGTCATACTCCTTGGAACTAAATTAAAGATGGGAGAGAATTAAGCTTAATGTTATTATGATATTTTCGGAAGGGAGGTGGGTGAACACTGTTAGTAAGAATAATTTGTGGTAACTAAAGTGTCTTAGCTAGAAGTGGCTGTTGACACAAAAAAAAAAATGTTGTGCCAGTCCCACATTAATTCCCAGAAATTCCCCCTCCCTTAACCGATGGAAGCACCATCGGTTAGGGGGTTTTTTCCCCTTAACCGATGGGGCTACCATCGGTTAAGGGGGTTTTCTCCCCCAACCGATGGAAGCACCATCGGTTGGAGGGACAAACCCCTCCAACCGATGGTACTACCATCGGTTAAAGGGGAATTCCCCTCTAACCGATGGGAGTCCCATCGGTTAAGGGGATCTCCCCTTTAGAATCCCCTAACCGATGGGACTGCCATCGGTTAAGGGGATTCTCCCCTTTAACCGATGGGAGTTCCATCGGTTAAGGGGAAATTCCCCTCTAACCGATGGAACCACCATCGGTTAAGGGGAATTCCCTTTAAAAAAAAGAGAAAACCCCCAACCGATGGTACTACCATCGGTTAAGGGGATTTTTCCCCTTAACCGATGGGACTACCATCGGTTGAGGGGTTTTAACCCTCTAACCGATGGTACCCCCATCGGTTAAAGGGAATATTCCCTCTAACCGATGGGACTCCCATCGGTTAAAGGGAGCCCCACTCCCACGCATGTAAGGGGGGGCCTTCCCCTATAAAAGGCACCCCCATCCCCCATTCTAGAGGAGGCGGACCCCCCCATAAGGAGCTACAGCCCTCTTCTCAAAGTGCTGTCCCCCATTTTCTGAAATCCCGAAAGAATAGAAAAATCCCAAATTCTCAAAGCTTCCCGATCTCCTCCTCAAGCTCCCCTCTTGTGTGAAAGTACCAAATCTCCCTCCCGAGCATTGAGAAGTTGTTCTTATACGGCATCGGCAAACTTCTTTGGCTAAAAGTCCGCAATAGCGGCATAGGCCCTCATGGGCTATAGGTTCTAAATACCGTCCATTCCGGACATATGGTATTTTAGATACCTTTGTAATTCATGCCACCTCCCATCGAGTTTTAAACTCTCCGGGATGGTGTGTTTGTGCTATATGCATATGTTTCTTAGAGGAGATTCTGCCCAAGTGGAGATTCTGCTCGAGAACGTATTCATATATTCACAGATTCGTATTTTTATATATATGTTTCTTAGAGGAAACTCTACCCAAGTGGAGATTCAACCTAAGAACATATCTATAAATTTCAAAATCTGTGTTTATATTTATATGTTTCTTAGAGGAGATTCTGCCCAAGAACATGTTTGTATATTCACAAATTTGTATTTTTATATGTATGTTTCCTAGAGGAAACTCTGCCCAAGCGGAGATTCCGCCTAAGAACATATCTATAAAACTCAAATTTGTGCCTATACACATGTGTTTCTTGAAAGGAAGCTCTGCCCATGTCAGAGTTTTCCCTCTAAAAACATATCAATATAATCACAAACTTTGTATTCATATACATGTCTTCCCAAGAGGAAACTCTGCCCAAATGGAGTCTCCGCCCACAAACATGTCTATATAATCATAAATTCGCAATTATATGCGTATGCCTCTCAAAAGGGATTCTGCATATGCAGATGGTACCTTTTGCCGGATACTCCATTCAAATAGAGATACCGGTGAGAAAATATGCGTAAACTGCAAATTTATGATCATACACACATACTTTCTTAAGGGCAAAATCTCTCCGGGCAAAGATTCTCTGAGGACACATGGATATAAGTACATGTTCATATGAATATATCTCCGTGAGGGTATTCCGCATAGGCAGAAACTCTGCCAAAATAAATTTATGAAAATTGTATTGATATACACACATCCAAAGAAAAAGGAAACAAGACCCGAACTGTGCTCAGATACTCCAAAGAGCAGCACGAATGTATACTCACAAGAACTGCGTTCATATGGACAGTTTCCAGAAAGGAACTTCAAATTGACAAGAACGTCCATGGAGACCCGAACTGTGCTCAGATGCCCCGAAGAGTAACATATGCATACTCATGAGAATCATGTCCATGTGGACAGTTTCCAGAAAAGAACTATAATATGACAAGGACTTTCATGGAGATATATTCACATGTTCTCCAGAAATCATATCCACATGAGTGAGAAATGAGGGAGAAAGAAACTCTACCTCAAATTCAGCCTTTGCTAAAAGGGCACTGTAAAAGAACCTCATATGAAAGAAATTGATACAGTAATCCTTCTAATACGGAAGTGTTACTCCGGGTCATAATACCCCCAAGTTCAGAATCAAAATGCACGGGTATATACTCGTTCACAATAACAATCCTCATGTTTTCCCAAATAAAAATTTCTAATTAACCTTTTGCAAAAAAAAAAAAAAACCTCAAATAGGTCCGCAGGTATGCAACCGTCCCCCTCTCAAAATCACACTTTGGACTCCAAAAAGGCAGTCATTTCAAAAATGAAATACCCAAAGTAAAAGCATTTCAAACTAATCGAAAGAAAGGAAAAACATGTTATGATCAGGATTTTCTAAAAGCGTGCATATTTTTCTCATCCTTTGCTATGAATGGTATTCGGGTTAAAACTGATGTTAAATAACACCAGGAGTCTTAACTCGATGTAAATGTAACATCGACTCCAGTCGATGGAGACAGAGGTCCAGCACATGCTACTCCAATCACCTGATGAGTATGGATACGGGACTCAAGGAGTTCAGATAAAAAACGGCGCACCCTAGTCGCCCGTCACACGGGCATCCCCGTCCATTTCATGGACAATCCAATCGTCCGTTCCACGGACATCATACCCGTCCGTTCCAAGGACACCCAAAAATACTCTCTCCGCATTGTGCGGACTCTTTCTTCTGTCTGTTAGACAGACTGGCATGCCCCGCAAAATTCAAAGCATGAGAAATGAATACATGAATCACATAAAACGAAATGAATAAACAAAATCAAATGATATGTGCTTCTATGTCACGATAACCATGTGTAACTCCACACACATATATATACATAACCGCATATACACGTAACCATTACGCCTCAATATTTTTCCCGTGTCAACAGTGGCCTATTTTCCTTTATAAGAATCAATGATATATATTTCATAAAACAGCCAGAATAAATAAATTGGCTAGGATTTGAATTGTTTTCTAGTTTCTTTTTCACGTACTTCTGGAATCAATGCCATCCAATTCTTTAGTCCTGTACCAAACATTTGCATATCCATTCCACAATGCACATTTTTAGGTCATTTTCATTGTTAATTATCCATCTTATATGCAACTCTTTATTTTGCATGTGTGCTCTAACTATGGAAGATAGCTACCAGCATACAAAATATCACAAGCGTAAGTTATTTATCTGCTATTCTAATAAAATTGCATACACTTCCTTTTGGTCTGTTTTACTGTTTGTTTTGTGAAACTACACTTGCATTACTTCTTGATTTATTGTTTGCATAATGATGCTCATCTATCTTCTTATTGATCAATATCCTTTTGATGTAAATTTTCTCCTTTTACATAACTTGCATAATATCCTTTTGATGTAAATTTTCTCTACATAACTTACATTATAAAAGTTGACCATTATTTTCAAAACCACTTTCTAAGGATGCAATACACCGTTTTAATTTCAGTTGAAGTGTTACCATCCACTCAGGGAAAAAAACAAGTGAAAGTTTGCATACACTTTCAAATTTTTTTAAATAGTGAAAGTTTGCATAAAATTTTACCTGATGTTGCAGAAAAATAGAAAGTGATAAACTTTATTGTTGCCAGTGTTGCAAGAGGCGACAACCTAGATACTTAAACATCATGGTGCGCAAGTTGGCTGCATTAGTAGTTACTGTTTACAATGTAGGATGACAATGGGGCTAAGTGAAGGAAGATATTAATGTACTCTACAATGATATTGGGCCTGATGGTGCAGAAGTTCAAAAGGAAAAAGGGAACATGGAAGTTTAAAGGTGAAGCATATGAACTTGAGTGAGAAGAGTATTGATCTTCTTGTGGACAAAGAGACTCAAGTGTAGCTGTGTTTGGGATGTTCTGTTGACTTGTGGGTGCATGTTTGTGCAATTGGTTAATTTAGGAAGAACTGGAACTAATGTTATTGTAGTATGCTTTCTTGGCTCGTCTTTCACATGAGCATAAGAGAAATAGCAGAGGAGACGAGGTGGCGGTGAAGGTTGCTGAAGGTGAATCTGGGGAGAAGTGGGTGTTGGCATCAACTATTAGTCAACTGCAGTGCATAATGGTGGTGGCTCCATCATCTCTGGCAGTGCACAAGATGAGTGCTTTTCTCCTAGGGTTCCATGGCGAAAATAAGAAGTGCAGCCAACAGTAGGTAATAGGAAAGATAAGAATCTCTATTTCCTCAGAGAATCAGAGCAGATGATGTAAAGAGAATGCCTGTGTTTCTGGTGTTGCAGCAGATTCTGGTCTTTTCTCTGTGCACCAGGATTTTTGGACTCTTCTTTCACATGAGAAACAAGAGATAAATGGAGGAGGCAGTTACGGTTAAAGAGCGTGTGACAGAGTGAGAATCTGAGAAGAAGATGGATGGTGGATCTTGTGTACTGTGATCAACTGGTGGTGCACTAAGGGTAACTCCAACACATCTTTCTCTCTCTCTCTCTCTGCATTTTTCTCTTTTTCTTTTTCTTTTCTTGTTTTAGCTTTGCTTTTCTCTGAGGGGTATCCCTAAGATGAAGTTGGAAATAGGATGTAGGTGGAAAATGCAAGGCAACGGGTAAGAAGACAACTGGGATTGTCAAACCTTCAGGTTTCCTCAGAGAGGCAGAACAGATGAATGGGAAGATAATGCTGATGGTCCTGGTGTTTCAACAGAATCTGGCCCATACTTCTTGTTTCCCTTCCTTTTTTTGGAAACACAGGCAGGTGGTAAAATGATAGCATGAAATCTAGGAAGACGAAGGAAGAATGAGGAGGGGGGAGATGATGATATGGGGATTGTGCTCTGCACTGACAGCGCTTTGCTGTTGAGAAAACCTGTCTCCGGTGTTTCTGATTGAAAGAGAAAATGATAAAAGAAAATAGGACTTATTGCTGGAACTGTGAGCCCTGTTGACCTGCACATTCCCCACATGAACTTAGGATACTCTAATTCTCCATGCTCCATGCCTGCCCCTCTAACAAAACAGGGGAGCAGCAGCAAGGTTGCAGAATGCATGTAGATTCATCTTACGTAGGCTATAAATGGAGACAAACAAAAGCCGAGCAGAACGAATGTATTGGATTGGGCCATCTAACTCAAAATCTTAAGGTGATGAGTGGAGAGGGTTCCACTGTAAGCATATGTGGGACTATTCTTACATACCCCATCATGTGCATGCCTATTTTTAAATTCTGTCATGTGGATCATAAACTCAGGGTGTGCAGTCCGGATGATACCATGGGCTTTGATACCATGTTAAAGGCCGGACTCTACCCCAAAACCTAGGTGTTGAGTTGGGGGAATGCTCTACATATGTATAGGTGAAACTCCTACGGATTTTTTATATGGGGACTAAACCACAACCCCCTCCCACCTCGCGCCGAACCAACTGGTTTGGGGTGCAATGTGGATAGGGACAAGTGTCCATATCTAGAGAGTGAATGCAATGGGTAAACCTAACTCTGATACCATGTTAAACTTTTATTAGATTGGGCCGTCCAACTCAAAACTCTAAGGTGATGAATGGAGAGGGCTCCAATATTATAAGCATATTGATATTTTTGTCTCTTCCAATGTTCTATTCTTACACCCTCTCATGTGTAGACTGATTTGTAGGCTGTATCACATGAACCATAAACTTGGGGTGTGCAGCCCAGAACATACCATGGGTCTGATACCATGTTAAAGGCCGAGCCCTAAACCAAAACCTAGGCATTGAGTTAAGGGAATCATTTACATAAATAGAGGTGAAACTCCCACGGATTTTCAATATGGACTAAACCAAGGTTCGTTGCATTGCCAATTCCGATCGAATCGGGTTTGGATTTTTAGTATTTCATGTAGTTTATTTGAATTATGAAATTTTTAGGAAGGCTAAAATATGAGAGATTAGAAAGCTGGCATTTTGATGAAATCACCAAAATCGTGATTTTCTTCTTCAATGGGAGAGTTGACCTTTTATTGTAAGAGATATGATTTTTATGATATTTTTATTGGATTCAAATGGAGGTTACTTCCTTATTTATATGTAATATCTTAAGTAAATGAAACTACAAATATTAACATTTACTTAACTGATGTTCAGGTAAATAAGATATTATACATAATTACATATGTAAAGAGAATCGGGTATATGTATGTCATACATACATATATATATACATACATTTGTATCTCACAATATACTTATATATGAATATATATACATATATATATGCGTATACCATATAATATAATATATATATATATATTAGGTGAATCAAACCGAATAGGCGTATCAGGGAATCAGATTCTTCCTAATCCGCCACGATTCGCTTGAATCGGACCGATTCGGCAAACTATCACTAAACCACAACAAACAATAACAAAAATATGACTTGTAACTGAATGAGTGAGGTGCTATTTTTTTTTCTTTTTGAAACATGGATTGTACCATAGATTATATTAAAGGAAAAAGAGGGATATACATGTGTAGACAGACAGCGCACAAAAAACCCCTATACAAAGAGAAGCCCACACCGAAATGTTGTACCTAAATTAACTCCCCAGAAGCGAAAAAAGCGAGGAGTTAAAACCCTCCACTTTACAAAAATGTTTTGCCCTGAAAGATACTTTTTGTCTAACAAAAGAAAAAAGACTGTCCTCCATCCTCGCTTCCCTTCTGAATAATCTATTGGTCCTTTCAGTCCACAAAGCCCAAAGTGGCATGCAAGATGAGCAACCAAATAATCTTGTCACCCTTGAGATTCCATCTTTGATGCCACTTTGAAAGAAGCTGCTGGACCCCCTCAAAATGGGCTGAAGACTGTTGAGGACACTAACTGATCCTCGGCCAAATACCCTTAGCATAGGGGCAGCCTGTAAATAAATGGTAAATGAGGCGCTATACCAACTACAACACAAAGAAAAACATTATCAAGGAAGAAAGGTGCCATTTATAAGAAGCAAGTAAATGCACAGTACATAATTCCACGGAGGGGGTTGGGAGAGTTGGATAAGTGCTTCATGGGTAACCATGAGGTCTCAGTATTCCCGCCATGGACACTACAAAGGCAGAGAGGTAGAAACCTGGGGTTCATGTGCTCTTTGTCCTCATGGAGTCTGCCGTGCCTAGGGCCGGGGGTGCGGGGACTGCCTGGGAAAGGTTAGGTTGGCTCGCAGCTCAGGCTTGATCATGGATGGATTGAGTCTACTCTTGATATTCTGAAAAAGGAAAAAAATCCTATGGAGCCCGTGAAAGCCATGAGAACCGCATATTGAAGGTGCCAACAAAAATCTGAAAATGAAAAACACCATGGATGAGAAGACTGGGACCCCCTGAATGATCTTGCTTGCATTGTCACATTATTTTCCTTGTTAGCCATTCATGTACTAGCTTAACAGATACGAAAACCAGCCTCATTAACTTTGCTTGAACAACACCGTGGTAAGCACGTTGTCATATGGTTGGTTACCTGTCTGACTCAAATTGGTGAGTTTGTATCCACAAATGACAAGGTCAGCTGCTGCTCTGTCACAGTACAATAAGCTTAGGTGGAATTTCAACCTGCTGATTTAATGCTGCCTCTGCAGGTATCCTAGTGGAAAAGGTGGGCGATGATCAACTGGGACACAATTTTCACCGCTGTGTCATACCATGACCTGTGTATGCGCATATCGATTGGCATACCACCTATTGACCTACTGGTCAGCAAAAGCTTGAGACCTGGATAATGCCTTTGGTTCCCCACTAAAAAGTGCAGCCTTGAGTCTTGATGTTGACCTAAATGTTAAATGCTCAAACTCCCTGTCCCTTAACTTTCAGGATACAATGGTAACAAGGCCATTAATGACTGACATTAACTCCACCCAAGAATCACAAATGACAGTCTCTTTTACCACACAATGACTTATCAACTATAAACACAAGCTAAATGAAAGTGAGTAGCTCAACCAAGCACCTGTAATTGAAGGCATACATCAGATCTTGTCTAGTGCCCAAGCCAGCTGATTGGAACCAAACTCTCAGCAATGTAACTAACCTTAGTTCAAGGGTTAGGTGAAATGAAGATAGCTCTCATCCCTTTGCAGTGAAATGAACGTAATTAAATTGAAGGGAAAATTATCGAAGAGGGGCAAAAAAAAAAAAAAAAAAATCCAGGTGTCTAATGAGGGCTGTCTAAGTTTAAATTACCTGAAAAGGCACTTTTCTTGAATTTCATGTCTCTAAGAGGCAAACTACCGATACTACCCTTGAATGTTTCACAACTAGACTTCGTTAAAATCTAAATCTAAATATTATGGCTATTGCATCTTTCAAGCCACTAATCCCTTAATTTCATCGGCATAATCATTAAGATTATGGCTTAATTTTGTTATTTTAAGATTTATTTTGTTGCTTTTAAAGTTTACCTTGTTTTTCTTTGAAAAACATCATATATCGTTTTTTTTTAATACCACAATTGTATTAAAATTTAAAAGAAGAATGTACAAGAGTAGACAGTATGCTCTAAAAACAAACTCCCACCCTATACAAAAGAAGACCACACAGAGATTGTGTGGGAACAACCAATCCCCCAACAAAACAAAAAAAGAGGAAGTAGTGGATTCGACACTACACAAATGCCCGCCCATTCCTTCACTTTAACACATAAAGCATTGAAAATAGTCGCCGCATCTCTTGAAACTCTTCTAAAAATTCTACTATTCCTTGCTCCCCATAGCATCCACAAGGTGGCATGGAGAATGAGCCACCACACTGCTCTGTCTCCTCCGAGAGACCACTTTCTCTTCCAACCCAAAAGAAGTTGTTGCACAGTCCTACATGGACGCCAGTTGAAGCCAATCTTCCTCCCAACCTCTCTCCACACCCCTTGTCAGTAGGAACATCCTACAAACAAGTGATCCATGGTCTCATCCTTCTCCCCACAAAGGGCACAAGTAGGCTGAATATCAGGAATGAAGCAATGTAGCCTATCCCTGGTTGGTAGTCTCCTATGTGAGATCCTCCAAATCAAAATCTTCACCTTCAATGGTGGTTCTCGGTCTCCACACCTGGTGATGGAGAGGGTGTTGAAGTCCTCTATCTGCAATAACCCTGTAAGTAGATTTGACTGGAAACACACCACCCTTCTCCTACCTCCACACCGGCACACCCATGTATCGTCTGAGTCAGCCGGATGAAACTGACAAAACTGACAGAATATTCTAGAACTGCAGCAACTCAGTCTGTGTCAAGTCCCGCCTGAAAGCCAGCACCCAAGCCCCTCCAGGGAGGAGTGGGTCAAAAGCCCGAGAGACAGATGACAAAGGATCCGCCAAAATCTGGAAGAGAGAAGGGAATAGAGATTACAAGGTGAAGTCTCCACACCACCTATCCTTCCAGAAAGAAGCTGTGTCCCTCCTGCCAGGCTGAGCTGGAACAGGGAGGTCTGGTTTTGATTCAGTTCTCCCAATCCCTATCTGGACCAGTTGGCTTTGCGAAGTTTGCTTAATGTTAATTTTAAGTAACAGGACATTTTATGCCTTTAGGATAAACACATGCTCATCCCAGTGTAAACCCGTCCACCATGTCACCTGCTCATACATTAATCACTCTACACCTTCTAGGTTCCTACAGTGATGTTACTGCCCTAGGGTTTCCAATGTAAGGTTTCACAAAGTTTGAGT
The DNA here is from genome assembly GCA_014218235.1 of Colocasia esculenta. Lineage (NCBI taxonomy): Eukaryota > Viridiplantae > Streptophyta > Magnoliopsida > Alismatales > Araceae > Colocasia > Colocasia esculenta. Next base: position 85,619,565 of record CM024761.1, on the reverse strand, counting down.
ATTAGACATGCTGAAACAATGGAAAACTGCTCCATTTAACACTGGCAAGCAAATAAAATTATAGTAGGTCACTCCCCACCATGCTCTTCATAGTTTTCTTACCCCCAAGAAACTCTAAACCTGAAACTGAAGGAAGAAAGTGTTAAATAACTAAGCCAAATGGATAGAGACAGCATGAGCATCATTCTAATAGAGTTATACTTTGGGACTAAGGTGATGGCATGCTGACTTCCTTGCATATCAAATCTTTCCTCATTATTCTCAAGCTCCTTGTCTTTGGACTTGCCAGGTGCAAGCTCTCCAGTCTCCACTGCCACATGTAGCTCCTATGACAGTAATTGGAAGAGTGTGAAGGCAATGCTGAATCCTAGACTGCTATCATTCCGCCAATCAATAAGTGACATGTATTAGTCTAGACCAAAACCAATCTAGGGCTGTCTCTGTCGATCATTGTGCGACACGTCGGCGATATGTGAATGGTCCATGTTTTGATCAATCATGGAGCAACATGCATTTTAACCATTTATGACCCATGAAGGACCACTACTGGAAGTCCAATAAGCCCTAATTGATGTTGACTAAATTCTAAGGCCCATTAATGGAAGTCCAGTAAGGCCTGATTGATGTTGACTAAATTCTGAGAAACAATTCAAATAATCCATATGAACATTAGCTATTGCTCCTTTATACTTTACCTTTGAGAATTTCTGGGGACCAATTCAAGTTAGGCCTAGTTGTTGGGTACCACACTATTCATATTTATCGACGAAACTCAACATCTGAGATATAGTACACTTCATGTGGTCAATTTACAATGACAATTTGAAGGATAAAAACTGATGAAACCTTTATGAAAATGTTGAGACAGAAACTTCTGATGCAGCTAGCATATCTATGCTTGGGCAGGCTGCCTAGGCATCTAAGGAGATGCTTTCAAGAGAGAGCACCATTAGCTTCGGTCATTTTTCTTTCAACAACATGTTCAACATCATCCCTTCTCCCTTCTGAAGCTGTGTTGAACCCTAAAGAGTTGTGGTGGATATCTACCAGAAGAAATACCGGGGGTCAATTTATAGTGGTCTAAAGATTACTTAGGTAGCCCATTTTGGTTGCTTAAGTAATAAGGGTGAAGTTCCTTTTAAGGGATGACTTGAAGATGAAGTAAAGGTCATTATTGCTTAAAGTAACCCCATGGTTGCTTAGGTAATATTGATTTCAAATGCCCTTCAAGTTAAGGAAGGGAGCCCATTTATTGAATTGGCAGTAAGCCCTCCAGGGAAGCCAAAGTTCAAGGAAGAACAACGCTTCAAGAGAAATACGGCACGGAAGAAATCCGGCAGCACAAGGTCTATAAGACCAAGTACAAAGAACAACCTTGCAACGGAAGCTCCAAGGATTTGCAAATCCAACTCTTCGTCGAGCAAAACTCCGAGGGAAGAGGTAGAGCTCCAGCAGCACCAACACCCCTACAATGGGGCATATGGGGGCCTATTTATAGGCAAAACCCCTCCCAAGTTCAAGCCCCAACCGATGGGACTTCCATTGGTTGGAGGGGTATTCCCCCCCAACCGATGGAACCTCCATTGAACCCCCATCGGTTGGAGGGGTATTTACCCCCAACCGATGGAAGGTCCATCGGTTGGAGGGTGCTCACTCCTAACCGATGGGCCTTCCACCGGAAGGGGCGGGTCCCATCCCTCTCATCCCACGCAATGTAAAGGGGTTGAAACCCCTATAAAAAGCCATGTAGCCCCCTAGGGGCAAAGGATATCTTCCCCCTATCCTTTTTCTGGTTTTTCCAGGAAGATTGGAAGAAAAATCTGAAAAAAGCAAAAGTTTTCTCCCCAAACCCTCGCTTGCACTCAAGGCTCCCCGCTCGGTGTGAAGGTATCGGTTCTTCCCCAGTCCGGTGAAAAAGCATCTGATCTTGGCAAGCGCAAAGAAAGGGAGACCGCCTCCATACGACATCAACACCTCCCCCATCCCCCTCCATGCCGGGCTAGTCTCCATGGAGGACTTTTCAAAGAAATCATAATACGGTCCATATCCCCACATCGAGCAAAACTCTGTGGGGGTAATATCCTTCGGGGTTTAAATATCTTCCATATCGAGCGAGACTCTATGGATATATGATATTTAAATACCCTCATTCTCGTGCTCTAAATGCCTCCATATTGAGCAATACTCTATGGGCATCGGCATTTAGATGCACACGTTCTCCCCGCCGTCGAGCAAGACTCTGGGATGGGCGAGTGTTTGTGCTCGTATGTGTATGCATTTTCCATGGAAGACATACTCATATGCTCACAACGTTGTGCTTATATGTATATGTTTCTTAAAGAAAACTCTGCCCAAGCGGAGGTTCTACCTGGGAACATATTCATGTAATCACAATCCCTTGTTCATGTGTATATGTTTTCTAAAGGAAACTTTGTCTAAGCGGAGGTTCTGCCCGAAAACATACTCATATGTCCACAACTCTGTGCTTATATGTATTTATTTCCTAAAGGAAACTCTGCCCAAGCGGAGGTTCTGCCCGGAAATATACCCATGTATTCACAAATATTGTGCTTATGTGTATATATTTCCTAAAAAGGAAACTCTACCCAAGCGGAGGTTCTGTCCGGAAATATATTCATATACTCACAAAAGTTGTGTTCATATATGTGTGCTTTCTGAAAGGAACTCTGCCTAAACGGAGGTTCTGTCGAAAATATATCCATATGTTCACAAAATGATATGTTCATGTGAATATGTCTTTTAAAGGAAACTCTGCCCCAGCAGGGGTTCTACCCAAAAGCATATCCACATGTCCATAAATATATGTACATATGTGCGTATTTCATGGCGACACCCTGTCTATACAGGGACTCTCCCCTAAAATCAATACAATCATATGTCCATCAAACTCATATATTTGCCCAATAACTCTGCCTCTGCAGGAGCGCTGCCTAAATCCACAATACACTCAAATTCCTAAACAAATTCACGGGTATATACCCGCTCATTTCTCAAATCATATGTCTAATTTTCAAAGGAACTCATACTCCTTTCAAATAAAATTTTAAAGCAAATAACATGTACAAACACCTGATGAATTCATGGGTACACCCCGCTCATTTCCCAAATCATATTTCAAAGCCCAAAAGAAATCTATACTCCTTTTCAAAATAAAATTCTCTTTCCAAAACAAATATCTTTCTTTTCAAAAATAAAGCCCCTTTTCAAAGGAACAAATCCTTTCTTTCAAATCAAAATCCATTTTGTCCGACGATAATAAAAAGAAAAAACATTGTATTACAATTTTCTAGAAAATGCATAATTCCTCGACTTTACTATCAATGCTATTTGGGTTAAGACTGATGTAAAAATAACATCAAAGGCTTTTAACTCGATGTAAACAAAACATCGATTCCGATCGATGGAGACAAGGGTCCAGCACACGCTGCCCTAATCGCCTGATAAATAAAAATTGCGGAACCAATAAAGTTCAAAGATAAAAGTGGCGCACTTGTCCATTCCATGGACATCAAATATTCTCTCCGCACTACGCGGATTTTAACTTCTGTCTGTTAGACAGGTTGGCACGCCCTGCAAGGCAAAAGAAATAAAAGAAATAAATAACAAATCAAATCAAGCTCAAATTCACGCCGAAATCAAGAAAGAAATAAAAAACATACGGAAATTTTTCCGCGTACCACAAGCTGCTATCAATGTGTGGGCCTGCAACATGTTGTTGGTCTTTTTGAAATTGTCACTGCTTGACTAAGGAATTATATATTGCTTATTCAACTCTCACATCTTCGTAAAAGGCTCCTTTCTCTTATCCACCTCCTTATGGGGTGTTTGGGAGCAATTTTTTAAAAAAAACTATTTCTATCTAAAAATTAATGTTGAATTCTCTTCTAACTTTAAATTTAAAATTATGAGAATGTGATGTTACTTGTTTGGTAAAAATAATAATTTTTTTAATTTTATTTTGAAGTGTTTGGTAGGGGGTCGGTGGGGGGGGGGGGGGAGGGCGCAGGGGTGTGTTGGGGGGCGGGGGGGGGGGGGGTGGGGTGGGGTTGGGGGGGAGGGGGGCGCAGGGGTCTGTGGGGGGGGGGGTGGGCAGGGGTGTGGGGGGGGGGGTGCTGCAGGGGGGGGGGGGCGCAGGGGTGTTTGGTTGGGGGGGGGAGGGGGAGGAGGAGGTGGGGTGGGGGGGGGGGGGTGCTGGGGGGGGGGGTGGGCAGGTCTGTGGGGGGGTGCTGCTAGGGGGGGGGGCGCAGGGGTGTTGGGGGGGGTGCTGCTGGGGGGTCTGTGAGGGGGGGGGGCAGGGGTGTTTGGGGGGGGGAGGGGAGGAGGAGGTGGGGGGTGGGGGGGGGGGCACAGGGGTGTTGGGGGGGGGGGAGGGGAGGAGGAGGTGGGGTTGGGGGGGGAGGGGGGGAGGAGGGGGGTGTGTGGGGGGGGGGAGAGGAGGAGGAACTAGTGATTCTAAAATAAAAATAGGGTTAGACTTGTTTTTTTTTTAGAGAGATTTACATAGGAAAAAAAATTTTGCTCTAAAAAAAAAACTGCTTGCCAAACGGGTCTTCATATCTGTCTTCTCTCTTTTTTAAAATTTAGAGAAAAAACAGGTAAAAAACTGCAACCAAACACCCTATTAAACTGCGACTCTTTTAAGTCTTTGCCTTCCATGGCTTTTGTCTCTTGCCATCAGAGACCTTTCGGAGTGTCCTTAATCTTTAAGAAGCAGAATCTACTCCCATGCTCGACTCTCTTGCAAATAAAGCATCCAGACATTTCTATGTTTTTACATGTTTCAGCTAAATGGCCCCCATTTAAATTTTAAACATCTCAAGCATTATTCTCCGTGGATAAAGAGAGTTCTTCACATTATTCCCTCCTATCAACTCACCTCAGACAGCAATCCTGCTACTCCGGTCCATTAAAGAGCTCCGGATATGTCTGCAATCCCCATGACTTTCATCTGTTCTGTTCAAGCCCCTCATGTCCCAATTCCCAAGTTATCAGGGTAATAACTGTAGCCATTACGATGCTTGGTCCCCTGAATGTATCCTCCCATGCTCCTCCCCTCTGAAAGAAGGTGGTGTCTCCTTACCTTCTTACTTTGCTTCGTTTTTTTTTTTTTTTTACTCTAATGTTATCGTATCTGGGCTGTAAGGGAAGTGTAGATTATGCTCCTGGACTTAGTTTTGGTTCTTCATGCTGGATTGCTTCCTTAGTATCAAGTTTATTGACAGTTCTATTCCACTACCTCAAACAAATTCTAATTTATCCTTAAAGCAGGCTCAAGTTCAAGATTCTTGCCATTTTTTTATTTGTACCTCTTTCTGTTGTATATTTTATGTAAAATTTTCTCCTTTTTTATGTCAGAAACAAAGAATCAGTGGGCAAGGGATGATCCTGCTTTTGTTGTAATCTTCAGCCTCTTTTTGGTAATTGGAGCTGCAGCTTTTTGTACGGCGTAAGTCTCTGGTTCTTTTGTTTACTCTGATTAGTAGGCTGAAACCACATTAGAGACTGTGTATTATTATTTTTCTGACCATGTTGCAATCTGTAATGAATTCTAGGTATTCTGAGAGTGCTGGGCATGCTATTTTTACAATTATTTCTGTGATTACCCTCCATTTTTTTGTGGTTGGTGTCCTTCTCGCTACATGTTTTTGGTATGTCTTTCTAGCCAATGTTCATCATCACTACTGATCTAATATGTCTTTCTGGTCTATATTAATCATCCCTGATCTAAATATCTGTGTTATTGGAATTAGCCTTTATTCTGTGCAAATCATAACTTTTTATGCTTAACCATTTTCACAAGTTATATGTGATACATTACTCTATTTGTTTTCCAAGTTTTAACCTTTGAAGGGTGATCCAGCTCCCTTTTTAAGGTTGATCTGCCAAAGACACTGTATGCAGATGAAATAGTAGGCTATGATGATGCAGTTTCCAATGATTGATGTTTGTCTCTAGTCTCTACCAATGCATAAGCTTACTTGAGTTCCATCAAGAATTCCTAGTGCAATATTAAGACATAACAAGTGAATAATTGGCGGACCACTGGATGCAATTATCTGGCATTCAGCAACAAGCAATCTGTATACATGGAACAAGAGAGAAATCCTATCCTAGGTTCTGGCTTCCTCATTTCTTCTCTTCCTGGTTCCTCTCTAGTGATCCAGAACCTTGTCTCCCACCTGCTATTTTGCTGATCTGCCTTCATCCAGGCAGATCCCGTTCCAAAGCCTTGTACAAAAAGCAGCCCAGTAATGCCTAGACTCCTGTTGATCTTCTCTTTATTTTCTCAAGGTAAGGTGCCCTGAGTGCTTCCTGGGGCATACTTGGAAGCAAAGCACACTGTCCCCAGCCTTACATTACCTCTCCAGATCCAAGCCCACTCCCTAGATGCTATACACACCTACTAGATTAGAATGATGCCCAGAAGTCTTACTTCCCGGAAGTAAATGGAAATGCAAATCTAAAGTAACTAACTGGTATACTGATGATGGAAGCAGAAACTTCCTTTTTTCATTTGAGAATTGCTTACAGCCATCTGGATGGGTAATAAACTACCCGTCCAAGACTTATTTGTCACCCTTAACAGCTATTTGACACCCTTATGTTTACTACCTGTCTAAAAACCTATTTATCATCCTTTATTCAATAAGAGTGACAAATGGCTTTTAAGGGTGACAAATACAGACAGGTAATAAGATTTCCCTTTTTCATTTAGAAGCAGAAATGGAAGAAACAGTTATTCCTGCTTCTTTTTCTGTCTCTATTAAATCTCTTAGGAATCAAAGGTGGAAGCTATTGTTTTATTTCCTTTTCTAACCTGTTATAGCCTTACTTTTTGCAATTACATGTAATTTTAGTTTATGGATGATAATTATGACTTGATAGATTGTGTCTTCTCTCTTGTTTGACATGGTGTATGAGCAAAATTATTAACAAGCAATAAAGTAGTAATGTAGTATATTTTTCTATGGGGCCTATTCATGGCAGATTGGTTATGCATGTGTTTGATGGAAGTTTTAGAGCATGTCGAGTCATGAGTGGATGTTTTACTTTTGACTCAGATGGAAATGGATGCATCACCTCTATCTATAATTATAAAATTGGTGGTACAATGCACCTTTTTTGAGAGAGAAAAAACTCTCAGTAAATAGCATTTTACTCGAGCCTCTTTTGCCAAAAAAAGCAAGAGAGAGAAGGTTGTACAAGAACTCTCCCACCTTTGTCTTTGTTAGTGCAAAGATTGGCACCACCCTTGATGTTGATTGATTGTTTCTTCGCTTTAAATAAACTCATATCGGATAGTTAATGCTTTATCTAGGTCCTTGACAAATGCTTATCTTCGTGAAGAGTCCCCAAATAGTCACGTGGTAGAGCAGCGTGTTGAATGGTATGCTACTAAACCTTTTTGCATAGCTGATACTGCCGATGAGCTTACTATTTTACATAATCTTAAGTTTTTTTGACAGACACATTAGTTATGGTTAACTTATTACCAAGGTTGTGCTTCACATATATATTTACTGTATTAACCATTGGTGGGACACTTGTTATCACATTGTGGAGGAAACAATTCAGTGTTGTCCAGACCTGATGGTCGACCTCTTGGATGGTGAAATTATGATAATGCACAGGATCAGAAAACGAAATAGTAATAATGAAAACCACAATGTTTTAGGGATCAGATTGGCTTTGCTCCTTTTCAGTTGCAAGGTTATAGATGGGATCAGTGGATGTAGGATTTTAAGATATCAAGAGTTGGGGATGGTAAATCTCCTCAGGAAACTAGATCTTTGTTATGGCTTATATAAAACACCAGAATTATTACAAAACTTGCCAGAAGAAAATGGTGCAGTGATGGTGACAAGACTGTACACTGAGGATATTGATAATGATGATTAACTACTGTTTAGTCTGGAAATCTGCAGACTTTTGGATCCTTGGCCCACTTTCTATTACAGTTTCATTCTCCTTGTGATCTGTGAATCTTGAGATGCGGATCTTCTTTTACAAGTTAAAGAAAATGGACTAGAAGAGCCTGCCCATGGCCATATATTCTTTGGTTTATCTTACATGCTATCTGCTGGAGTATTTGGTTGGAGGTCAATGGCAGCATCTTCCCGGTGGGGGGGGGGGTTGTATGTGTGAAAAAAAGATTGTAGAAGCCTAATAGGGCAGAGTTTCTTGTATAATCAGGTTCCATGTGAAGATACCTGCAGGAAATGGTTGCATGGGGTTTTGAAATTGTGTAAAATATTAGAAAGGTAAAACATAATGGATATCATCATGATGTGAGAAGTAGCTACATGTGAAGAAGTCTTATTGGAAGATGATACATATTTAAATTATTTTCGGCATAAAATGTTACTTCTATATAACAACTTAAATATCAGATTCTTCATTTACTTCTGCACATGCTGGAGCATATTGAGAGACCGGAATACTGCATCTTCAGAGGTAACACAGTCTACATTGAGAGTATTTGCCTTTCATCAATCACTTCCCTCTATCACCGGAGTTGGTATTTGCTATGAGTTTATTATAGTATTTGGTGGCAAGTCATACGAGGTGGCATTTAACCTTGCTCTAGTTGATTTTATTTCCTTTTTTGCTTAAGGTTGAGGAACCTCTGTTTATTTAATTGGGGGCACTGTCCAACTGTCCACCTTTCCCCTCAAAGAAAAGTAGACCCACTGATCGATATTTGAAGCATATACTATATATATCTCATTTCTCATTTCACCTTCCCCCCCCCCCCCCCCCCCCCCCCCCAAAGATCATTTATCATTTTTTCCCTGCTTGCATTTGCCGAAGCACAGATATTTCGAATTCATCATTGCAGGACAATTTATCTTCCAGTGATTAGGTTGTTTCTGCCAACTGCATTATCATTAAATCTCACTTGGTTATCTGAATCATCCAATTGGTTTGAATTGACACTTTACTATGAATCAGCATAGTTTGTATTCATTTATTTAGTTGAGGCATGTGTTCTGTGTATCTTGATACTGATTTGTTGGGTCAACTTGTTTGAGAGTAAGAGACGTGATATCTATGTTGCTTACAGCCTTACACTCTTTCTTCCCCACCTCTCTTGCAGGCTTTATGCCTTTGATGTGCACTGCAATTCTTTCTTCCCAGCATTCATATTGCTATACGGTAACTACATTAACCTTGTTCAGCAAAATTTGAGATGACATTTTTACTGATCACTTAATTTTGTCTTTCCCAGTGCTTCAATATTTTCTGTCGCCAATACTTGTTGCCCATGGTTTTTTCCCTGTGCTTCTGTCAAATCTTCTCTTTATGGTGGCAATCTCTTACTACAACTATCTCAATTTCCTTGGATATGATGGTACGCACAATTGTTCTCACATATTGTGTCCTTGTGCATGTTTAGTGGATTATGTTTGTCTATCCTGCAATACATGTAAAAGATTGAAAACATATCCTATTATTTGCAGTCCTACCTTTCTTGGAGAAGACAATGTTCTTCTTGTATCCTATTGGTCTTATGATTATCCTCTCCCCTCTTAGTAAGTACACAAGCCCTTGGAAGTCTGTTGTTTAACCTTTTTTAAAATGATGAGAATACATTGCAACTTACTAATTTTTGTGATTGCAGTGATCCTTAGTGGCTTCAATCCTACTAGATATTTTATGAACTTGTACTTCAGTTAGCATCTGTCACCCGTGTGGACAGAAAGTGGTGGAGATGGGACAAAAGAGCTTAGCTGTTCCCCTTGTTGTGCTTGCACCTGGCATGGATCCACTTAGTATACAACCTAGAAGCTTGAACTTTTGCGGTGTGAGAAGGTACGGAGGGTTCAATGGGAGCGTAAATTTACTTCACCAGCAAAGCAACTAAATCCATGACAATCGTTCCAGTGTCCAGGGCATACATGAACCTGCATTCTTTCCCGCAGACTGGCTCAAAAGCATCCAAATTCCGTTTCTTCTAGAAACTGTTTTCTGCATTTACGGGAGCATGAGCATTGTTATTACAAACAGTTCTTTGGGTAAGTATAGAGCTCTATCCTCCTTTTTCCTTCTTTCTATCAGATCTTCAAGTAGGTCTTATCCAGCAGAGGAAAATAGCAGCAGCACTGTTACTTCAATGATGAATTGTTTCCCCTATTTCATCCATCCTTATTGTGGCATCATGAAGGAAGGTAGAAAGAGCAAATTTATCGAAAACCATGGTGTAAAAGTTCTATTCAGTTTTGCACTTAACAAAAACGTAAGTTAATGGTTTCTCAGCTTCAGGCTTCGTTCGCTCAACGTCCCGTCTATCCGTGGCCTGAAAAAATGAAGGCACATAGCGGATTTCTTGAGAAAAAAGAGATCATGCATAAAGTAAAACTGTCAGTTCAGTTTCCTTGGATCCGAGCTGATGTCCAGTGAGATATGAAAGTATAAGAAAGATTGAAACCGGTAGGGGTAACTTTTATGCATCGGACGTTGTGACCTGTGAAAAGGGGAGGTTTTATGGCCGTTTCCCTCGGCATCATGGAGGTCCTGCCTTTTAAGATTATGGTAAACAGCTGATGATGCAAAAACGCATCATAACAGGGTCGGAGCAGCAAGAAAATATACGTGTGAATCTGTGTAGCATCTTTTCTTCCTTTGAGCGGGGTGAGGAGGCTCCCGGTTGGGTGGGTTCCCAGCGTGCGACACCTCAACTGTGGTGCAGTTGGTAGACCATGTGCAGGGAAGTAGAGAGAACTTTGTAATAGGATTTTGCCTTTGTTGTCATTTTACCTTGTCGGTTTTGTGTTTGGCTATCTTGAGTTTGGGATGAGTAAGATGATTAGGTTAAGGTCGATTTTGTTTGATAAAAGTTTCTTGGCGCTTGTCACCATCCAGTAAATTGTGATAGATGAGATGATAACGGGTGTGGTGTTGACATTTTTAGCTCAATTAACATGTTAAAGATTCCTATCTTCATCGAAAGTAAGAAGTCTTTTTTCTTGCGGCAGCGGCAATGTTATCATCGAAAGAACAAAATTCGGGGAAAAAAGTGTTATCATGTTTGTATCGTTAGGATAGATCTATTACATTCTGCCCATTTAAGGGCCACATGGTTGTAGTTTTTGTAGGGAGCACAATTTTTATTTTTATTTTATAGTGCCCATACTTGCTTCTTAGGGTTGTTTTGTGAATGTCGTTTTCTCTAATCTTCAATTGATGGGAACCAGATCTAAAGTTCAATCTTGGAGAAGTATCGAGCTCTAACAAGCTGATTGAATAACTCATCAATTCTTGGCAATGAATATTTGTTCTTAATAATTAGTTGGTTCAATAGCTTATGGTTAATACATATTCTCATTGACCCATCTTTCTACTTGATAAAGAAAACATGTGCTTTCTATGGTGGTGTACTTGACCTAGTGAAGCCTTTCTTTAGGAACTTCATCAATTGTTCTTTCAACTTCTTAAGTTCAGCCAAGAGATATCTTATAGTGGCTCTAGACATTGAGGCAGCCCCAGGACTAAGATTGATTGAGAACTTGACTTCTCTTTCTGGAGGGGCTTTTGGTAACTATTTAGGGAACACATAAGGATACTCTCTTACAATAAGTCTCTCTTCTACATTAAACCCTTTCTTCTCTAGCACTATATAAGCAAGGAAAGATACACAACTTTTCCTCATTATACTACGAGCATGAAGGACAGAGATAAGGGATATATATTTATGGTGTTTACTACTTGAGAAGATAAATTTAGGGTACTCACTAAAGGTCTCATTTCTCTTCTTATAATTTATATCAGCATCATGTTTGAACAACCAATCCACTCCTAGTATCATATCATAGACATCCGTATTCATGCAAATTAGATCAACTAGTAAGTTTTTCCCACCAATCATCACTTTACTAGAGGGATAGAAGTGTTTAAGTTTGTTCTTTCACCAATTGGGGTAGTGATAGTAAGTTCAGTTTCTAATGGTATTGGTTTCATAGCTAAGTAGCTATGAGATATAAATGAATGGGTTGCTCCAATCAAACAAAACAAATACTAAATTGGTTTGGACAAGAAGCGTACCTTCAACCACTCCACCATCTTCAATAATTTCATGTTCCTTCAATGCTTGCAGTTAGCCTGATCTTTTTTGACCACTTTGTCACTTGTCTTGTGGAGTTGATTTAGTTAACAAGGGACAATTTGATATCTTATGGGCCCTACTTTCACATCACAGGCATGCACCAAGTTTCCTCAAGCACTCTTCAATCTTGTGGCCAGGCTTCTCAAAATACTTGCAATGATCTTTGGACGAAGCAGTGGGGGGTGACAAGATTTCCATTGATCTTAGGTTTCTTTTCTTGGGATGATCCTCGTCCATTGTTGAATGATCGTTTATTTCCACTAATAGTTTTGGAATTCCTCAGGGTAGCTATTTGCTCTTTCTTAACCATCCTCCCTTTAAACCGGTCATCATGTCTAGAGGGTCTTCTTCACTGTGTTAGCATAGGTTTGAATGTCTAGAGATGCTAATTGTGTAATTTATTGTGGCTTCAATCCATTCAAAAATCTCTTCGTATTCATTTTCTCCGTACTAACCAAGTGGTTTGCGTAATGAGTCAATATAGAGAATTGGGCCTCATATTAGATTCCTTTACTTCAATACAACAAATTATGGAGTTTTCTTCTCTTGCACCCCCTCAAAAAAGTATTTGCTATTGAAGAGCGAACTTTTCCCATTTAGTCTAGAGATTAGTTTGAGTAGCTTCTACTGATTTCCACCAAGCTCTAGTGTCCTTTTCTAGTTGAAAAGTGACTAGCAGGACCTTGTCTTTGTCAGCACATTGCATGACCTAAAAGATTCTTTCAATCTCATTGATCTAGTGTTCCACTTCATCTAGATCTGTAGTACCACGAAATCTTGTTGGGTTCATGCTCCTAAAATTTCTGTGGAGATCACTAGCTCTACAATTTCCACCTCCTTGAGAAACTTACAGTAGTGTCAAAGTCAGATCCAGGATGGTCTCTTGCATGTCTCTTAGCTGAGCACATTTCACAGCCATCTCAAGATTTTGATTCCTTCAAAATGGTACAAAGATTAGGGATCTTTCTATATTATCATTTAATGTACAATGAACTAAAGATTATATATCTTTCTATATCATCATTTATTGCATAGTGAACTATGAAAGCTTTTTAAAACCTTAATCCTAGGCTCTACCCAACCTCATAATAGGTAAGATCGAGGTTCTATTGAGGGTACTACAGGACTCTAGACTCTATATCTAAAGTTCCTTAGGGTCTTAATGAAAGCCTATACTCTAATACTACAACTTTCACACCCTAACGTGAAATTTCAGGACGTGAGCATATATATATATATATATCAGTCATGTCGTGCAGAGTAACACTAATTCATAACATCCACTGGACAATATTCAAAATTTAAAGCTAAAACAATTAGCTAAGGCTTTATGTAAACTCAACCCAAATGTCTGTTACATCCTCTATTCAGAGTCAATACGTAGGACATATTATGACACTTCGCATAACATTCAGAAATGAAATGACTCTACAAAAACTAGTATAGCTAGATAACTTGTAGTGTTCATCACTCTTGTCCGTCTCTATTAGTGTGTTAATCGACATCAATTTCACCTAAAACAAATATAAAATATGTGAATGTGAGAGATGGTCGATAAGATTTATATTGCTTAACTAGGAAACTTGTTAAGTGCAGTCAAGATATTGAACATTCTAATGACAAGAGAGCTAGCATTTAAAGAAGCGGTGGTAACTAGTATGAAGCGTATAAAAAAACCCAGTAAAAGCGTCCGGGCCTGGGGCACTATATATTTCCATTAATACTCCAAACCACAGTTTGCATCGGGGATCGCACAAAGTTAATTATTCTGGTCCTCGGAAACAACCTGTGGAATGAGGTGCAACAGATTTTCGTCAACATATATAATTATGGGGGCTAGAGGTTGGGCTGCTTCATCCTTTAAAACCGTTTGATCGCCTCATTAATCTTGAGCCTGTGAATATAATTCTTCCTGTGCATAATAAAAAGAAGTATTTTTGTTTGTCACCATTATTGAACCACTGCAATCTGGGATCAGAACAATTCCTCACAGTGGGTGCCATTCCGTAGGCTGACTATATCAAACTCCGCCGCAGGCTTTCTGGCCACCTTCTCCTCTGCTTCTTTTATGTTATTATTCACATTGCCAAACACCTGCTTATTCCATATGTCTGTAACGATTATTTTACTGCTTTAAGTTTTAGGTGCAGTTTAACAAAAGAATTTGGGGACCACACCTCATCCTTCCATGCCGCTGCCAAAAGGAGTGTGTTACCCACATTGATTGAAACATTAAAATCTGGATGGAGGTTTAGGATTGTTCTTTACACCAAGGAGAAGGAAGGGGAGCGTGATCAGAAGGGCGGCCTCTAGAGAGGTGCTTGACATGAAAACCAGGAAAAAAACTGTTGCCATGAAATATTACAAATGACTCTATCCAGTCTGGCTTTTATTACAGCGTGACCACTTCTGTTATTTGTCCAAGTGAAAGGGGACCCTATATCACCAGCAGCAGCAGAAATAAAAAGCATTTATATCAACCTCTGATTGAGCATTTGCTAAACCTCCACCCATTTTTTCACAAGGTTAATTGTACCACGCAGTTGAAATCACCTCCCAGCATCCATGGGACAGTAACCTGACCTGCAAAAGCCAGAAGCTCCTCAAAAAGCTCACGCCTAGCTTGAATATTACAGCTTGAATATATAGCGGTCACCATAAAACTGATATTGCCACCACTCATGGCAGCAGCAGTAATAGATTGGTTGGAGCTGTTGATAATCTGGATATCAAAATTAGGGTCACGCCAGAACAACCAAATTTTTGACTCTTCACCCATGTTGCCAGCTGTTCGATCTTGTACAGGGTGTGTACCTCGTGCGTTGCGGAATGTCGTAGGATCGGGAAGAAGGCTACAAGAGTCTTCTTCGTTGTTCCTCGCTCCAAACGTCCTCGGGATCTGACGGTGATGTCCCGTGAGAGAAGACTTGCACTGTGTGTGTGTGTGAGAGAGAGAAAGGGATGGAGTTCCTGCGCAGTTCTTTCTCAGTGAGAAGTCCTTCTCACTGTTTCTGCATGCGCATGGGAGAGACTCTTCCTGCGTTGGTTTCTACCTTGGAAGTAAACCAAAGAATCCACTTCCCGCAGGAGACAACCAGTGTGCGGTTTTCCTCCTTCCAACGGTTGCCTTGGCAACCTTTGGTGCCCACACTGCTGGGCAACACAACCGATGGCAGTTGCCATCGGTTAACATCTCCCACTGCCCACAGAGGGCACAATAAAATCTCAGTTGCTCACAAAGAGCAATTCATCTCGGCAAAATCACATTAGTGCGACGTCTGGCAAGACGGTCAAGTTCACGTCGCCGACGGGCTGACGCTCTCATGCGGGACTATTCCACCAGTAAAGTGCGTCTGGGCATGGGTGGACCAGTACCCACGCGTTCAGCCAAGACAACATGTCCACGCAGCGCCACGCCTGCATGCATGGGACCACCCATGCGCACTCCAAACTGGCCTGCATGGCCACGCTGGCCGTCGAGCACACCTCTGCGCGCATGCATTGCACGTCTGCGCCATCGGCGCCAGCCCGCCTGGTCGCGGCGCGTCTCTCGCCAGTGTCGCCGATTGCATGTCCGCGCCAGCGTGCGAGGCGTGTAGGGCGGCCGTGGGGGACGTGGCCTGTCTGGACGCGCAGCTGGCCCACCTGGCCTGCCTGGGCGTGGGGCTGGCGCGCCCAGCCCGGGTGGTGCGCCCAGCCCGGGTGGCTGGGCTGGCCCGCCTGGCCGCGCTGGCCGTGGCCGCGGGGGCCTGCCTGGCCGCCCGCGCCCGGGTGGCCCCCTTGGCCCGCCTGGTGGCGGGTGTGGCCCGGCTGGCCTAGCTGGCCGCGAGCCTGGCCGCGCTGGCCCGCTGGCCGCGGGCACGCGGCCTGCCGCGCCTGCTGCAAGGCCGCCTCTGCGCGAGTGCGCCTGACCGCGGGCATGGCTGCGCTGGCCCGCCTGGCCACGAGCCACGCAGCCTGCCACGCTTGCTGCGAAGCCGCGGTCGATGCCTCCGTGCAAATCTGCATGGCCCGCAGGCCCGCCCTCACGGTCTGTCTCACCCTCTCCTGTGTTTGCCTGCAACGCTGCACGGATTGCATGGCTGGGAACGGCGTCGCCTGCATGGCCGTGATCCCCCTGCTGTGCAGTCGCGCGTGCGGCGTCGGCCGGGTGCGACGAGGGAGAAGCGCCCAGTGCTGCAACGTAATCTCGTGCAGTCATGAGTCGCCGGATTCTAATTGGCGCCACGGATTCCTGCGTGGGCGTCGGGCCACTACCAACCGTGCTATCCCCATCGCTGTCCGAGGAGATCTCCGTCGGTTCGAAATCTTCTTCTTCCATGGCAGCAAGCTCTTGCGCATGGATATCGTCGGACGACATCGTGGAGAGAAGAACGTGATTGCTCTGATACCAATGTTCGATCTTGTACGGGGTGTGTACCTCGTGCGTTGCGGAATATCTTAGGATCGGGAAGAAGGCTACAAGAGTCTTCTTCGTTGTTCACCAGCAAAAGCATTCATCTTTGCTCCAACCAATCAAAGGAACCATCGGTTCTGAGATAGCAACTTACCCAATTTTATGTTTACGAATCAGATACTTTAATGTACTTTTAGAGGCAGAATTTGAAATACCTCTAATATTCCAGATCAAAGCCGATGTATTCATGATGAGACATAGCTCGAGGACCCTTCCACAGCCTTAGCTTTCGATCTTGTATGTACCCCGGCAGTTGGTTGAACCATCCCTTCCTTATTAATCACCACGCTCCGGCATGAAGATATTTTCTAACCTGGCTAATTCAGACTTCGATACCTGGGCCAAATTAGGAGGATGTTCTTGCATGGTTGTTTTGGGAGTGTTTCCACTGTTCAGTAATGGGCCGAACAGGTTTTCCACTGAGAACTAGGAGCGAATTGTCGTTGGTGCGGACGATGGCCTGCAAAACCAGAGGACGTCAGGGAAATCTGGTTGGAGAACTGGCAGAACCCTTCGATGCCTAAGTCAGAGATGACTGTGGAGTAAGGCAAGAAAGAAAGGGTTCTTTTGGTGTGTGCTTTCGCGCGTGAGCGGTCGTGAGGAATTATTGCTCGTACCTTTGCATAAAGGTTACTGTTCCTTATATAGGTACGGGACCTGAAGGGTCCGGACGTGACCTTCTTTAATGATGTTTGAAAGGGCATGACTGTTGAGTTCCCAAGACAGGGGATGTCTGTTTGAGACATCCCCTGGGACTTCGCACCGAGGTTGCTCCAATTTGTGGGGAGGCGTGCCGCGTCGTCCCATTGAATGCTGTTGGGAGACCAAGGGCCACTCAGCATGGTTGCCAGTGTGGAGGTACCGGACAGGAGCCCGTGGACTTGCTCGATGAGGCTATCCAGTGTTCGGTGGCTTCCTGTTGTTGAACTGTAGAGGATACGAACAGAAGCTTAGAGGCTTGTTCGGCGAGGCTCAGGGCCTTCTACCGAGCAGCTGGTGCTCGGTGACCTTATCCTATTCGGTGATGTTCCGAAGCTAGGTTCCGTGGTGCCATTGGACGCGTGGTGATTGAGGCGTGTTCGGGAACTTTAGTTGTCTTCGAGGACACATGGCTGAATAGCCGTCGCCCTGCTTCCTTACTGAGCTATGATGGGCCTATGAGCCTAGGAGGCTAGAAATGGCCTCCACACTTGCCCCCTCCCCTCTCAAGTCTGCTCGGATATGACTTGAGCACTTGAGAGGGGATATGACTGCCCGACGTCGTCCTTTTGCATTAAATGTGATGCTGATCGTAACGCCGTATGGCTATTGACGATGCCACCAGAGCTTCTTCGGGGTTCCCATTTCATGATGGCAGAAGAGACATGAAGTGACTATGGGACTTGAACGAGCCATTCGAGCGGGTTATTCGAGTGGGCAAACTGTCGTTTTGATCTTTGAATTTCACGCCTCTTCTTCCTTATAAGGAAGGGGAGAGGTGAGGATGCCTCACGCTTTCTTGCTTCGAGATTGCTCTCCTATCTTCACTGCTAGCCTTCTTGCTCTCTTCATCTTCTCCTTCGTTTGCTCTTTGTTCACCTACTTCATCTCCGACTCCGGCACCGATGGTACAGAGGGAGGGAAAGATCGTTGCCGTTACGGAGGTGAGCGGACGATCGTCAGCGGAAACAAAGGGCCTAAATTATCGATGCTTGAAGGCCTCTGCGAGTGATTTCACATCGGAGAGGAATACGAGATTGTCTTGATGCCTGAAGACCAAATGTATTTGACAGATAAGCTAGGCTGCTTTGTTCTCTTCTTGGATCTTCTAGAGGTAGGGTTCAGGCTACCGGTGCCGGAGATCGCCAGGGATCTGCTCAATGCTTAGAAGATTGCCCTTATCCAGCTAACGATGAACTCGTGACAGACAATCTCTGTCTTCTGCATCATGTGCAAGAAGCGAGGACTCCAGACTTCTACTGATCTTCTCCAAAACCATTTCAGTCTAGCATCATCATCGCAATCGGGGTACGACATCATGTACTTAAAGCACCAGCCGAACATGATGTAAATCAATTTCACCCCCTGTCTGTCTAACAACAAGAGGTGGACTGGCCGTCTCTTCTTCGTTGGGAGGAAGAAGGGAAGTGGCTCCTCAGAATGGGGGTTTTCTGTTTGGGTGAACGAGTCGTTGAAGAAGGTAGATGCCACACCCTTCTTGATTCAGGATGCGGCCAAAGCCTCCTAGGTGCTGTCAAAGGTGCTCGTGTCGAAAGCCGAGCTGCTACTGACAGAGTACAAGCTTGTTAAATACAAGCTGAGCCGAGCTTGGGGTGAGTTCCACTTCTCATCCTGTCTTTCATGCGGTTGTAGGATTTTTCTAACTGCCGTTTGTTCTACAGATGCCGCGGAGGTCGCTGCTGGTCAGGACCAGAAGGACCAAGCCCTATTTGCCGAACAGATCCCCATCAATTTGTACTTAACGTACATTGGAGAGGATGCGCCGACAACGATAGTGGAGGACGTCTGCACTGTTGTTGGGGTTCACTCTTCTGAGCAGAAAGCCTTGAAGATCTGTCTTTGGAAGGAAGACGTGACCCTGAGGAGGGAGGCCGACGAGAGGGCCGAGGAGGAGGAGGAAGATGCTGCCCCCTAACTCCAGCTTCGGAAGAGGAAGAAGTTGGTTAAGGTGGTCAAGAAGAAGAAGCCGATGTTGGCGTTGGCTGTGGTGGAGCCCCCACCCATTGAACATGTGCTTTTGGAGATGGGGCCTCTCAGCGGAGACGTGGTCATTGTCGACGACCAGTCTGACAGGGGCTCCGTGAAGCTAGTTGGGGCGTTGGAGCCCTTGGTGCCTACTAACGGGACGGGGGCGATGGTGGCCTCTGCCGAGGAGGTGTCCGCTGAAGAAGTGCCGACTTCGACCCTGACTGTGGGGGTGGTGGCAGCAGCGTCCATGGTGGAACAGACGGCCATAGTCCCTACCAATCAATTGGGGGACCACAGTGAGGCGATGAACCCACGGGGGGCGCTTACAAATGATGCCGAGGTCCCGGAGGCTACGGCGGTGAGGATTGTCATTGAGGATGTGGCTAAAGAGCCGATAGCTCCTCTCGAGCAGGCCGTCGGAACGACCGATGTGAGTGTGGAGCTGGACGAAGATCGCGCTCCTTTAACGAGGGTGTTTGTGGCGAAGGTCCCAACCCTGCCCTCGGAGGCTGATCTAAAGGTGGCTCTGGAGCGCCTCCGAACGGGTCCTTTCGCCAGGGTCTTGCCCCCCTGCCCTACCGCCGAGCAATTAGAGGTGCTCATACAGTGCCAAGGGGGAAGCTCGAAAGACACTGCAGCGAGGATAGAAGAGTGGTCCTTTTCAGAGGAAGAAGGCCTTGAGATCGATGCCGACGAGCTCACGTGCGGTATTCTGCGATCGGTGGAAATGCTCCGAAAGTTGGCCTTGCGGGCGCAATTTCAATAAGTCCTCTGGGATGTCAAGATTATGGCCTCGACAGACTACGAGGAGCGGAGTTGTCACCGAGAAGTCGAGCAATAGAAGGAGATCAACGATCTTCGAGCAGCACTGAAGGTTGCCGAGTGGAGACTTGTCGCTGCCGAAGTGGAGAAAGCTGCCCTCTCTGGGGTTCTCCACGAGACCGAGGTCCGAGGAGTCAATGAGTACAAGGTCGGGCTGGAGTTCCAGGCGGATCTGGAGTAGTATGACGCGGCTTGCTACAAGGTCGGCTTTGAAGTTGGTGACCACCAAGGACGTCGGCAGGCTTCCTTGGAGTATGTCCATGAAGCTTTCGGGGCCGCCCTTCAAGAATGCCACCGACAAACTCAGGACCCTCGCCTGGATGGGGTTTGTTTTGTAAGCTTCCAGGCAGGATGGATGCCTTCCGACGCCAAGGACGCTGGACCTTCCGACCAAGATCATTATGCCTTGTACTTGTGTATATTTTTTATTTTGGTATGTAACTTGCCCTTCTGGGCTTACAAACTTTTGCAAATGAATGAAAAAGAAGTGTTCCCCTTTTCAATCCCCTTTCTCTTTGTTCCAGGTTTTTTACCGAATCAAAATTTTTGGAGTATTTAGGGTTTTTAGGTACCGCGCAAGCCTTCCAAGCTAAAGAGCTTGGAAGAAGCCAGGGGGTTGTACCGAACACTCTCCTCCCCCTAACCAGTAGAAAAGGAATAGAGAAATATGCACTTATCTTTTCTGATAGAAGATACAAGAGGCCCTTCTTACGAATAATAGGCCTTTAGGTTTGAAACATGCCAGATTCTAGGTATGGTCTCGCCTCTAAGGGTAAATAGCTTGTAGGACCCTTTACTGAGAACCTGGATGACCTTATAAGGTTCTTCCCATTTCGAGGCGAGCTTTCCAGTTGCTCTTCAGGGATCCGAAGCGAAGCAACGACATAGTACTAGGCCACCATCGAAGAAGCGCCGTTCACGAACTCGGGAGTTGTAATATTGCACAAGTCGCTGTTGATAAGAGACCAACCTGATGCTAGTGTCATTCTGACGTTCACAGAGCATGTCCAGGTTTTCCCTTAGCGCGTGATTGTTGGTCGCTTCGTCGAAGTGATTTATTCGGAGCATTGGGAGAGTGACTTCCAAGGGCACCATAGTTTCAGTGTCGTAGGCTGAGTGGAAGGGAGTCTCTCCAGTAGCTACTTGAGCAGTTGTTCGGTGGCACCATAGTATGTTGGGTAGGTCTTCCATCCATGAACCTCCTGCCGCTTTGACTCTCATGCGTATCCCTTGCAGCAATGTTCGGTTGGCATTTTCTACCAGACCGTTCACTTGGGGATGTGCTACCGAGGTGAAGTAATTGTAGATGCCAAGCTCTAAGCACTTCTGTTTGAATAATGTGCTGCCAAATTACTTCCCGTTGTTAGTGGTGAACACTTTCGGGATGCCGAATCGGCACAGGATGTGAGACCCGACCCTCTTGGGCCTTTAGCTCTATCCTTAGGGTCGCGACGGACCCCTTGGTCACGACATTGTCGCGACGGACGAGCCGGTCGTGACTGTTGGATCGAGATGGCACTAAGTGAAAGATATGTAGAATTATCTACAACAGTAATCTAGAAGAGGGGTTGAATAGATTACTACCAATTAAAAGCACTATAGCCTTCTTTTTGATCCAACACTGACTTATCGAAATCTTAAACAGATTTATGTCAATTTCGAACTATGACGTGTGTGCTGATTGTGAGTAGAACAAATAACAATCTATCTAGCGTGTGAATAATCAACGTGCCTACCAAACATCTACTGTGAAACGTTCAAACCACAGGACACTGATGAACCACTCTTATATTTTACCCTTATATTTCGATGATAATATATATTTTTTGGTGATAACAAAACTTATGATTAATCAAATATTATTAAATATATTCAATATTATGTTTTTATTAATAAATATAAATTTATGTGATTAATTAAATATTAAATATATTCAATACCATATTTTTCTAATAATAAATTAAATATCATATTTTTCTAATAAATATAATTTTATGACATTATTGTTGTGTGATTTGCACTAAAAAGCTAAATCGATGACCATTCAATATACATCGATTTCAGTTCACAAAGTGCCACATCGATTTGATAAGTGAAACATAGATTTGTCTCTCACATCAATTTGATAAGTGAAACATCGATTTGCCTCTCACATCGATTTGATAAGTGAAACATCGATTTGCCTCTCACATCGATTTGATAAGTAAAATATGGATTTGTCTCTCACATCGATTTGATATGTGAAACATCGATTTGCCTCTCACATCGATTTGATAAGTGAAACATCGATTTGCCTCTCACATCAATTTGATAAGTGAAATATCAATTTGCCACTCACATCGATTTGATAAGTAAAACATGGATTTGCCTCTCACATCGATTTGATAAGTAAAACATGGATTTGCCTCTCACATCGATTTGATAAGTAAAACATCGATTTGCCTCTCACATCAATTTGATAAGTGAAACATCGATTTGCCTCTCACATCGATTTGATAAGTGAAACATCGATTTGCCTCTCACATCGATTTGCCTCTCACATCGATTTGATAAGTGAAACATCGATTTGCTTCAAACATAGATTTGATAAGTGAAACATGGATTCACTTGAAAAACATGGATTTGCTTGAAAACATGGATTTGCTTCAAACATGGATTTGATAAGTGAAACATGGATTCGCTTGAAAACATGGATTTGCTTCAAACATGGATTTCATAATTGAAACATGGATTTGCTTGAAAACATGGATTTCACTTAAACATCGATTTCCTTTATATTTCAAAATATTTTGGCATCTTGTGAAAAGTCAAATATACTTCTGACAGAAGATCTCTTTTATCTTTCCAGATCTCTTCTCTCTTGTCAGAACAAAAAGAGCTTACCTACCGCTTCTGGGAGACAACAGGAAACATAGAGGTATGAACCTTTTTGACAAAAATACTCTTTTATCTAAACACTTTCTTCTATGCTTGCAGACCTCGTAGACCACAAAATATCAGAAGAAAAAGAAGATGAGCAATGGCTAAAACTCCAACGGATTTGTTCAAAGCTGCTCATATAAAAGATGAAGCAAGGCTGATGCGACGACCCTCTTTATACCGGTACGGTTATACCAACCCACGTCGGTATAGCGAGCGTCATCACAGTGGGACATTTACCCAACAATGACATTCAGCTGAGATACACGTGAATATAAGAACAGAGTAGCAGAAGTAAAAGAACCACTGTCTTCATTCATTCATCATCCACATTTAACATACATGATTCGATAACATTTAGAGAACTAAAAATCCACATAATTTAAATTGCTGAAAATCAAATACATAGATGTCCATACTTATACATTCTTCCATGATAATGCTAGTACAATGTTCAATTTACATACTATGAAAATCACAAATGTCACTAGTGCTCCAACACTCTAATCTCCGCGCTCGGAGTCGGTCTCCAACGTCTCCTCCACAAGTGTCTCGTCACCAACTACACCTGTACGCCGAAGCAAGTAGTGAGTCTAAAAGACTCCGCAAGTAATTCTACACATACCGTACATGCACATATCATAGTAGGTTCTACATACACATTCACAAGACAGAACATGTAGCATGCTTGACATTAAATTTTACAACCTATCATGGTGAATCTACAATTTAAACACATGGACTATGCTTTCATATTTCCTAAAATAGAATCACCTATCACATGCTTTCTATTCATTCCTCACATAGAAATCTACCTTCAACCAACTAAGACATGAAAGCCATTAACATGAATTTCCGAGCATGCATGAAAGGAAACATACCTAACATGGAATCTACACATTCCTACACATATACGTAACCATTTTACATGCTTTAAACTTGCTGGTTTTACATGCTTTAGCAACCATAATCTAACACATGAGAGCTACAACAACGATTTAAATCACAACATGTGAACAATCAAGTATGGAAGTTGTTTATATATGCTTAACAATTATCCCTAGCATGGATTCTAGGCATTTTGCATACATAAACATGATCATAACATAGTAAAGCTACTGTTTCAGCATGATTTCAGATTGTCATAACATGGATTACAAACTCACATCCTCACCTTTTGGTTTCACATTTTTACACAATTTCAAATTCGTATATTTCACACTTTACACATGCACTTTTACACATTGTTCACATTCACATTTTTCACATGAACACATACACATTTACACATTCACATTTAGTGCCGTGACACATAGTCCAAACCACCAAAGAAGGACACAACACATCACATCACATAGACGCCATCTAGGCAATACAATGGCGACTCTTGGACTGCGCAGACCGGGAGAACAAGTCTCCACCCTAACCAGTGGTACTTGTCCACCTCCAGGATTTCCCCCTAATGCCCTTAGGGTCACAACACATTTGAACCTTCTCAAGGGGACTTTTCCCTGATATGGTTCCACTGCCCTCTACGGAAGCAGTGTCACATTTGGCACAAGTTACACATTACACATTTTACCGATTTTAACACATATGTTTACACATGTCAATCTTATTTCATTCACTTTCTCACTCACATGCACACTCCTCTGTTTTTCCTAACATGGCACTACAATTACAGGAATTTAGTACTCAGGAAATTTCACTAATCAGGTTGCTATATACAAAATCAAATCATTTTACAACGGCATGCATTATTTTCACATTTTTACATGGAGAATCCATATTGCATCATATACTGGTCCAAATGACCTGAAATTTTAACCACTAGCTGATTTCGGGTTTAGGATCCCACATGCAAATTTTCAGATTTTTCTAACCTAAAACGTAATTATAGAAAATATGACATCAAATTCACATGCTATTCACAATTCAAGTTAGCATGGAGTTGAATAGCAATCACAAATGTAACAACTCACTGTCTGAACCCTAGCATACATAGAGCCACATGATTTATTCCCGAATTTATTGGGCAATACATGATTTACCAAAGATTTATCATGACCTACGCATAATTTCTATTTACCAATCCCGAAAATTCAATAATTCATACAAGCATGGAAAATTCCAGAAACTCAGAGTACAGACAGGGTTGTACATACATGGTCTAACAAAATTAGGGCAACATGATTTTACCACGGATTATCAGGATAATGGTGAGAACATACACATGAACATTCTTCCACATGCTTTCAAATATGTAAATAAGCTCTACCATCCACGAAATAAGAGTACATTCACATTCCCATCCATCACATTAGCTAGTATACATAGCATATAAGAGATTACATTATATCCTCATCGTGAAACATATCGAAATTAATCATATAGAAGGGCAGAACAGCTTGCTGTTCTGTTCAGATGAACTTAGCGGCAAGCTATGGCCGCTAATTCAATGTCAACGACATAATCGCTGGACGCTAAGCATGATCTTAGCAGCAAGGGATATTGCCGTTAAGGTCAGGTCTGTGCAAAACACAGACCCGAGCTCCAAAGATGGGGTGAATTTGGGGGTCTAGGACACGAGGGAAAATACATAAAAATAGTAAAACCATCCTAGACACATACATGGACGTTATGGGTAGGGTACTTGCCTCTAGAAAATACACCAAACGGACCTAGGGCTCGGTGAAGCTCTCCTTGGGCTGTCCCAAGAAGCTCCTAGAAAAGCTTCACTCCGGGTTCTAGGATGAAGATGGCTCCAAGATAAGGTCGGGGAAGCCTCCTTCTCCACTCCAGCTAGCTCCTTGCTGCAGTAGATAGCCGGTGCAAGCTTCAGGTAGCCGGATTTAGGGTTGCAAAGGTGAGCTCTTCACACATATTTTAGGGTTTTCTCTTTTTCCTCTTCTTCCTCTCTTGCAAAGGGGCAAAGAGAAGGGTGTGAGTTGCGAAAATGGCTTTGTATATAGGAGAGGGGGTTCTCCTATCCCGCAGGGGTGACAAGATGGCCTTTCAGACCGTTGGGGACAGCTCCCCAATGGTTGGGGTGGCTTGCTTCCAGAAATTCTGGGCTCTGCAACGCATGCAGGTCAGAGAAGTTAGGGTCCACATCGTTGGACGCTAGGATTAGTGTTGGCGTCCATGGGGTTGACGCCTACACAACACAAGCGTCCATTGATATTGACGCCAATCTGGCCTTCGGCCAGAACTCCAAAACATGCAGAAACCATGCACATCTTATACCTATATATGTGCCATATGTATACGTTATCATGTACACACTACCATCATACCATTCATACATTATTTATACTAATTATACACATGCATACATAAGTATACTAACTAGTACTCACGTAGATATTTACATACGTACATACACAACATGAATTATTTACATGCAATACAATAATGCGACAAATTCGAGGGCCTTACAGCTGAAGAAAAGGTAGAGTGCTTTCATGAAGATCTTTGAAGGAGTGTACATCTTGTGAGGAACCTAAACTCCAAATACACTCAAAGGAAAAGAGAGAAAGAGCCCGAGCCCAAGAAGAAGTGTTCAAGCATCTAAAGTCTTCAAGCTTCAAGCTCCTTCTCCTCTCTTCACTCTCTCTATGGTCATTGTAAATCTAGGGGAGAGTCTGTGGCTGAGAGCTAGATTTCTTAGTGTTCATTTTGTAATAGCTCTCGACCTGTTCTTTCTTTTCTAAGAAAGATTTCTGTCCAACTGTAGGACTGTATACAGTGTAGAACCTAGCTGGGGGTTTAAGTCTAGCAGAACCGCACTGGGGTTTGTACCAGGAGGTTGGTTTCTTTACCTGTAAGAGAAGTGGGCTGCCTTCTTGCCCGGGAAAGAGAAGAAGACCAGCTGGGGTGCTGGGTGTTGTATTGTCCTTGAGGGGGACCATACCCTTGGTTAGTAAAATCCCAAGAGGTTACTTTGGGACTGGACATAGGACTTCCATGTGGGAAGGGCCGAACCAGGATAAATTCATTGTGTCTTTGTGTGATTGTTTATTTGCTTCCGCACTGCTACTCTCTATCACACTTAACTAACCAAACTTTCAATTGATAATTTTATGTGGTTAAGTTTTTATTTCAGATTTTGGAAAAACCTATTCACCCCCCCTTTAGGCTAGCTTGCTGCCGTACCAAAAGGGCCAACAAGTGGTATCAGAGTGGGGTTCTCTGATCAATGAAGAAGATCCAACGATCTTAGAGAAGATCCATGGCAGCTCAAGGATTTGTCGAAGGTCAATCAATCATCAGACCTCCACTCTTCGATGGAGAAGATTACCAATACTAGAAAATGAGAATGGAATGCTTCATTTGAGGCATAAACTTTGATCTGTGGCAGGTAATAGAGGTAGGTGATTTTGTTGTTGTTCCTGCTGCAGGTACTACTGCTATTACAACAGCTGATAAGAATAAACTATCTTTAAACTTTAAGGGTAAGAACTACTTATGTTGTGCCTTATCTAAAAAGGAATTTAGTAGAGTATCCGCTTGTAAATCTTCTAAAGAGATATGGGATAAACTGCAGATAACTTATGAAGGAACAGATAAAGTAAAATAAACTAGGATAGATATTCTTGTTTCACAATACGAACAATTTAAAATGCTTCAAAAGAAAACATTACTACTATGTATAATAGATTTTCAAGCATAGTAGTAGGTTTAAATTCTCTTGGTAAAACTGTTTCTAATGAAGAAACCGTTAGAAAGATACTTAGGTCTTTAACTCTTTCATGGACACCTAAAGTAACTACTATTGAAGAAGCCCATGACTTAACCAAACTTTCTATTGATAATTTAATAGGTTCCCTCATGGCACATGCAATTAACATGGAGCGACTATCTAAAAGCTCATCAAAGAAAAAATGTACTAATGCTCTTAAAGTTGTAGCTACTCATTCCACTTCTTCTTCTTCTAGTTCTAAAAATGCAGATTCCGAAGACAATGACATAGATGAAGTACTATTCAAGCTTCAAAAAATTTTCAAGAAGAAGAAAAATGGATCAAGAAGGATTCAAAAGAAAGAGAAAAAGGAGAAAGAACCAGTCTACTATGAATGCAGAAAACCTAGACATCTGAGACCAGATTGTCTAAGAATTAAGAAGACTGGGCAGCCAAAAAAAATCTAAAAAGAAGCACAAGAAATTCAAAAGAAAAGCCATGGCGACTGCTTGGGAAAATGAAGAGGCCACAAGCTCAAAATCATTAAGCTCAGAATCGGAGAAAGAGCAGGTAAGTCTAGCCCTCATGGTAGGACTAGATGAGGTATATTCTGACCTATTTTTTGATTCATGCACTGATTTAGGATCAGAGTCTGAAGACTTAGAAGAAGTCTTTAATGAACTATATGAAAAACATAAAGGTGTTGTAAAAGAATTAAAAAATCTAAAAAACAACACTACTTGCTTGGAAAACACCAATTCTGATCTTAAATCCGAATTGGAGCAACTAGAAAAATAATTAAAGAACAGTAAAGATAATAATTATCTTTTAAATGAAGATTTGAAAAGCAAGAATAATGAGAAGTTAGAGTTAGAAGAAAATTTAAAAACTCTAACAGAAGAAAATCTCTATTTAAAAGAATAAGTTAAAAAATTAACTAGAGGGAAAACATCTTTAGCCCTATGCTTAAAAGGGTCAAAATATGGAAATAATAAACAAGGGCTTGGATACATACCCCCGGAAAAAGGAAAACAAGCCATAATTCTAGGAAAATATCCTTTGCCAAAATTTGTAAAAGAAACTAAAATGCCTCAGAAAAAGGCCCCTGAAATGAATAAGCTTTATCAAATGAAAAAGGTTTCTAAAAATCATGTTGTAAACAGATATCACAAAGACAATAAGAACTGTAAAACAAATTATATTCATTGCTACTCTCATTGCAATAAATTAGGACACACAGTAAACACCTGCATAATAAGGCACTTAGTTTGGATTCCTAAAGGTTATTTTCATGCATCTAACCATCAAGGACCCAAAAAGATTTGGATACCTACTTCTGAGCAGTTTATTTACAGAATAGTCTTGGAGCATCAGGAACAAAGGATGCTCAAGGCAAGGGTGACTGCCAACTCTTCATCCAACTCTTATCTGAAGAGGGAGTAGTCACAAATATTGAATTTTATATTGCTACTAACAATGTTTGTAAGATTTTCCTAAGATCTATACAGATAAAAATTTTGAAGACTTGACAAACAACCGGTCAACAAGATGACTCAAGAGATCAACAGGTTGACACACCAAGAAACAGCTATCAACAGACAAGTGAAGAATCTTGAAGAGGACCCTCTCTGTCAGGGGGAGCCTTATGCTTAGGGGGAGAAAATATTCAGGGGGAGCACAGACTAAGGGGGAGTTATTCATTAATGTCAATCATTGTTGAACCCCTCATTGGTAAGAAATTTTCACAAAAGGGGAGAGAATGCATGGTAAGATCCTTCCTTTTTGGTTAGTGATAAAAAGGGGGAGAGCATGCATAGTATGCATTATCTGTGAATTTTTTGTATTTTCTATGCTTTAAGTATTTTTGTCAGAAAATTCTCATAAATTTTGTCATCACCAAAAATGGGGAGATTGTTGAACCACTCTTATATTTTACCATTATATTTTGATGATAACATATATTTTTTGGTGATAACAAAACTTATGATTAATCAAATATATTAAATATTATGTTTTTCTTAATAAATATAAATTTATGTGATTAATTAAATATTAAATATATTCAATACCATATTTTTCTAATAATAAATTAAATATCATGTTTTTCTAATAAATATAATTTTATGACATTATTGCTGTGTGATTTGCACTAAAAAGCTAAATCGATGACCATTCAATATACATCGATTTCGGTTCACAAAGTGCCACATCGATTTGATAAGTGAAACAAGGATTTGCCTCTCACATCGATTTGATAAGTGAAACATCGATTTCCTCTGACATCGATTTGATAAGTGAAACATGATTTGCCTCTGACATCGATTTGATAAGTAAAACATCAATTTGCCTCTCACATCGATTTGATAAGTGAAACATCGATTACCTCTCACATCGATTTGATAAGTGAAACATCGATTTGCCTCTCACATCGATTTGATAAGTGAAACATCGATTTACCTCTCACATCGATTTGATAAGTGAAACATCGATTTGCCTCTCACATCGATTTGATAAGTGAAACATCGATTTGCCTCTCACATCGATTTGATAAGTAAAATATCGATTTGCCTCTCACATCGATTTGATAAGTAAAACATGGATTTGCCTCTCACATCGATTTGATAAGTGAAACATGGATTTGCCTCTCACATTGATTTGATAAGTGAAACATCGATTTACCTCTCACATCGATTTGATAAGTGAAACATCGATTTGCTTCAAACATGGATTTGGATAAGTGAAACATGGATTCGCTTAAAAAACATGGATTTGCTTCAAACATAGATTCGCTTGAAAACATGGATTTGCTTCAAACATGGATTTGATAAGTGAAATATGGATTCGCTTGAAAACATGGATTTGCTTCAAACATGGATTCGATTGAAAACATGGATTTGCTTCAAACATGGATTTCATAAGTGAAACATGGATTTGCTTGAAAACATGGATTTTACTTAAACATCGATTTCCTTTATATTTCAAAATGTTTTGGCATCTAGTGAAAAGTCAAATATACTACTGACAGAAGATCTCTTTTATCTTTCCAAATCTCTTCCCTTTTGTCAGAACAAAAGAGCTTACCTACCACTTCTGGGAGACAATAGGAAACATAGAGGTATGAACTTTTTGACAGAAAAACTCTTTTATCTAAATACTTTCTTCTATGCTTGCAGACCTCGTAGACCACAAAATATCAGAAGAAAAAGAAGATGAGCAATGGCTAGAACTCCAATGGATTTGTTCAAAGCTGCCCATATAAAAGATGAAGCAAGGCTGAAGAAAAGGTAGAGAGCTTTCTTGAAGATCTTTGAAGGAGTGTACATCTTGTGAGGAACTTGAACTCCAAATACACTCAAAGGAAAAGAGAGAAAGAGCCCGAGCCCAAGAAGAAGTGTTCAAGCATCTAAAGTCTTCAAGCTTCAAGCTCCTTCTCCTCTCTTCACTCTCTCTGTGGTCATTGTAAATCTGGGGGAGAGTCTGTGGCTGAGAGCTAGAGTTCTTAGTGTTCATTTTGTAATAGCTCTCGACCTGTTCTTTCTTTTCTAAGAAAGATTTCTGTCCAGTTGTAGGACTGTATACAGTATAGAACCTAGTTGGGGGCTTAAGTCTAGCAGAACCACACTGGAGTTTGTACCAGGAGGTTGGCTTCTTTACCTGTAAGAGAAGTGGGCTGCCTTCTTACCCGGGAAAGAGAAGAAGACCAGCTGGGGTGCTGGGTGTTGTATTGTCCTTGAGGGGGACTATACCCTTGGTTAGTAAAATCCCAAGAGGTTGCTTGGGGATTGGACGTAGGACTTCTATGTGGGAAGGGCCGAACCAGGATAAATTCCTTGTGTCCTTTGTGTGATTGTTTATTTGCTTCCGCACTGCTACTCTCTATCACACTTAACTAACCAAACTTTCAAGTGATAATTTTCTGTGGTTAAGTTTCTATTTCAGATTTCAGAAAAACCTATTCACCCCCCCCTCTAGGTTAGCTTACTGCTATACTAAAAGGGCTAACAGACATAAATATTTAAGGTGGTTCGGAGTACACAACTTGTGTATCCTACATCCACCATCCACATACACACGCAGAACGACTGCTTATCATCGTGTTCAACTGTACAACACACACACCCACGTTGTCTGATGCAAACAAGCAATCAGAACAACAACCCACGCGTGGATCAAGCACAAGGGTCGCTTGAACCACTACCACACACACAAAGTATTAAAAAGTAGAAGAAGAGAAGAGTTCTGAGTTTTAAAAACAAATCTAGATGAAGAACTCTTCTTGGTGGTCGTCCAGAAGAACTCCAAGCTTCGTGTAGATGATGCCCAGTTGATGGAGAAGCTTGAATCATGGACGAACTGGCTTCAACTCCGCTCGTGAGATGGATCTTCCACGAACTGGACGGAGGGTTGAAGTAGAGCAGCAGAGAGAAGCTTTTCTCTTGGGTTTTGCTGAGGGTTTTGGGATGGTGGCTTCTTGCTGC
Source organism: Colocasia esculenta (assembly GCA_014218235.1). Lineage (NCBI taxonomy): Eukaryota > Viridiplantae > Streptophyta > Magnoliopsida > Alismatales > Araceae > Colocasia > Colocasia esculenta. The sequence goes on along the minus strand of CM024761.1, from coordinate 85,587,397 downwards.
GAAAATACCTTCATATGATTTATATATATAGGTGTCCAAGTATGGAGAGTCGTGCTTGAAGGGATCACCCCAATATAGATCATATCATGACCATCGGTTCTGACTTTCTCTTCGTCTATCGATAGGCACTTTATAACTGTCGACAGCTACTACTCAGATCTGGTTTCCAGAACCATGATGTTGCTGGAAGGCCTTATCTGTCAACATGCAATTTGTTAGCTGTCGACAGGCAACCTGTATCTGTCGAAAGGTACATTGCATTTGTCGACAGCTACTGCTCCAGTTGAGCTTCCAGTAGCTTGTTTGTTCTGGATTGGTCTATCTGTCGACAAGGAACTTCCTAGCTGTCGACAGGTGATCACTTGAAGTTTATTTCTTGTTATTTTTCACTTGGATCTTGTTGCTTGGCTTGTATGCATTCATACCTACATTGAGAAAGACTTTAAGTGAGACACAATGAATACATAGGTGATCACTAAAAGCATGATTTCTATTTATTTATTTTTCAAGTCTTTGTCATTTTTATCATGTTCCAAACATTTACACAACATCAATTATGTCACACATCATCAAAAACATTTATACACATGTCATCATATACATTGTAACCCAACATTCTCCCCCTTTTTGATGATGACAAAATTACAATTGATGTTTCTCCCCCTTTTGACAATCATTCAAAAAGATAGTACATGAACACATGGATTATAAGAACTGAGAATTCATTGAACTGTGATTTCATTAATGGATCTGAAGGAGCACACAGTTACAAAAGAAGACATCCAGTACATGAAGAAAATAAAGACAAAAGAAGGAAAATGACATAACTGACAAAATAACCTAACTCCTGACCCAAAACTAGTGAAAATAAAAATACACAGATGACTCCACACTAGATCCTAGACTCTCTAAACATCGTCACTCCTAGGAGCAATGGGATGACGGAATTCGTGAAACTCAATGGAGAGCCGGGTGAGGCGATGCTGAATTTGCACGTGAGTGTCAGCAAGGTCATCCATCCTTGTGTTGACATGCTCTTGCAGTTGATCAAAGCGGGCATTGAGATGCTCAAAGCCAGTAGTAATTTGTTGCTGCATTTGGGCCATCTGACTGGCAATAAAATCCCGAAGAGAAGGTTCTTGAGCCGATTGTGCTTGGTCTTCAGGATCATCATCATCATCATCATCATCATCATCATCATCACCTCCTTGAGCATCCATGGGCTCTAGGTGGTCTTCATCACCCACTTCATCACCATCAGATTCTTCTTCAACTTCCTGCTCCTGACCCTTGAGAGTCCTGGTGACTCTCCCATCCACTAACTTGTAGCCCATCCTATGTGCTGCAGTAAGGTCAAAGGCACTACGGGATTTAAGAGTGACACACTTAGAATCAGAAATGGGAATGCCAATGAAGGATAGTAGTGAAGTAATGGGGCAGGCATATGGCATAGACCTCTTGGGATTAGTGAAGCATTGTGTGATGAGGTCCACCATAAGTTGAGGAAGGTTGATTTGCTGTGTGTTGAGGAAGAAGAAGAAGAGGGACTTGTGTATTGCAGTGACGAGTTCCCTGCTTCCATCTTTGGGAGCAACAAGGGTGGTGAAAAGGTGATGTATCAGACAGTGTAGAGGAGGAAAGGAGTTAGCATTTAGCTTGACATGTTCTATAGTGGTGTCATAAGGCTGTTGGGTAATGAGAGTGTAGTACTCCGAGGCAGGGGGATGGTAGACAGAGACATCGGCCCCGGAGTTTGGAATTTTTAAAGCACGACTAAAGAGATTAGATGTGATCTGAAAAGGGATACCTCTGATCGTAGTGTACAAATCCTTACTATCAGTCATCTCCAGGTTGTTGAAGAACTCGATCACAGCGGTTGGCGAATACCACTTGTGAGAATAGAGAAAGATTGTCCAACCCTGGGTGTCAAACAGGGGCTAGAGACCTGGAAACATAACCTCCAAGGGCAATAAGTCCACATACCGTGGCTAGACGAATTTGGTGAAAGTACCCCGGACCTTGGTGAGGTGTAGACCCTGGGGAATGACAAGCTCCGGAAGACAGTTGTCCCGATGTTTGCTCCTGCGCTCCGCAGGTGCCCCTGAACCTTCGCCAACTTCGGGCGAGATGAGACGTCGACGAGTGATGAGACATTTTTTGGGAGCCATGGAGAAGAAGATGCACGTGCTAGAAAAGAATCTGGAAGAGGAGAAATACTAGAGAAAGAAGAGACAGGAAGAACCAGATTTGGGTTCTAGCATCCTGGAGAGGGGTTAGGGTTGAGAGAGGGAGGAGAGCACCTTTTGGAGGAAGGTGAGAGGGTGTATAAGTGTATTTCCCCCATTGGGTATATTTAAAGGAAGTTTGAAGGAAATGGGGGCCCACAAAATCTGGCCAAAAGGTGCGCTGTTTGGGCTTCTGAACCGCCCAGGCCGCCGGCTGTCGATAGGCGCCTTGTAGCTGTCGACAGCTACTGGCCAAAAGTGTGCTAGAACAGATTTTTGAAGTATTTTAAGAGGGAAATGAGTGTCCAAATGAGATTTCAAGGTGGAGAATAGGTTGATACCCACTAAAAAGTGTCACAAACATTAGTATTAAGACATATAAAAATTCTACAATGGTTAAGAGATAATACTGTGGGAATCTTAAGTTATAACATTTAAAAGACATCGTTCAAAAACATATGAAAATAAGATAACCCCTATGAATAAAACTATTGTAGAAAATCATATATCTAGGTGGGTGATGTTTAGTTGGTAAATGAAGGTAATGTCTACATGAGTAATTGACAATAAACAACACATTGCCTTTAATTTACAACATGGAGGCTTTACTCTATTTCTAGTATTGAACTATTTTCTTTTGTCAGGTTAAATTGGGAAAAAGTGGTAATTAGGATCACTTGTACCTTTTGACGTGAAGGTAGACATTGGTGATGCCCGTACCTCCAGTTACTTAGTGTGAGTGACCATTATACCAGTGTGCAGAGGTAATGAATAAACTTTTTGACGCGAAGATAGACATTTTTGATGCCCATGTCCTCGGTTACTCAGTAATGCTCATCATTGCTCTGCCTTTGTCCCTTTTCATAATTTTTGTTTAAACTTTTAAGTTTAGAAATAGGTAGCTTTTCTCCTTTTTTTTTTTTAAAAAAATTTGAAAATCAAGGTCAAGGGTTATTTAAGGTCAAAGGCCAATGTAAAAACATTAAGTTCAATAACCTTCTTACTTATCAATCCATTTTAGAAACATGATCAACCACAAGGGAGTTATTCAAGTGAGTTAGGCTAAAACCATTAGAATTATTCAATGTCTTCTAGATGACACAACATAGACTCAAGCATAAAATATTATTTCAAAATCATTGTGATTAATTCAATGTCTTTGATACTTTGTGAGAATAAAAGGTTGTAATGAATATTAATTCCCAATTCTCCCCTTGCATCAATAATATGAACATACTCATGAAGAATTGCTATGAAATGTTGATGTTTTCACAATTGAAGAGCATCTGTCGACAACAATAATGTGGTTGTCGACAGCTACTGAGAAACAGAAGAACTGGTGTTCTGGAAGAGCCCATCTGTCGACAGCTGAAGAAGGGGTTGCCGACAGCTACTGTTTCACAGAAGAAATGTGGTTCTGGATGAGGGGATCTATCGACAGCTGGTGATCTGGCTGTCGACAGGTACTTGGTAAATGGGTTTTGAGGCTTTGAATTGAGTGAGATGAAGACTAAGATTTTGAGAGAGAATTAAACAATGAATGTGAAGGGTTTCTCTCAAGCATTTCACTCATCCTACCTTGACTTACTCCCCCATAGTTTATGCATGAAACAACTCAACATTCAAGCAATTCAAACAATGATGTACACATCCAAGTAAGCATTTTCACAGAAAATTAACATTCATAAAAATATGAGCACCAAACTTTCATCCTTTTTCAGAGATAAATGAGCAAAAAATGAATGAAACTAATTACCCTATTTGAAGTTGATGATCTTTATATGCAACTTGATTATGGATACTTGGCGGATGATGTTTCCTCACGCATAATGATAGTTTCCAAACAAGCCTGACTTGTTCTTCCACATCTCACCATTTGATATACCACATAGTCACTATGCACAAAGATCATTTACACCATAAGTGGGCATTGGTTTCATTGAATTTTGCATAGACCCAATTCTCTTCTCAATGATGTGAACCTTTCTTCAGACAGAGGTTTGGTGAAGATATCTGCCAATTGTTTTTCCTGTAGGTATGAAACTAAGCTTCAAGGATTTGTTGACTACCTCATCTCTCAAAAGGTGATGTCTAATCTCAATGTGTTTGGTCCTTGAGTGTTGAATTGGGTTCTTGGAAAGGTTTATAGCACTAGTATTGTCACATAGAATACGTGTGCATCTAATGTCAATGTTGTAGTCACACAATTGACTTTTGACCCACAACACTTGAGCTGCACAACTCCTTACAGCAACATATTCTGCCTCTGCAGTGGAGAGTGCAACTAAGTGTTGTTTCTTGGATGCCCATAAAACCATGCAACCCCCTAGGAATTGATAGTACCCACTAGTACTTTTTCTATCAATTTTACTCCCAGCATAATCAGCATCAGAATAAGAGATCAAATCAAAGTTGCTACATGCTGGATATCATAAACCCAAATCATGTGTACCTGAGAGATATTGGAAAATTCTTTTGACTGCAACCAAATGACTTTCCTTTGGACTAGATTGGTATCTAGCACAAAGGCAAACACTAAACTGAATGTCTGGCCTACTTGCAGTAAGGTAAAGGAGTGAGCCAATCATACCTCGGAATTACTTTACATCTACAATTTTACCTTTCTCATCGTTTTCCAGTTTTACACTTGTGCTCATTGGTGTAGAGGTTAGCTTAGCTTGTTCAAACTGAAATCTTTTCAGTAGCTCCTTAACATATTTTTCTTGATTTATGAAGAAGTCATCTTCATATTGTTTTACCTGCAAGCCAAGAAAGAATTGAAGCTCCCCCATTAAACTCATCTCAAATTCACTGTGCATGTGTTTTGAGAACTCTTCACACAATGAGGGGTTAGTTGAAGCAAAATAATGTCGTCCACATAGACTTGAACAACAATGATGTGATTGTGAACACATTTAGTAAAAAGAGTTTGGTCCACTTTACCTCTTGAGTAGTTTTTACTAATCAGGAAATTGCTCAGTCTATTGTACCAAGCTCGGGGTGCCTGTTTCAAACCATAGAGAGCTTTATGCAATTTATAAGCATGGTTAGGCTTATCATTATTCTCAGATCCAGGTGGTTGAGAAACATAGACTTCCTCTTTGATGTAACCATTCAAGAAGGCAGTTTTAATATCCATTTGAAAAAGTTTAAACTTTTTTTTTAGTAAGAAAAGGTCCTCAAAATCTAATCTAGGAGAGTGCACCCTTCCCCAGAGGGGAAGAATGTTCCCACTCCACCAGAGAGAACCTGGGCCAAGGAAATATATAATAAATGAAAGAGTACAATGGGACAGACCGGTTACATAAGTCTAACATGAGGGAGACCGGTTCTATCCAAAAAAACCGGACCTTTACATGCATGAGGTAAATTAGAAGACCCCCAAAACACCTTATTTGCAGTGGATAAACAACCAGCATTAGCCAAACCATCTGCCACTTGATTGGCCTCTCGATACACATGGCCAATGGAAAGGTTCTTCTGAAGAATCATAGATCGAGCTTCCCGCCACCAATAATAAGCTTGCCAAGAAGGACAATTCCCCGCTTTAAAGGAGTTAACCAAAGCTAAAGAATCTGAGTAGACCACATCAATCTGAAGACCAAGGAAGTCAGCCAGATGAATGCCATCACATAGAGCTCTAGCTTCAGCAATCATGCTATTACCATAACCATAATGATCAGTAATATTATTCTGGAACATTAAGGGTATAGCAAACCTGGCCTCTAGGCGATCGCTTAGAAAAATTGTTATAAAAAACAAGGTGAACTTCCTAGCTTTAGCTGAACCTATGGTTTCCTTAGATAAAGCGGACAAGATCTGCTCATACCTTTGCATGGATTCGATCGTTGGAAATAGTGATCAGAATGGTAAGATTTGGATCTTCTGGAGGAATCTCACTTGCCAGCTGGTGAATTTATCTGATCAACAAATCACTATGGCTGTCGTTATTGACAATAGGGTTTCTATCTTAGTCACGGTCATCTACGCGAGCTACCATGCAGAGAGACGACGTATCCTATTTGATGAGCTTATGGATTTTGCTAACACTATGGATGTTCCATGGTTAGTTGGCGGTGATTGCAATTGTGTTTCCCTCCCTTCTGAGAAGTGTGGTGGCGGTACTGCTAACTTGCATGGCATGTTAGATTTTAATGCTTTTTTGTCTGGAGCATCTCTATCGGACGTGGGTTATATTGGCCGACAATTTTTATACAATGCCTCGTGCGGGGAAACTTCTATCAGAGCGAGACTTGACAGATTTTTATACAATGCCTCTTGCGGGGAAACTTTCTCAAACCTTCAGGTCAGGCAACTCCCAAGGGGTCCCTCGGACCATGCTCCCCTTATACTTTCTCTACTTCCTGACACTCGCCCACCATCCAGATTTATATTTCTGTCAATGTGGTGTTCTCATGATTCATTCAAGGAAACGATCAAAGCTGTTTGGGAAGCTCCTCTTACCTGGCACTATAATCCCTTTGTTATCCTCCACATGAAGCTGAAGGCAGTCAGATCTGCCTTGCAGACCTGGAATGAGGTTACATTCGGCAACATAAATGACAACCTTCTATTTGATGAAGAGCAGGCAAAGGCGATGCATGTAAGACCCCGGATTTTTACTCTCTTTATATATCTGTGTGTGTGTGAATGGTGTGTTGGGTGTTCGGTTGTTGTGTGCTTAGCGTGCGTAGTTCATTGTGCCTACTATAAGTTTTATCCTTCCCTTGAACATGAGCATGTGCGTATATCTGTATATATATATGTATAGATACGGGAATACGATAATTAATGTGGAACTGAACAACTAGACAATTAGAGGTGTATTATGAATACCAAGAGTCTCTGACTTAGGATACTTGAGTAACACTATGCTTGTGCTATCTTAATATTGAAGAATATCCTATACTACCTATTTCATGGAATTTTGTATAGGAGTGTATGAAGTACATATGTGTATGTACGTATATATGTTATCTTGTGCGTGTGACAATTGTATACCTAATTCTACATACATAACACCTTGGTGTACTTGTGTATGCATGTGTATGATTAGTTGTAAGCGTTGCTCATTTGCATGGTTTAGTTAATGTGTACATTGTACTTCGTACATTGCATATGCATAAAGAGTTCCAGCATGGTAGGTGTAATTAGTGGTGTATATTGAAATTCTATACTCCTCATGAATAACATGCATATATCTTTATGATGATTAGGTGAGAATAGTCAATTGGATGAATTATGCATATAGTGTATATTAAGAAATCCTATACATGTAATACTTAAGCAAATGTTAGGTAAAGTTGTGTAAGTTAATCAAATTACCGGTGCGCATATTGTACCCATCTGTTTCAATCATAATGTACATAAATAGGCTACACCAGTGTGCGTATACTATATATATGACAAATCAAGTGTGTATGCGAGGACTATTTTATCGAATGGATTATTCCTAGCTAGCATAAATCATATCACCTCCTAATGATTTGCGAAGCCCTCATAATTCTCGTCATTTAAATTTGCCGTGTGTTGAGTCATACTTGTGTAAAATATCACGTACGTACAGGTAGGTGTCTACGTACATTTTATCTTAGTATGTTTATGTATGCTTGTGTATGTATATAGATATTTATGTACATATTAATTGGTATAATTAATGTGCATATGGTTATATTAAATGTAAATAATTTATGTGATGAATGGTGAAAGTATGTATACCCTACTATATACATAATGCATGAATACATGCATTACATGCATAGTTTCTGCATAAATTAGGGTTCTGGCCAAAGGCCACCTTGGCGTCAACCTCTGGCCGCCGAGGTGGAGTCAACGTCCAGACCTGGACGCCAAGCCTGACTCAGGCGTCCAGCGATGTGGACGTCAACCTCTCTGACCTGCATGCGCAGCAGAGCTGCTGTCTTCTGAAGCAAGGCATGGCCACCCATTGGGGGATGTCCCCCAACGGATCTAAGGCTGTCTAATCGGCATGGTGAGTGGGTGAGGGGCTCTCCTACATCCTGAACCCGAATTGGCCTCTCCCCACTTCTCATTTTCACCCTTGCAAGAGGAGAGGAGAAGAAAGAAAAACCCTAGAGCATTCTGTGAGAAAACCCCATTTTAGAACCCTCAAATCCGACCCCTTGGAGCTGGATCTGGAGATCTACTGCAACAAGGAGGAGGCTGAAGCAAAGGAGAAGGCTTCCCCATCATCCCCTCGGCGTGGAGATCACCCAGGAACCCGGAGGAAGGCGATCTCGAAGGCACTTCTGCAACTTCTTGGAACTGCCCAAGGAGGTCTTCTTCGAGCCACAAATCCCTTGGAGGAATTTTAGGGAGGCAAGTGACCTATCTATGGTGTCCCCGTATGAGTCTAGGTGGGTTTTGATATTTTTATGGAATTTTCCTCGAGTCCTAGACCCTCCATTTCACCCAAGATTTAGAGCTCGGGTCTGTGTTTCTGCACAGACCTGAGTAGACGGCAGGGTCCCTGGACGCCCAGTTCATCCTTGGCGTCCATCGATCATGCCGCTGACTCTGAGTCAGCGGCCAGAGACCGCCGTCTAGTTCTTCTGGACAGAACAGTGAGCTGTTCTATCCCTCTTATACATTAAATTCGGTATGTTTTATGCGATGAGGATATATTGTACGCCTTATACTCTATGTATATTGTGCATTGTGGTTGTGGATGAATGTGGGTTGTGTTGGTGAATGTGGGATAATGATATCTTGTAAACATGTGAGCATGACTTGTAGACAATCTCGTAAAATCCATGATTTATGATTAGGGTTTGTGTGAATGCCTTGGTTTCGGTTTGATCATGAAGAATAGTGGGTCAGCATATGTGTTTGCCAAATTTAGTAGTTTATCCATGCTTGAGACATTGTAAATAAGTTCGGTTCGGTAAAATAAAAACATGCAAAAAAATGGTTTGTGGTAATTGACTTATAGATGTACGAATTAGGGTGATGTTGTAATCTAAAATCATGCATATATTAGTAGTCTCTGTGCAAAACAGTAAGTGGATAAATTTCAAAATGTGTTAGACCCATGTTAGCTTAAGTTGTGAATAATATGCTAATTAGGTGTTTGATTTTCTGTAAATCCTATTTAGCTCAGAAAAATCTGAAAAATTGAGGGAATGATTTTGAACCCGAAAACAGCATGTGGTTAAAATTTCAGGTCAATTGGAACAGTAAATAAAAAGTTATGTGATTTCATGTGAAATGTGATAATTCGTGCATATAATTGTAACGTGGTTTGTTATGGTCTAAAACCAACATGATTAGTGTGGTTACTGTATGTTAAACTCTTGAAATTCTGTAGTACCATGTTAAGGAAAAACAGAAATGTTCATGTGAGTGAGAAAGTGAATGAAATGAGAAGAGTTATGTGTAAAACCATGTGTAAAACGGTAATGTGTAAAAGTGTAAAAGTTGTGCCTATGTGACACTGCTACCCTAGAGGCATCGGGAGCCGTATATAGAAAAGTCCCTATAGAAGGCTCCATGTGATATAAGTTTGTCCCAAAGGCATTGGGAAAACCCCGGAGGTGGACAAGTACCACTGGATAGGGTGGAGAGGGCTTCTCCCGGTCTGCGCAGTTACCAAGATTCACCGTTGTATTGCCTAGGTGGTGAGTATGTGTATGAGTTGTGTAAGTGTTGTGTCATGTGTTGTGTTATGAGTGTGTTGAGAGCTGTGCTAAGGAATGAGCACGAGCTATGAGATATTGTTAGTGTCCTCTACTGGTGGTTAGGACTATGTGTCATGGCAAATTGTTTAAGTAATGAAAAATGAGTAAAATGTGAAATATGTGAATATGGCACGTGGTAAGTGCCCAAGATGCACGTGGTAAGTGCAATCGATGTGATATGTGATAAGTGAAAGAGAAAATGATGTGGAAATGAGTAAATTGTATAAGTGTGAACATGTGTACGTGTCAAATGTGTAAAAGTGAACAACGTAAATGAGTAAGCATGAAATCATGTGGAACCGATAATGTGAGAATGTGTTATTGGAAACCATGTGAAATCAGTAAACTCATGTTGTCATTATCATGCTTATGTGTGCATAAATGCCTAGAATCCATGTTAGGGATAATTAGTGAAAATGAGTGCAAGATAGCTTGATTACTTGTTCACATGATGTGTTTTATGTATTATTGTAGCTCTCATGTGTAGATTTATAGTTATTGAATCATATGAAATCAGCAATCTAAAGCATGTGAAAAGGTTCGTGTATGTGTTTAAAACTATGTGAAATCCATGCTAGTTGTGTTCCCTTTCATGTGTGTAAATTGTTCATGTTGATAGCTTTCAGGTTTTAGCTCTTAAAAAGACTAAAGTTCCTGAGCAAATGGAATAGAGATCATGTGATAGGTGAATTTCATTTTTCAAATCTGAAAGCATGAGTTATGTATAAAAATTGTAGAATTCTCATGATAGGTAGAAAACTTGAATTGACTAGCATGCTATGTGTTGTTAATTGTAAAAGTGCATGTAGAAACCACTAAGACTTGTATGTGTATATCATGAGTAGTGTCGCTTGCTGAGTCTTTGGACTCACTCTTGCTTCGGCGTACAGGTCGACAGGTATCGTGCACTAGAAGGTAGCGTGGCGAGGATCATCATTAGAAGACTATTTTGTGGAGCTGTTACCAGTTGTACTTTCTTTTGCGCAAAAAAGGAATATTGTATGAACAATATTTTGGACATTGTAACTCTCTTTATTTTGTATTAGTGTGGACATTGTCTTTCTATCTTGCTATTTAGATTATGGAATGTGTGTTGGTGACGGATTAAGAGTCGAGTTGTTTACTTTATTCCGCTGTACTCTATTGCTATCCAGGTACATATCAACCTATCGACCAGTGTTGGGTAAATGTCCCACTGTGACGACGCCCTTTATACCGATGGGGATTGGTATAATCGTACCGGTATGAAGAGGGTCGTTACAATGCAGGAGGCCTTCGACGACAATCCCACTCCTCAAAATCGCTCGGCCATGGGTGCAGCTAATGCGAATCTTATAAAGGCTACCAAATGTGTGGAGATGTTCTGGGCTCAAAAAGCTCGAATGCAATGGCTTGATAATGGTGATAAAAACACAGCTTTCTACCATGCGGTTGTTAAGGGGAAGAGAAAGCGGAACATTATTTAAAGGCTTCAGGTTTCTGGCTCTTGGACGGAGGATCAAGAGATTCTTAAACAGGAGGTGGTCAATTATTTTAGGTCCCTGCTTCAGTCTTCACATCATGTAATTGATAACTCCATCCTCAATGTTATTCCAACCCTCATCACTGATGATCAAAATGGCATTCTTACTGCCATTCCCACTCAGGAAGACATTAAAACGGCTGTTTGGAGTTTGAATGCTAATGGTGCTCCAGGCCCAGATGGCTTCACAGGGCATTTCTTCACTAGTTGCTCGGATATAATTCAAAAAGATGTAGTGGATGCTGTCGTCAGTTTCTTTCATGGTTATCCCTTGCCAAGGGGTGTCACCTCTACTTTGATTGCTTTACTTCCCAAGACTGATAACCCATCCTCCTTTGGTGATTATAGACTGGTTAGCTTGTGTAATTTTTTCCATAAAATTATGTCTAGGATTCTTTGTGAGCGACTGATCAATATTCTTCCTCAGATCATTTCACAGGAACAAGGGGCGTTTGTCAAAGGCCGAATTATCCTTGATAATATTGCGCTGGCCAGACAGCTGGTTAGAGACATGGGTCGCAAGGTCAGAGATTACAATGTGCTGATGAAACTGGATATTAAGAAAGCATATGACAGTGTGGAGTGGGACTTCCTCTTTGCTGTGCTTAAGAAGTTTGGGTTTTCAAATACATTCACCTCATACATTGGTATGCTGATTAGCAATTGTTGGTTCTCTGTCCTCTTCAACGGCTCGCCTACTAGCTATTTTCACTCCACTCGGGGCCTTAGACAAGGCGATCCCATTGCTCCAGCCCTCTTTATTATCATGGAAGAGGCCCTTAGCCGAGGTATTAGAAACATGGTGCAGACGAGTAGACTTCTTCCTTATGCTGGGCCAAGGGCTTGCCCACCTATATCTCACCTTTTATATACTGATGATACATTGGTATTTCTGAATGGAGGTATTCGCAATATAAAGAGATTGATGGAATTCCTTACAATCTACTCTACCTCCTCGGGTCAGCACATCAACTCGGCCAAGAGCTCCTTCATGATTTCAGCTAAAGCCCCCCCTCACACAGTCAACAGAATAAGGATGCCCACTGGTTTTAAAAGAGAAAAGGGACCCTTAAGATATCTTGGTGTTCCTCTGCGTCCAGGTAGAGTGCTGGCCGCTGATTTCTCTCCGCTTATCCAAAAGATCAATAGTAAACTTGCTTCCTAGAAACCCAAACTCATATCCCAAGCTAGGGGAGTTACCCTTATTAACTCAGTGCTGAACTCCATACTGGTCTACATAGCTGTTTCATCTTCCATCCCAGTGAGTATCTTGAACTATATTGATAGAGTTTGTGCGGATTTTTTCTGGAATAACACTAATGGGCAGAGGCGTCGACAATGGGTTTCATGGTCCACCATCCAGTGCCCCATTGATGAAGGTGGCTTGGGGATCCGCACATCAAACAAGTTCAAATCTCCTTGGCAGTCAAATCCATTTGGAATATTTACCATGGTGTTTCATTCTAGGCTAGTTATGCGAGAAACCATTTTATGTCTGGAAGGAAGTGTTCTTTCAAGGGGATGTCTGCTAAAACATGGTCAGCTGCTCATCAGATATTTCTTGACAATACTAGATGGATCCATGGCAATGGTGAAGACATTAATTTTTTTTTAAGATGTATGGATTGGGGATAGGCCATTGGCAAGCTTGTTGATTGCTCCCTATGAGGGGGATAGCATTAAACTTAAGGAGGTCATCTTAGATCCTAATCATCCTATAAGACACTTACTTCCTAGTGGCGTTCTACAGGGTGTGGTCCTGAATGAAGCTAAAGATCACAGTGTTTGGCGGCCTGCTAAAGATGGTCTTTTTTCTATCAAAACCACTTATAATCTGGTTCGTTTGGTTGGAATAAGGAGATCAGCCATGTCCAAAATTTGGCACCATAAGTATTACAACGAGCGTCTATGTTTTGTTGGAAGTTACTTAACAGGGCAGTTGTGGTGGACATGAGAATTGCAGAATCAGGTGTAGCCATGGTATCCTGTTGCTCTTGTTGTACATCTCTCAATTTTGAGGACTACAATCATCTTTTTCTTAATGGTGGACTGGCTACTGCGTTATGGAAGTGGTTCCTCCCTCTCGCTGATCCAAAAGTTCACCTGCACAATCATTTAACATCTAGAATATGGAGCTTCATTTGATCACCAGTACATCTTCTGCATTGGGGTTTGTCTCTCTTCACTGTCTTATTCTCATGCTGTGGGAGATTTGGAAGGGGAGATGTAACGACCCTCCTCATACCGATACGATTATACCAATCCCCATCGGTACAAAGAGCGCCGTTACAGTGGGATAGTAACCCAACACTAAACGATAAGGTTGATATATCCATGAATAATAACAGAGTATAGCGGAATTAAAAGAAATGTTATACTTCATTCCATCATCACCACACATTCCACAATCTATATAGTAAAAGAAAGTACTAGAGTCCACATTATTACAACTTGAAAAGAACTACATTGTCCATACATTGTCCATATGAATAAACTTTATTCAACTATGAAAGAAAAATATAACTATAACATGAACTCTACTGATTATTCCTTCTCGTATGCAGCGTCAACCTTCACTACGCTTCCCTCAGGCATGAAATCACCTGTCACCTGTACGCCGAAGCAAGTATGAGTCTTACAAGACTCAGCAAGTAATCTAAAATATCAAACTTACACATATCACATACATAATAAGCCACTAACAATGAGGAAACACACATGCTATCACTCTAATCACAACATTACACATGACATATGGTTCTTATGGTTAACTATACATAAGTCATCCAAATACCTTCCTATCTAACACATGCTCATGTTAAATCATGAAAGATAACATACACCTACACATGCTACACATGATATATCCTAGGACGCATGGTTCAAATCTTCATCATATCATTATAGAATTTTACCATTTTAAAACATGAGGCTATGTACAAGATAATAGACATTCCTAGCATGGTATCTAGTCAATCTCTCATGCATTTATATCTTTTTATCACATATTTAACTTTCTGTTTTAATGTATAATTTATCATGATATCACCTTTATTAAACATAAATTGAAAATTTAAAATACATTCAAATCGGATGGCAATCATCTACAAATTGAATATGGAACTACATACTAAATGAATAACAATTCTATCATGGACTTAGGCATTATTTTATGTGTTTATCAAAATCATAATCTCATTTAGCTTGCTGTTTTGACATGAATCAAACTTAATTACATGAATTTATACTAATTCTCATGCCATTTCATTCATTTGTCAATCCTACATACTCAATTTTCTACATTGTGTTTCTTGACATATTTACATGCACATATGCATACACACTACCATATAGGTATTATTAAACTATATCACATGATATTAGACATGATATTATCATAATTCTACAATTATGATGTTAATGCATGAACAACAAAATAAATATGCACGTATTAATACATTGGTTTTCACATGTGATTACACTCTCATTATCTTTTATTCTTCCTTACCTATAAATTTACACTTCTTTCATTTCATTTACTCATGCGTTCACGTTTATCACTTATCACAAGAATTGCACTTATCACGTGCCACATTCACTTATCACTTTGCACTTCTATTCACATTCAATCTCTTAAATTACCGTGACACATAGTCCTAACTACCAAGTAGAGGAAAACACTCACTTTAGCACCAAGTGCTTATCACTTAACACTTAGCACTCACTTTCACATATTTGTCACCTAGGCAATGCGGTGACAAACCTAGGTAACTGCGCAGAACCGGGAGAAGCCCTCTCCACCCTAACCAGCGGTACTTGTCCACCTCCAGGATTTTATCCTAATGCCCTTAGGATTTATCTCATAACGTTGAGCCTTCCATATGACTTTTCTATGGTACAACTCTCAGACCTCTATGGTAGCAGTGTCACATATGGCTAAATATTACATTAATCACTTTATCATCCTTATCACCTTTTACTCATGCTCATACACATATTTTCATCCCATTTCACATACACTTAGCATAATATTCACATTTCCATTTTCAGAAATTCACCTTACTGTTAAACAGTGATAAATAACTTAAAATAAGATTTCTAACATGCTGCTAACTTTTAATTTATACAAATTTAGTTCTAACATACACAACATGGAAATTTTCGCATTTAAAACCATAATAATGCCTACTGTCATCAAAATACCATGAAATTTTTATCAAAGGATAAAAACATTATTCATAACATATAATAAATTTTACATTTTTTTTTCTGAACAGATAATATATTTATAACAATTAAATCAAATCACATGTGCATTTTTCACTAATTTCTCTAAAGTAAAAATTCTAGTAAAATGGTCTAATATTATAGTGTCAATGCGTATATACAATCAAGACATCATCACAAAAAACTTACCAAACCCTAACTCACATCTGACCTATTTACACAAATTAAACATGATTATTCTATGCTCATAATTCAATTTCCAGAATTTAATAATTAACACAAATCATGAAAATTCATGAAAACCTCATGACAAGACCTACTAATCAACTTTGAGCTTACCAAAATTTTACAGCATGCACACATGTCAGGAAATCAATTAAATACATTTAAGAAGATTAAATAGCAGTTTTCAGGACACAGAGGAACTTGACTGCATAGTCCTGGCCGCCAACTGAGTTAACTGCGGCATCCCTTGCCGTTAACTCAAGAACTTGACGGCAGGGGATGTTGCCGTCAACTTCTAGACAACAATGAGCATAGACAACACTCAAATGCATGGGGAAAATGGAGGGTCCAGGACGCGAGGAAAAATCCAGAAAAATTCTAGGACCTAGGGGACATGTGTAAGATTGATATACATAGGTTACTTGCCTCTAAATAAATCCTAGAAGATCCAATTTGGCCGATGAAGCCCTCCTCAGCCTTGCCAAGAAGGTGTTCAGAAACGCCTTAGATCTGGTTCTTCTGTGGATGCAGACGGTCCCTCGGTGTTGGGATTGCTTCCTTGACAGTTGGACTACACTCCAGTCGTTGTAGATCTCCCAGAAACTCCTCCAGTCATCGTATCAAAGCCTTGGAACTTCAGTTTTTCTCGCAGGAAATACTAGGGTTTCTCAAAACACCAAAAGGCTTGGTGCGGCCAGAAGATGGGTCTTTATAAGGTTGGATGGGTTGGGTACACTTCTGGGTAGGTTTCCTACGAGTTAGGATGGGTTTCCTAAACTAGAACCGGCCATAATGCGAGCATTAACAAATCTGGAACCGTTACGCAGGAGGATATAGACGTCAACATCGGTTGTAGTCAACTGCACAGTTGACGTCAAGGGGCTGGCCGCCAACAGGGGGTTGGCATCCAGGGGGTGGCCGCCCACTGTCCCTTGGCATCCAGGGATGTGGACGCCAATCAGGCCTGCAAGTTGGCGGCCAACACTGTGCCGCCAACTATGCTAGACAGCCCAAACACCTATTTTCATCCAATTTAAACATACATTTAGGCTCCAACAATGTAGTATGAGCATAATTAAATATTTTTACACTTATTACATAAATTATATACATTACACATTATTTATAAGTATAATTTGCACTAATCTCAATTAAAGATAATATGCACGAAGTGACATACATATGTATACATATGCACCATAGTTACATGTATTATGCACGATATATATATATATATATATATATATATATATATATATGTAATACACACTCTATTATTTAGATATCATACATGTCATAATCAAGTCAATGGTTATTGCAATAAGTAAATATCATATGTACAACATTAGATTTATACATCTATACGCGTACAAAGTATAATTTAGTACAACATGCATGAGTTTACATAAATATAGCTTGCTTATAATATTTTGATATATTTTACATGCACCATATTATTTAAGTACCATATACACTATAAACAATTTAGCATGCTAATAATAAACAAATATCATTTGCACAGGATGGACGTATAGATATATGTATACGTGCTTATACTCATGAGTAATTATACTTATAACATACATAAGGTTAAACATATATGTATATACATGCCTACATCGTTTAGATACATACACGATTCACATTATTGTTCACACATTATAACAATTTATCATGCTTAGAAATAGATATATAATTCGAACAAGATTAATATATGCGTGCACATATATACACATCATAGTTACATATAATATGCATGGAATAATTAAACACAATATGCATATCAACAATTAGATAATATATACATTTAATTATAATACATGTACAGAAGTAAAATCATATATGCTTACAAGATGCATGATAGTACTTCACATTATATGTGTAACATTACTTTAATATATCATGCATAATATTTAGATAAATACCTTATATACAGAATTGGCTAATTACTTATATTCACGAAAATAATATACATATACGCATATGCACGTGAACAATTTGATAGTTATAATATGCAAAATTTTTAATACGTACACTATATTTATGACATGTAAATATCGCATGCTCAATATGAAATGACGGAAAAATTCGGAGTCTCACACTCTCCCCCCGTAGAAAAAGATCTTCGTCCTCGAAGATCGATTCGAGTACCTCTGGTGACGTCATCGGTGCCATCTCCAAAAAAAGAATGAAATCCTCCTTCTCTTTGGCTGGTGCTTGAAGTTCTGCTGCTGGCTCCTTTGATGTCGATGCTGTAGCACTTCGGGGATCAAACTTCTTCAACCTCAGACATTCTTTAATCCGATGGTCCTTATTGCCGCATTTGAGGAACCTTCCTTCCTTTGCCCAACACCGATTCCCGCCATGGTGTTTATTGCAGTGCATACACATGGGTTTCTCGCTAGCTGTAGAGGCCACAAACCTTGCCGTGCTAAGAAGCACATCCAGAGTGCGGGGATCGCATTCCAAAAGTCTCGCTCTCACTGCTGGTCTGAGTCTCATTATGAAGTTTCTCACCTTGCATTTCTCTTCATGCTCCCTATCCCTAGCCTCATGCTTTCCTTGACTCACTATTGCCTGCAAAACAATTCAATCTAGTTACAATCTAACTTATTAAATCCTATCTACCTTTCTTACTATCTTTCATTCATTATTATTATAAAGACTTTGCAATATTGTGAGATTATTATTCATGTACAGTCTCAACCTTGATGCTCTGATACCATCTTTGTAACGACCCTCCTCATACCAGTACGATTATACCAATCCCCATCAGTATAAAGAACGCCGTTACAGTGGGATAGTAACCCAACACTAAACGATAAGGTTGATATGCCCATGAATAATAAAAGAGTACAGCGGAATTAAAAGAAATGTTATACTTCATTCCATCATCACCATACATTCCACAGTCTATATAGTAAAAGAAAGTACTAGAGTCCACATTATTACAACTTGAAAAGAACTACATTTTCCATATGAATAAACTTTATTCAACTATGAAAGAAAAATATAACTATAACATGAACTCTACTGATTATTCCTTCTCGTATGCAGCGTCAACCTTCACTACGCTTCCCTCAGGCATGAAATCACCTGTCACCTGTATGCCTAAGCAAGTATGAGTCTTACAAGACTCAACAAGTAATCTAAAATATCAAACTTACACATATCACATACATAATAAGCCACTAACAATGAGGAAAAACACATGCTATCACTCTAATCACAACATTACACATGACATATGGTTCTTATGGTTAACTATACATAAGTCATCAAAATACCTTCCTATCTAACACATGCTCATGTTAAATCATGAAAGATAACATACACCTACACATGATATATCCTAGGACGCATGGTTCAAATCTTCATCATATCATTATAGAATTTTACCATTTTAAAACATGAGGCTATGCACAAGATAATAGACATTCCTAGCATGGTATCTAGTCAATCTCTCATGCATTTATATCTTTTTATCACATATTTAACTTTCTGTTTTAATGTATAATTTATCATGATATCACTTTATTAAACATAAATTGAAGATTTAAAATACATTCAAATCGGATGGCAATCATCTACAAATTGAATATGGAACTACATACTAAATGAATAACAATTCTATCATGGACTTAGGCATTATTTTATGTGTTTATCAAAATCATAATCTCATTTAGCTTGCTGTTTTGACATGAATCAAACTTAATTACATGAATTTATACTAATTCTCATGCCATTTCATTCATTTGTCAATCCTACATGCTCAATTTTCTACATTGTGTTTCTTTACATATTTACATGCACATATGCATACACACTACCATATAGGTATTATTAAATTATATCACATGACATTAGACATGATATTATCATAATTCTACAATTATGATGTTAATGCATGAACAACAAAATAAATATGCACGTATTAATACATTGGTTTTCACATGTGATTACACTCTCATTATCTTTTATTCTTCCTTACCTATAAATTTACACTTCTTTCATTTCATTTACTCATGCGTTCACGTTTATCACTTATCACAACAATTGCACTTATCACGTGCCACATTCACTTATCACTTTGCACTTCTATTCACATTCAATCTCTTAAATTACCGTGACACATAGTCCTAACTACCAAGTAGAGGAAAACACTCACTTTAGCACCAAGTGCTTATCACTTAACACTTAGCACTCACTTTCACATATTTGTCACCTAGGCAATGCGGTGACAAACCTAGGTAACTGCGCAGAACCAGGAGAAGCCCTCTCCACCCTAACCAGCGGTACTTGTCCACCTCTAGGATTTTATCCTAACCGTCTCAACCTCGGTAAACGTGCCCGGGCACGCCACACAACTGCACAAACAGACGGTACGCACTAGCCACAACCCAGCATAAGCAGACGACAAAACCCTCGTCTGGACAAAGCCACAACCCAGCACAAGCAGACAGTAAAACCCTCGTCTGGACAACACACACTAGCCACAACCCAGCCTCTACTAGTCAGTGGTCAGCTGCGCCCACCGACATCTTACCACTCGACCACGAGTCCAGGTCTCCCCTCCCGTCGGTGTGAGAGGCGTGGACAAACACAACCACAAGCCGTAGTCTGGCCGGACTACGGTCCAACGCCTGTCCTCCCGACACGGCTCCAGAACCGTGTAAGGCGAGGCACCCCAAACTCCGCGGAACCTGGACCAACTAAGTGAGCTCAACAAACGACTCAACACCGCTGTCCAACACCGTTTTCCCCTTCGTCCGGAGAAACGCTCGACGGACGCACTCGTGGCTCGGAGACCACCCTCAACGGGCCCACGAGGATGGGGGTCCCGGGGAACGGTAACAACCCAAACGCGCACCGTGCTCTGGGACAAGCCCTCAAGTGTCGCAACACCGGGCGAAGACTAGTAAGGTGGCTAGGGAGTTAGCACAAGCGACACGAGTACAGAACGGAAACTCGATGCGGAAACGGATCTGAAAAAGTGCCTGATTGACGGTCAACCACAAAAAGCTAATAATACCACCCGGACAGTCGGTCGGCCCTCGGAACTCACCCCACAGGTGCCGGAAACCCCAACACGACTGTTCGGGTCAAACGGTCAAACAACCCTCAACGTCCCGGTCGGAGCCAAGCCAGGCATGCCCAGAAACCGAGAAACGCGGTATGACGACACAAATATATATATATATATATATATATATATATATATATATATTACTACCCGAGGCAGTCGGTCAACCCTCAGAACACCCCCGACGGGTGCCGAAAACACTGCACGACTGTCCCCGGTTGACCGGTCAACAGGCACTACCGGCCCGGTAGGAGCCGACCCGGGTGGGCCCGACTACCACGTGGTCCGAGAAATGGCCACCAACCCCGAGCACGCCCACCAGCACAGCTGGAACAACAACACACGAAAAACGGCTCGAAAACGGCCCAAAACGGAGCCAAAAAGGGCCCAAGAGGATCTGCCGGCACAATGTGCCGCAGGGGGCCCCCAAGCCAGCGCCCCGGCGCAATGCGCCAGGGTGGCTGGGTGCAACGCGCCACCCAGATCCCAAGCAGATCTGGGCGCGTTGCGCCCACCTCCTTCTTCCTCCCGATCTCCCCTGCGGAGGTGAGGAGGAGAAGGAGAAGGAGGGGGGGCGGCCGGTCGGCCACTGTCGGCGCCGGCGCCGTCGAGCTCATCGTAAGGCCGAGCATTTCCGTACAGCTGGTGGACTGCTACCACTAGAAATCCCAGAATGGAAGTGGGATAGCATCGGTATGGACTTTATCATGGGATTGCCCAAGACTAGAGGCGGTATGGATGCAATTTGGGTAATAGTTGATCGATTGACTAAGTCGGCTCATTTCTTGCCAATTAAGAGCACCTGGTCTGTGGATGTATTGGCTGCATTATATGTTAAGGAAGTAGTTAGATTGCATGGGCTTCCATCTAGCATAATATCAGATCGGGACCCTAGATTTACTTCACACTTTTGGAAGGGACTGCAAGCAGCAATGGGTACTAAACTAAATTTTAGTACTGCCTTCCATCCTCAGACTGATGGACAAACTGAAAGGACCAATCAAATTGTGGAGGATATGCTTCGTGCTCTGGTGCTAGATTTCAGAGGGCGATGGGATGATCAGTTGTACCTGATGGAGTTTGCATATAACAACAGCTATCAGGCAAGTATCAAGATGGCTCCATTTGAAGCCTTATATGGCAGGAGTTGAAAATCACCCCTTTGTTAGGAAGAGGTTGGGGAGAAACAATGGGTTGGACCCGACTTAATTGAGGTGACTGTCAGGAAGGTTCAGATTGTCAGGGAACGTATGAAGATAGCACAATCCAGGCAGAAGAGTTATGCAGACAAGAGAAGGAGAGAACTAGAATTTCAGGTTGGCGAACATGTTTTCTTGAAGGTCTCACCTTCAAGGGGAATACAAAGATTTGGGATCAAAGGAAAACTAAGTCCCAGATTCATAGGGCCATTTGAAATCCTGGAAAGGATTGGTCAGGTGCCGTATAGACTTGCGATGCCTCCACAACTGGCGAACGTGCATAATGTGTTCCACATATCCATGCTGCGGAAGTACTTATTCAATGCCGACCATGTAATCAACCATGAGGACTTGGAGATTCGGGAGGACCTGACTTATGAAGAGAAGCCGATCAAACTGTTGGATCGGAAGATTCAACGACTCAGGAATCGTGCCATACCTATGGTGAAGGTTCAATGGAGTCGAGGCAGAGTTACTAATGCTACCTGGGAATCGGAGGAAAGAATGAAGAAAAACCACCCAGAACTATTCTCAGGTAGGAACTACACCATTATGCATAAATTTGGGGACCAAATTTCTTAAGTGGGGGAGGATGTAACACCCTGGAAATTAGTGATTTAAATTTTTTTAGAAATAACAGATTGGAGAGACTTCCAACACCATGTAGTAATGATCGATTAACAAGATTTGGGCCAATGTAGTACATTTGACCCAAGGATGAAAACTAGGACAGGGAATTACCCAGAAATTCGTGTATGTAATTATGCCATAATTAGAGAGGGGAAGTTAGGGTTAAAAATTAAGGTAAATAGTCATGCAAGGTAAGCCAAAACCAAACCCAACCCCAATTGGTGGTTTCCTAAACCATTGCTACCTCCTTTGGAGGAAAGAGTCCCAGATTTCTTGGACAGTAGGAAACAAACCTCGTAGCCCCTTTCCTAGTCTCGTTAGGACTCTTAACTACACCCTAAAACTATAAGAAATCATCCCTAAACTCTTGGGGAAGGTTTAGCAACAAGTTGGATCGTTTGGAGGCAGGCTAGAGCTTCTGAGGAGAAGGAGAAAGGTTGGGAACCCGGAGTTCCATCCCCTGCATCCTCCACGTCGACTAGTCTTAGATCTTCATAAAGGTAGGTGTTCTCGGGCCAAGATCAAAGAAAACCAATACCAACATGTAGTTCTTTGAGTCTAAGTTCATTTGCACTTGGTTTGACTAGTTTTCATGGAGTATACATTGTGTATTGGTGATTTTCCCGAAGTCTCACACAGATTAGGGCTTTTCCCGTTCATCTTATTATGCACATGATTCGAGACCGAATTTGACTAAACTTTCTTCATGAAAGATCTTTTACTTGAAGTCACGATCTTCTTCTATGTTGGACATTTTGTCCAAAAGTCTTTCTTTAGAGAGTTAGGAGCATGATAAGAGAGTCTCTGCATGATACTACGATTTCGGGTTACACTTGACTTTTGTTCTTCACACGTTTTCTCAAGATTTGAGACCGAATTTGATCAAACCCCAAACATAAAAATTCTTCTACTAGTTGTCCTAGTCATCTTTCGTGTTGAACTTTTTGTCTAAATGTCATTCGTTAGAGAGTTATAAAAGGTGAAAGTGAATCGCTGCATGATACGTGTTTTCTGGTTACACCTGACCATGTGTTTTGTTCTGGAAGGGCCACTAGTGTCGACACTACTTGAGGTTGTGTCAACACCCTGTCCCAAAACAGCCCAGAAGGTGTTTTGGGAAGCTCTCTAGTCTCGACACTACTTGATCTAGTGTCGACACACTGTCCCAGTTTGACCCAGAAAGTTTCTGGGAGCTGATCTAGTGTCGACACTACTTGAGCTAGTGTCGACACACTGTCCCATATTGGCCAGAAGGTTTTCTGGAAGCTGTCTCTAGTGTCGACACTACCTGAGCTAGTGTCGACACTACTTGACCTTTTTGCCTTGTATTTGAAGCACTATGTCGACACTACCTGATCTAGTGTCGACACTACTTGACCAGTTTTGCATTATTTTTTCTTGTGTTTGAAACATTGTGTCGACACCATTTGATCTAGTGTCGACACTACCCTTACAAGAATTTGCATATTTTGGGTCCAATCATTTCATGAGGTCTACTAGCATGTGCATGATGTTATATAGTATGCATGGACCTAAAATAAATCAAACCATTGAAAAATAGTAATGATATGAATACGATTCTAATGTGTAATTGTGATTGATCTTATGTCCATTGGATTATCTTGTGATCTTGCTTATTGTCAATTGATAAGATAAGAATATGATATGAATGTGGGAATGAATACATGTTAGCATGGACATGTTAGTGGTGTTAATGTTATGATTTGCATATGAGTTTCATGGTTACATGTTTTCCGGTGTTCAATTGATTATTTGTCATATGCATACATGTTAGGAAAGCACATGTTCTACATACGATCTGTCTTTAGAAACATCCTCATGTCAAGACATTAATGATCTATGAAACATAAGATACGTCGTTATCCTGCCTTGTTCTTTTGAGCTATTTGTCATTCCTTGACTCTATGAATGATCATGTTCCTTTTACTACGAGCTTGTTATTGAAACTCTGTGGCCATAATACGAATATGTTTGTTCGGCACAACGTGGGACTTCGGTCCAATTTGACCAATGCCTGTGCAATAGGGCCCTATCTGGTCCTGGGAGGAGCACCCCAACGTACTTATTAACCGAGGGAGTATGGACTTGTGGTGCGTGGCATGGCACTGATACGATATGCAAGATTTGTGGGAATGTGCCTTTGTTTGATATGATAAGTCTGATTTGATCTGATATGATATGATTTGATATGATACATTTGATCATGTGAAACGCATGATACCTGTCTGAATATGGTCAATCTCTTTTGATATGATTCTACTCTTGAAATATCTGTCCATTGTATATGCAATTCGACATTTGATCTGATATGATATCCGTTCTACTCTGCTATTCAATCTGTTAGTATTGCATGCATTGTCATCATATTCATGTGCACATCTGCCTATTAAAAGGTTAATCATGTATATCAGTGCCCGCACAATATTGAGATGTAAATCCTACTGAGCTAGTTCGCTCACCCCTATCATCCTGCCCTTTTTCAGGTAGTGATGAAGAACCAGTGGAGTCAGATGGGACAGGGCAAGAGTGACGAGCACCTGTCATATGAATAGTTGTCAGCTTAGAAATAGAAATTTAAGTAGTTGATGTATTAGAGAAACGTTGTTATTTAATTAATAACCCTTTTCAGTTGATTCTTCTTATGTGAGGTTGTATCTAGTTGAATGGAATGAAATAAGGTATACTTTTGGTGACCATATTATAGTCTCAAATGTGTTATTATATTCAATTGTGACTCTGCGCTATTCAACTGTGATACGCCGGTTTGTATCGTTCACGTCTCCCAGTATTTATTCCGCTGCTAAATATCGGGGCGTGACAGTAAGTACCTCTTAATCTTTCCCTTTGCATAAATTATTGCTTGATTCAATTGCTTGATGACTGATTAGACTTGCCCCTTTTTCGCAGGTGGTTTGGCAGCCATATCTGGGGGAGAGTGATGAGGGACAACCCTGGTTGGTGCAGGCCCACCCCTACTTTGGTAGGTCAGTGTGGTTGCATGCGCTAAACCTTGTGCCACCTCTTCACCTGCACCTTTGTCAGCACTCCCTCGGGCTCCGACAGAGTGCCATGGAGTTCCCTGTCCGGGACCGCTTCTGCCGACCAGGTCGGAGCTTCCGAGGGCTTCACGCAAAGGAAAGGCCATCAAATTCGACGCAACCACCGATGATGCCTACCTCCAGGCGTACGCTTTGAAGTATGGCGGCAAGGTATACAAGAGCGCCCGACACCAGGTAAAACTCCTAAACCTCGACTCAGTGAATTTGGATTTATGGAATTGAGCTGATGATTTGACAATGCATTGCAGGTGGATGTAACTGGCAAGATTGCATCGCTCCGAGCCCTGCTTTACTCAGCGGTGCAAGATCGGGAGGCAGCACAGAGGCAGACAGCGGAGCTGGTAAGTACCCACCCCAACTTCAATCTTTAATCTAATTCAAACAGATTTTGGAAACTGACATGCCTTTGTGAGCAGCGGAGTGAGTTGGAGAGAGTGAGGAGCACTGGAGCAGGCGGTGCTTCCTCTTCTCGGAGTGCAGGGGGCTCTCCATCGCTTCTGGAGGTCCAGATGGCGGGGGCGGTGCTGAGGGCTGAGGAGGCTCAGAGGCACCTGGAGGAGCGGGTAAGTGTAATGGAATTTCTGATTGATTATTTTTAGCAATTGATTATTGACTGATTTTTTTGATGCAGGAGAGAGATTTGCAGCTCACCACGGAGCACGCCATGGATCTCTAGGGTCAGAGGGACCAGCTCCGGGGAGAGAGGGACCAGATGCGCACCCGGGCGGAGGCGGCTGAGGCGCAGGTCGCAGAGGCGACGAGGGAGCTGGCGGCGCTGCGGGTGCAGAGGCCGCCCAGAGACCAGGAGGAGATCACCCGACTGCGCGCGGAGCTGCTGGCGCAGCAGACGGTGGCACGGAGCCTCCAGCAGATCGTGATGGACATAGGTCGTTCACGTAGCAGGAGCCGGAGCGGTGCGAGCGTCAGCAGGGCGACCGACGCCTCTGTAGGACAGTATCTGGCAGGTTCCTCCAGTAGATGAAGGAACGAGGAGAAGGAGAGGCGTCGCCAGGGTGAGGGTAGCGCCCAGGGCGGCAGAGATGGTGGCGAGATGCCGCCACCTCCAGATAGGCAGGAGGGATCCCGGGAGAGTGGTGGTGGACAGTGAGGAGATATGTGAGCCACCTCCCCTTTATCTTTTGTACATATTGTTCATATCTTAGTAGAACTTTTGCTTTTGTGTCAATTGCTTATGGAATGAATGGTTTGTTTATTGACACGAGTGTGAAATAAGATTCAAACATGGGAGAGAGAGACAGAGAACATGAGTACGGCGTTGTATATCTCTTGAAACTACCTGCCCCTGCACACTTAGCAAAACAAGTCAGATCTGCTCTTTGGCTCAGCCCCTTGCGTTTAGATGAATTTAACTTCGCAATTGTCAAGAGGCTGAACCTTATTAAACAGGGAGAAAAAATAATGCATGCTGAAAGAAAGCAGTATGTACACACATTCTTTTTTGTTTTTGTTTTTAGATTCTCTAATTTTGCTTTTTTTTTATTTTTGAGATTTTCTAATTTTTTGAATTTTTGAAATTTCTTTTTTTTTTTGAGCTTTTGAAATTTCTGATTTTTTTGATTTTTTTGAGATTTTTGATTTTTTTTGAATTTTGAAATTTCTGATTTTTTTTGAATTTTTAAGATTTCTGATTTTTTGAATTTGTGAGATTTCTGATTTTTTTGAAATTTTGAAATTTCTGATTTTTTTGAATTTTTGAGATTTTTGATTTTTTTGAATTTTTGAGATTTCTGATTTTTTTTGAATTTTTTTGATATTTTTGATAACAACACTCCTTGCCCCTCTTTTTTGAGTAACTGACCATGGGTCTCATCCCCATCTCTCGTTTGGTGAATGATATCTATGTGCGGCGTGCATTTATTCTTGGCTTACTAAGGTTTCTTGCCCCTTGAATATGGACATTCTAACACAGACCAGGTGTGTGAGTCCTTTGGCCTTCTAGGGAGAATAGGAAGATTAATAATGAGACAAGACTTGGTTTCGGGGTCGGGTTTACTGGCTTGTAAGATTTGCAATGGGTATGTCACATGTGGAATTCGTCTGTTGTCCAGGGACTTTTAAGGTCATTGCTCCTTTTGGATTGGGGGGGCATGCGTGCGACCGGGCTCAAGGGCGTCCCGCGGGGAAACTGTACTGCCACTCTTTGACATGCCCCTATTTCCTTATCATTCTCTTTTGCTATTTCATCATTTCTTTTCTTCCTTTTTTCTTTTGAGCTGACTGCCCCTATTTGAGACTTCGTTCACATGGTCTACACCGTCTTGCCATCTACAAACTAGCTTTCCCTTGTCCCTAGACCTTGTCCGAGTGAGAAGAGAATTGGCCTCTGACTCCCTACACCAAGGCTAAGCAAGAACGACATAAGCAAGAAGAATGACCTTCGGTCACCGTGTTGTGTGTGTGGCCGAACATAGAGGTTTATTTACCAGAATGAGAGGAAGAACGAGACACGTGGCCAAAAACATTGTTTTGCAGAGCGGTGTTATTATCAAAATTTGTTAGGGATAGAATCTTTTAAGATACAGCCCATTCCATGGGTGAGAGAGCTCCTCACCATCGGCGTTGACTAGCCTATACGCGTTCCCGGGGTACACTTCCTTGACGACGTACGACCCTTCCCAGTTTGCTGACAATTTGGACCTTGGACCTCCAGGTTTTATGAAAATTTGCGTCAAGACCATGTCTCTTTGTTGAAATTTTCACTCAATCACTTTCTTTTAGAAGAACCTTGAGAGTCTATTTTGATACGAAATAACATGATCAGCGGCAACTAAACGCCGTTCGTCTAAGAGTTCCAGTTGTGAATGTAGCGCCTCCCGATGTTCATCAGGATTAAGTTCCTTGTCTAACTGAACTCTTAGCGAAGGAATGAGGATCTCATGTGGACATACCGCTTCCATCCCATAAGTAAGCGAGAAAGGAGTTTTCCCAGTGGGCGTGCGGACAGAGGTACGGTAGGCCCACAGACCCTCAACTAATTTCTCTGGCCAATCAGCAAATTTGTTAGACTCACAAGTTTTCTTTAAGATTTTCAAAAGTGTTTTGTTTGTGGCTTCGGCTTGGCCGTTGCCTTGCGGATAATAAGGAGACAAATGATGCAAAGAAATATTAAACTTCTTACACAGGTCTTGAAGATCTTGTGATATGAATTGAGGCCCATTATTGGTGACGAGGCTGCTTGGCACTCCGAACCGCGCGATAATATTCCTCATGATGAATATGCATACAGTTGAACCTTTGATCTTTGCAAATGCTTCAGCTTCGGCCCACTTGGTGAAATACTCAGTGGCAGTGAGGATGAAAGATTTTTGTTTTATCTGAGCATTAGGATCACCAAGAGGCCCGATGATATCAAAGGCCCACATGGAGAAAGGCCAAGGAGGCAAGGGATGCGAGGGCATCGGCCATGATATTTTGAGAGCGAGGAGTATGAATGTAGATGAGTTGACGGAATTGCTTGGCTAGAAGAGTGACCAGATCTTGATAGGGCTTGAGTTTAGGGTCACGGGTGCGATAGGTAGAAAGGACTTGCCGAAGGACGAGCTGAGAGTCTCCTATAATCTTGAGATGATGCGCGCCTAAGAGATAGGCGAGTTTAAGACCGGCAAGGAGAGCCTCATACTCGGAGATGTTGTTGGTGGCATAGAACTGGAGCTGATAGGCTAGAGGAATGGTGATCCCTTCTGGGGTGAGCAAGACAACACCTATGCCCCGTCCCCTAGAATTGAGAGCTCTATCGAAATGGAGAGACCAGAAGGGATCATGAGAAATGAGTGACAGGTTTTCATCGGGGAATTCCTCTTGAACTGTGTCACTATGGGGAAGAGGAAGGTGAGCAAGGTGCTCAGCAATGGCATACCCTTTTATGGCTTTCTGAACTATGAAGGAAATATCAAATTGGGAGAGGAAGCTTTGCCAGCGTGCCAATCTGTCGGCAACGACTGGCTTCTCAAGGAGATACCTAATAGGATCCATTCTAGAAATCAAACTCACCTTGTGAGCTAGGAAGTAGTGCTTCAATTTTTGCACTACCCAAACTAGCGCTGCGCATGTTTTCTCCATTGTGGTGAGTTTGAGCTCGGAGGGATTGAAAAGCCTAGATAGGTAATAGACTGCCCTTTCTTTACCGGATTCATCGTGCTGGGCAAGGACAACTCCTAGGGAGTCCTCAATAGTCGACAGATACAGGATCAAGGGTTTCCCAGAGATGGGTGCCTGAAGCACGGGAGGATTCATAAAGGAACCCTTGAGCTCATCAAAGGCCTCTTGGCACTTAGCATTCCATTCAAAGGTGACTCCTCCTCTCAACAGTTCATAGAAGGGACGACATCTTTGAGAGTGCTGAGATATGAATCTCCTTATGAACTGGAGCCGACCAATCAAACCTCGAAGCTCAGATATGTTCTTGGGAGGAGGCATTTCATTTATCACCTTGGCCTTGTGCGGGTCTATTTGAATCCCCTGTTTGCTAACTATAAAACCTAAAAGCTTGCCCGAAGAAACCCCGAACACGCACTTCTTTGGATTCATCTTTAACTGATACTCTTGCGCGCGGCGAAATACCCTGGCAAGCACGGAGGAGTGTTCTCTTCTGGTCTGAGACTTCAACACGATATCATCCACGTAGACTTCAACATCAATATGAATCATGTCGTGGAAGATAGCTAACATTGCCCTTTGATAAGTGGCGCCAGCATTCTTTAGCCCAAACGGCATGACCACATAACAATATGTTCCCCATGGGGTGGTGAAGGAGGTTTTCTCTTGATCCTCTGGGGCTAGACGAATTTGATTGTAGCCTTTATACCCATCCATAAATGATAGAGTTTCGAACCCTGCAGTATTATTAATCATAATGTCCAAGTGAGGTAGGGGGAAATCATCTTTAGGACATGCTTTGTTTAAGTCCCGGAAGTCTATGCAGATTCGTACTCTTCTGTCCTTTTTCATGACCGGGACGATGTTCGCCACCCATAATGGATAGAGGAATACATGGATGAACTTAGCCTTGTGTAGTTTATCAATTTCCTCCTTTATTTTCAAAGCGATGTGGGGGAGGAACCTCCTTAACTTTTGCTTGATGGCAACTGCCCCTAGCTTCAAGATCAACCTGTGTTCCACCAAATCAGGGTCAATGCCGGGCATGTCATCATAGGACCAGGCAAAGGAATCCTTAAACTCCCTCAACACTTCTATGAGTGCTTCTTCTTCTTCGGAAGGGAGGCTGGAAGCTATGGTTAAAAGCCTGGGGTCCTCTCCAGTCCCCACATTTACCTCTTTAGTGGGCTCATCGACTGCTGAGGTAGGTTCATCGAATCTCCTCATACCACTAGCATACGCCTCAACAACATCCTCTATCTCAAAATCTTTCTCATCTAATAGGTCTCCTTCGGCTACGATTTCATAAATTCCAAAACCATCATCTAGCCCTTCCTCTATATGAAGATCCTTCAAGTTCAAAACCATTGCCTCCTGGACGAACTCTTCGACAGCTAGAAGAGCGCCACACCTTTGAACTAAGTCAAGCAAGTATCTTCGGGGTACGCCATTACCTTTCTTCTTCCTAGATGGGGACGAGGACTTGCTAGATTCTACCCCCGATTCTAAACTAAGCCCAATATTTACAGGAGATTCTAGAGGAGTGTCCAGAGATTTATTGGAATAAGCAGGAAAAGGTGTGGCAAGGCCGCGAGGGTCCTCCGATGGGACTGGAGGAAGAGGCAGGCCACTCGAGCTCAGGGTGCCGGCTGCAGGAATGGGGCGCAGGGGAACAGAAGACCCCTCGCCCGGGATGTCCAACGCGACCATGTTGGTCGGTCAGACGAAAGCACGGTTTGCATAGAAAGAGGGAAAGGCGGGGATCGCCGCCTGAGAGGAGAGGAGGATTGCGGAGTGACGGGGATCGCCGTCGAAACAGGTGAGCAGGAGTACGGGGTAACGGGGATCGCCGTCGAAGCGGGAGAGAAGGGTGATGGGAACCGCCGTCAATGGGGTAGGGGAAACCAACAGCTGAGGCAGAAAGCAGGGAGAAAAGAGTGGAAAGACGGGGATCGCCGTCTTGATGGACAATGAGGGGAGAACAGGGATCGCCGTTCGAAGAAAGGGGAGGAGGAAGACGGGGATCGCCGTCCGAAGGAAGAGGAGATGAGATGAGTGGAGGAACACACATTTTTTTGAAATTTTGGATTTTCTATTTTTTTGCATTTTTGAATTTTCTATTTTTTTTTGATGAAAGGAACTATATTACATTAAGAGGCTCCGGGAGAAAGACAGAACTGAGCCATCAAAGAAAATGGTGAAAAGGGGTGAAGAGCGAGTCAACGCTTCCACGGCGTTGGGAGAGAGTTGAATAATAAAAGGGGAAGACACGAGGATAACACCAAAAATGTAAACGAACATGGATGAAATAAGATGAATGGGAGGCCGGGAAAACCCTGACCGGAGCTCCCTTGCTGAAATGGTTGAATTGATTGGCTGACTCTCCTCACCAAATCCAAGCAACTGTCGCTTGGTGGTGGTTACTGATGCTGACAAAACTGCTACTTGCGGCACATCTTCTTCGCTGAATAGACGATTGACTGCAGAAACAAGGTCTTCTGATTCTGGTACTTCTGTCCCAGCTTTCGGTTCTTTGAACAGCAGACTGATTGATGAGACAACATCATCCTGATCTGGGTCCTCTGTATCTTCCTTAGCTTTCTTCTTCTTATTAGGCCGTTGAGCTTCTAGGGCCTGGTAAGCTGATTTCGGCGCCTCTGTAGTGGTGTTATATCCGGGTTGGATGGGCCCTCTGACAAAGTGCTCATACAAGGACCAGGTGAGCGGGCCATGATACAATTGTGAAGGAAAAGAGAAAGCAGCCCATTCTGAGTATCCCAAACCATGTTTTGTGAATTTCTTAGTACTAGCCACGGTCTTGGTTCGCCCTTGGAGATGGGCACCCAGGCCTTTTCCTAACTGATAACCCAGTCTAAACATGATGTTCCACCCTTTTGCATTTGTGCTCACATCCCTCCTAACTGCCACTACATGGGGAGATTCAATTGGGCGATTTGAAGAGAATGTATAGGCCCAAGTATAGTTGACATCGAGCATAGAGATAACAGGCTTATTGGATGGCCATACTGATGGCAGCACCCTCTCAACTGCTTCTACCGTATGTGTTGTTGCCACGCTCTTTACTTTGACTATTCACCCTTGAAAGGGGAATTTCAGGCACTGATGTGCTGTAGATGGTACTGCCCCTAGTGATTCAATCCATGGGCGCCCCAAAATGGCCTTATAAGTATGATCAATGTTCAACACATATAACTCCATTGACATGACTAGTGGCCCCAATTCCGCTTGTAATGTGATGATTCCATGGCAAGCACGTCGTGAATTGTCATAAGCAGCGATGGTGGTGGGGGTAGGCTGCAATTGACGCTCTGATATGTTGCATGCTCTAAGGGTGCTTAAAGGACACACATTAATGGAAGCTCCCGTATCCACTAGAGCTGTATCAATGGCCACTTTATTTATGGTGAGTGTCACACATAAGGGCATTTTTCTGGCTTCTGGGGCAGCCAACTCACCATCAGAAAAGGTAATAGTGGGTCCTTTGTTTACGATCGAGAGCACTGAAGGCAGATTATCTGGGTTCATGTCTTCACTGACCATGACCCTTTGCAGAAAGGCCCTTAGGGCGTCTTGGTGAGTCTGCGATCTTTTGATTAATTCTAGTATGGAAATCTTGGCGGGGGTTTGATCCAAATGCTTCAGGATATCATATTGGGTCCCCGGGACCAGATCAATTTCTTCTATATCTTGCTACGGCTGATTGCTGGTCTGTTGGGCTGGTTGACCTGACATGGACACGGATGCGTTAGGGTACATCCGATGGAACATTCGCCTGCTCCGGAGGGCAAGATTATGGTGGAGTGCAGGGGTCGCGGTGTCAAGGATAGAAGGGTTGGCTAGCAAGGGCGCTGGTGTAGGGGTGAAAGAGATGTTGTTGGGTGGAGGGATAATAGGTGACATGACGGGGGATAGGATGGTGAGGTGATGGTAGCAATGTGGTGTGTGAAGGAAGGAGGTACAGTTGATGCAGGCGCGGGGGTAGTGGGTGTGACGTGGGAAATTACCAGAAGCTGGCCTACTTCATGTTCATCATTAAAGGCCCACTGAGCATCTGGCGGAGGATGGTGGATGACAGGGTTAACATGTGCAGGTGGAGGAGGCGGTGGAGCTGGCTGGGGGTTTGGAGCGGGCTGATGTTGTGGCATGGGGTTGCGAATTATGCCTAGGTCATTTGCCGGCCGCTGCAGCTGTTGTTGCTGCTGGTATAGCTACTGGAAGGGTTGGTACTGTTGTTGTTGTTGTTGCTGTTGCTGCTGTGGCTGCTGTCGCCTCTGTTGTTGTTGTTGTTGCCTCTGGCCCTGCTGGTCCCTCAGGGTTTGGATTAGCCTTTTCATCTCTGCCCAGTCAATTTGATTCTGCTCATGGAGGTCATATATCATATCTCGGAATGGAAAACAATCCGACACATTATGGCCTGGATGGTGGTGATAGACACAGTACTTTGTTTGATCGACTGCCATGTTCCATTCGCCTTCTCAGGAGGAAGTCTCAGGGCATTTAGAGACATGAGGACTGCAAAGACATCGGCCAGAGACTCGGGCAAAGGAGGGTATTGGGCTCTTTTGGGTCCATTGGGCTTTCTAGGGGCGTAGCCATTTTGCGGTGGAGGGACTTGGGAATACTGGCGCTGATCCTGTGGAGGGTTTTGTCCTTGGGGAGGTGGCCGTCTATTGTTGTTGTTGTTCCATGGCTGTTGGACTTGCTCGGTGTAGGGAGACCTACCTACCGGGCCTTGAGGATTACTAACTGCACCCACCTGTTCATTGGTTTGGATCCCCTCGGTGACTGGGCCCTGCGGCTTCTTAGTGTAACGAGCTTTTGGGGTTTCAAACATGGAATGTATAGGCGAGTCTTTAAGTTGGGTCTGGATGAAATGGGCTCGACTATATAGCTGGTGCATGGTAGAAATGTCGTTCATGGCCAAAATAGCTCGGTAGTTGGAGTGGCGTTGGAAATCAACAATTTCACCTTCTCCTCCTCAGGCATTGGGCAACGGACCTTGGCAGCCAAAAAACGCCACCGGTCAGCATAAGTGGAGAATTCTTCCTCTGGCTTCATTTTCTCAGCTACCAGATCCACAAAAGAATACTCAGGTCCCACCCGATCTTGGAACTGCTGCAGAAATCTCTCTTGAACAACTTGGAAATTTTCGGCTTCCTCGGGAGGTAATGAGTACAACCATTCCAAAGCCGGAGCATCCAGGGATTTTCTGAACAAGTATGCCATGAGGTGGCGGTCATACTTGTGTGGTGCTGACTCATAGACAAAGTCTTTCAAATGAACATAAGGATCCCCTACCCCAGAGTACCGCCGATAGACCGGGGGCTCCGACTGGGGTGGCACCTGAAGGTACTGGAAAGATGGGAGGGCAATATCAGCTACTTTCCGAGGATCGATTTGTCTCTGGAGGTCATGAAGCTCCTTCTTCATGCTCGTCCACTCCGCAAGGAAGTCGGAGAGAGACTGGACTTGATGCGCAGAAATAATGGAGCGAGGTTGCTCAAATGAGTGAGACCTCTCACGGGGAAGGGGAGCTGGTTCGGCCATATAGTATGTTGTTGGGGGAGATTGAGGCCGAACCTCTCTCGGGGGAAGGTAGCTTGGATCCGAAAAATGAATGGCCCGAGGGCGGAGGGGTGTAGGATCTGCCCCTGATGAAGGAAGGTGGGGTGCTGAAGTGACATGAGCGGAGGAATCCGCTGGTCGGACTGAATTCCGACCCCGGGGGGACAAAGGCTGTTTCCCCTTGGCAGCAGCTATAAACTCTCGGACCTGGTCCGGATTGAGGCGGGGAAGGAGCTGGCTGAATTGCGAGTGGGGGTCATCACCCCCAGGGGGAGAGGGAGGACGGGATGGAATCCCAGTGACGGAGGGAGGCCGGATATGCCCCGGGAGTGTGGCCATGGAGGGTTGGGCCACCTCCTTGAGCAATCCGAGACGAAGGGCATCGTCGGCAAGGACCCGAAATTGGTCCATGTCGAAAAGGGGGTTATGATAAGATACAAAGAAAGGAGGGGACTGACTCAATCTCCCTAAACAACGACGCATACACCTCCCAAGACTAATAGGGGGGGGGGGGTGATACTGACAAACCTAGACTCAATCACAGCAAGAAAGACTGAGAGGAGGAGGGATAAACACTCAAGTTGTGATGTTTAGAACGCAAATTTCTTAAGGTTTAAACTTGACCTCTAGATGAATTAATTAAGGGGATGTCGCTCGGTCAAGTGGACCTTAATGGGTATGGGCTCAAGTGCTCCGGTGAAGCTAAGGGATGGTATGCTCACACGCAAAAGGGGTGGCCCAGACTAAGGGGTACAACTGGTACAACCAGCCCGGCGAACCGCAACGTGCGTACGGTCACGGGGTCTTACGGAGGTCCTCGGAAGGTGGGCCCGAGTCAGCCTACGAGTGCTCATAGGTGAGAGGACTCACTCATCCAAGGGGGAACCTAAACAAATGGGTTTCAATAGCGTATGCAATGGGCCTAAATGCCCGAAATGTATGCACAGGTGATAGATGAGAACCAAACAGAGTGACCAAATGGTCTTCGGGCCGAGTCGCGACGGTCGTGTACACCGCGACCTTATCGCGACAGGGCCCGACCTGCCGCGATAGGAACAAGAGCCCGAAAACACCAAAAGGTCCTCAACAAACTCAAACAGACTACTCTATCA
Source organism: Colocasia esculenta (assembly GCA_014218235.1). Lineage (NCBI taxonomy): Eukaryota > Viridiplantae > Streptophyta > Magnoliopsida > Alismatales > Araceae > Colocasia > Colocasia esculenta. The sequence goes on along the minus strand of CM024761.1, from coordinate 85,550,695 downwards.
AATGAGAAATGACACAAAAGCAGTAAATCAATACCACATGGGCCAAGAAGCACACAGAAATCGATTCATGAGTCAAAACAATAACATACAAAGCATACCTGATGACACGACGCGCCTCCACTATGCGACCCAGTCGCGTCCTCTCGATATGCCGCGACTAGAACTGAAAACTTACAGGTAAAAATAAAAGGAAAATTCGGATCCTAGCAGGATTTTAACATTCAGAGACGCGACAACATATGACACAAGGAGATATCACCAGGATGCATGATCTGATGGAAACAAGACCGAACAGATAGAAAGAAGAGGAGACTAACCTATTAACGTGTCCTCTTTAGACGACGCGACATGATCGTGTCGCCGCGATAGGTCACGACAAGAACCGAGCACGAAAAACACAGGAAATAAAGAAAAAAAGACTAACAGGGCACTAACATAAGAAACAAGGAAGAAGACATGGCAAGCAAGCAGTCAGAATCCACGAGGGTGGCAGTGAAGGTCCCACCATGATCGCCAAAAGGTGTAATCATAGGGATTGTGCTTCCCCTCGACACGCAAACACATATTAAATCTAATGGCATGGAAATATGGATGTGATCGCCACCTAGATAGTTGCCTAACGAGAATAGAAATATCTGGGCTAACTACTCTAGGAAAAGGAGAGAGAACGGGGGGTGTACCTCATGTCGCGGTCGTCATGGGTACCGCGACAGTGCTGTTAACGCGTCGTCCTGGATGGACGCGTCTCTCTGTCGCGTCACTCTCCACCGTCGCATTCTCTTCTGTGCGGGAGATGATGGATGAGACCTTCTTCCCGTCCTCCAGCCGGCTAGTGGATGAAAGCTCCGCGTGGATCTTCACTTAGGTGCCTGCCAAAACAACGAAAACAAGAAATAAAACCCTGTTAGACTATATTAAATGTAGTAGCTATTCTTAGTGCAAGAAAGAGGCAGAGCATGGAGGGAACGGACCTGGGGGTGGTTTTAAACCCCTTTGGGTGTAGGAAAATGTGGGTGTGTGTATGAATATGCTTTATCTAAGAACAACATGAAAAATGCATGTAAAAGAAGAGAAAAGGGAAAGGAAGAGGGTGAGCCCCATTAGGGCGACTCCTTGGCGTTGTGGCAGCTCGAAGGATCGTCCAAAAGCTTCAGGAGAGTGCTAGAGTCGCCCTTCTCACGTCCCATACTCCATAAATGATGAAAATGAGGTGTTTTGATGAAGAGGGATGTGAGAGAAATGGAGGAAAAGGATGGCTGCGTGGCTAAGTATGGTTGAGGAGAAAATTTGGCAGCCCTTCGGGGTGGTGATGAAGCTCTCCCCGTCCTTGAGGAGGGGCCTTGTTTATATAGAGCTTGGAGTGAGAAAATGGTGATATTATCTCCTTTAAATGGCTCAAAAATTAAAATGGGAGATTAAGCCTTATTAAAAATAGATGGAGAGTCCTTAGGAATGCAAAGGAGAGTCCCTAGGCCCGGAATCTCGCTCCAAGGGGGGAGATAATCCCTAGGGATTAAGCTGGATTCATAAGAGGATAAATAGGGGGCAGTTATGGTGGCCAGAGGGTTCGGCCGTTATCGCGGCGTATCGTAGGACCGTGACTAAGACGCGATAGCATTAACCACGTGCATGGATAATGCATGGGCTATCGCGGCAGCCAGAACTGTCGCGACATAGAGACGCGTCGCCACGGTGCGTCGCGACAATAAACCCGAAATAATCGTTAATTATCAGCCAATCACATGATAAGATAAGAGTTATTAAGCCCCAAGGACTCTCTCAAAGTGATAATGTGCGGGATTTCAAGGCATTTTAATGGTTTAATAGGCTCAAAATAAGGCTAATGATGGGCTCAAGGTGAGTGACCAATTAGGGGCCCACTAAGATAACAAGAAATATAGCTCAGCCAATTAGCCAGAACCGGGTGTCTACAGGGACCTCCAGCCTTTAAAGGAAGTAGCCAACCTGAAATTGTAGAAGGATGGGTTAGAGAGATGGAAAAGATATTTAAGGCAATTAGATGTGAAGAAGAAGACAAAGTCACGTTGGCGACTTACATGCTCCAGGATAGAGCAGATGAATGGTGGCAATCTGCCATGAGAAATGCATTTAGAAATAGAAGGGATAATATTAGTTGGGAAGAGTTCCTAAGAGAATTGTATGAGAAATACACTCCACCACATGTCAAGGATAGGAAAAAAGTGGAATTTTTACAGTTGGAGCAAAAAGACATGACTGTGGCAGAGTATGAGACCAAATTCACTGAACTGGAAAAGTATGCACCTCATATTTGTGACAATGAAATCAGAAGGGTAAAGAAGTTTGTGAGAGGATTGAAACCCGGTGTGAGGAGCAGGGTAGCTCCACTAGATCCTCAGAATATGGCTATGGCACTGAAGATTGCATTTATAGTGGAATCTGAGTTTGAGGAGTATATGAAAAACAAAGAAACCAATGGGGGTAAGAAGAAAAATGTGTATAACAAGGAAAAGAAAGGTCAGAAGTGAAAAGTTGATTCAACCAAGCAGCAGGGAGAACAGAAAAAGAGTTGGCCCATGTGTGTTCAATGTGGAGGAAGACACCCCGGTGATGAATGCTGGAAAGTAGCAGGGAAATGTTATGGATGTGGTCAGAAAGGGCATATGATTAAGGACTGTCCACACAAAGCAGACCAGTCAAAAGCGCAAAAGCCACAACCCTACTTTCAGCAAGCCCTAAGACAACCACCTAAGGGACCAACTAGAGTCTTTGCTTTGACAAAGGAAGAAGCCCAGGACACCCCTACAGTAGCTGAAGGTATTCTCCTAACCGAAAATATGTATGCTAGAGTGTTATTTGACCCTGGAGCTACACACTCTTTTATTTCTCGGGTATTTATTAACTCTATGTCTCGGAAACTAGAGAAATTAGTAGGAAGCATGATACTTGACTGTCCTACTGGTCAAATAGCTACACTTAGCTCTGTTATTCCAGAAATAACTCTGAAAATAGGAGAATGTGAACTTACTGCATATGTATATGTACTGGATAACATGCAGGATTTTGATATTATATTGGGAATGGATTGGTTAGCAGAAAATCATGCCGTATTAGATTGCCATAAGAAAGTTTTAATATTTAAAAGGCCGCGATTAACAGATTTCAGCTATACATGTCCAAGGAATAATGGAAATAAGAAGACTATATCAGCACTTAAAGCTATGAAATGGCTGAAAAATGGTTGTCAAGGTTATTTGGCAAGTGTGATGGTTATACCAAATGAACATAAACAGGTATCAGTTCAAGATATCGATGTTGTAAAAGAATTTCCAGAAGTTTTTCTGATGATCTAACTGGATTACCTCCAAATAGAGAAATTGACTTTACTATTGAACTTTTACCTGGGACTTTACCTATATCCATAGCTCCTTACAGAATGGCACCAGCCGAATTGACAAAATTAAAGAGGCAGTTGCAAGATTTGTTAGATAAAGGTTTTATTAGGCCAAGTGTATCACCATGGGGAGCTCCGGTATTATTTGTTAGAAAGAAAGATGGATCCCTCAGATTATGCATTGATTATAGAAAGTTGAATCAAGTCACAATCAAGAACAAATATCCATTGCCAAGAATTGATGACTTATTTGATCAACTTCGGTCTGCCACAATATTCTCTAAGATTGATCTAAGGTCTGGATACCATCAATTGAGAGTTGAAGAAGATGACATTCCTAAGACAATATTTAGAACCAGATATGGACATTATGAGTTTTTAGTACTTCCATTTGGACTCACTAATGCACCTGCTGTATTTATGGATTTGATGAATAGGGTATTCCAGCCTTATTTGGATAATTTTGTGGTGGTATTCATAGATGATGTATTGATATATTCATCCAATGAAGAAGAACACAAGGAACATTTGAGAATTGTACTACAAACCTTAAGGAATCATCAATTGTATGCTAAGTTAAGTAAATGTGAGTTTTGACTCAAGGAAGTGAAATTTTTGGGTCATGTGATTTCTGGAAAAGTTGTGGCTGTAGACCCGAGTAAAATTGAAGCAATTCTGAATTGGGAAAGACCCAAAACTCCATCAGAAATTCGAAGTTTCTTGGGATTAGCTGGCTACTATAGGAGATTTATTGAAGGCTTTTCTTCTATAGCTATGCCTTTGACTCAGTTAACCAGAAAAGAGACACCTTTTGTGTGGAATAAGGAATGTGAGGCCAGTTTTCAGGAATTAAAAGGGAAGCTTACCACAGCTCCGATTCTTACCTTACCTCAAGGATCGGGAGGATTTACAGTCTACACGGATGCATCTCAAAGAGGAATTGGATGTGTTCTTATGCAACATGGGAAAGTGGTAGCTTATGCCTCTAAACAATTAAAAGATCATGAAAGGAATTATCCGGCTCATGACTTAGAATTGGCAGCAATCATACATGCTTTGAAGATCTGGCGCCACTACCTATATGGGGAACAATTTGAAGTTTATACTGACCATAAGAGTTTAAAGTACATATTTTCTCAGAAGGAACTGAATCTGAGACAAAGAAGATGTCTAGAAGTTTTGAAGGATTATGATTTTACAGTGAATTACCATCCGAGTAAAGCTAATGTAGTTGCTGATGCTTTGAGCAGAAAGAAATCAAGAGCTCTACAATTGCATCAACGGTGGAAAGAAATAACAGATTTGATCGAATACTCACCAAGATGTGGTGCAGGAAATTTGATATTGGCACAATTGACAATAAGGTTAGCACTGATAAATAGAATTGGTGAAGCACAGAACCAAGATCAAAAACTAAAAGGAATGGTAAACAAACCAGGATATGTCAAAGATAACCAAGGAATAATCAGATTTCAAAATAGAATATGCATACCAGAGAATGAAGAAATTAAAAGTGACTTATTGAAGGAAGGGCACAAATCTCAGTATTCGATTCATCCTGGAAGCTCAAAAATGTACCAGGATCTGAAAAAGCAGTTTTGGTGGCATGGAATGAAAAAGGACATAGCAAAATTTGTGAGTAAATGTTTGACATGTCAACAAATAAAGGCTGAGCACCAGAAGCCAGCAGGGCCTATGCAACTAATTGAAATTCCAATATGGAAATGGGAGCAGATAACCATGGACTTCGTAATGGGTTTGCCAAAGACAAGAAAGAAGCATGATGCTATTTGGGTAATTGTGGATAGATTAACTAAATCAGCTCATTTTCTAGCAATTATAAAAACTCTATCATTAGAAGATTTGGCTCAATTGTATATAAAGGAAATAGTAAGACTTCATGGAATTCCTTTGTCAATAATTTCAGATAGAGATCCAAGATTTACTGCTAGATTTTGGAAAAGTCTTCAAGCAGCCATGGGTACACAATTAAAATTTAGTTCGGCTTATCATCCACAAACCGATGGCCAATCAGAAAGAACTATCCGAACACTCGACGATATGCTAAGAGCATGTAGTTTGGATTGGCGTGGTAGCTGGGATGATTACCTACCCTTGATTGAGTTTGCATACAATAATAGTTATCATACAAGTATTGGAATGGCACCATATGAGGCATTATATGGTAGACCCTGTAGATCACCCCTCTGTTGGGCAGAAGTGGGAGAAAAGAGTCTCATTGGGCCAGAATTAATTCAGAACTGCTCAGAGAAGAATAAACTAATCAGGAAGAGATTACTAATAGCTCAAGACAGGCAGAAGAAGTATGCTGATAGAAGAAGAAGGCCACTGGAGTTTAACATAGGTGATCATGTATTTCTAAAGATCTCTCCAACCAAAGGTATCATGAGATTTAGAAAGAAAAGAAAACTTAGTCCAAGATATGTAGGGCCTTTTGAAATATTGCAGAGAATAGGAAAAGTAGCATATCAGTTAGCTCTACCGCCCTCTTGGTCGCATATTCATAATGTATTTCACATATCTATGTTGAGAAAATACATAATGGACCCCTCTCATGTGATCAGTCATGAAGATGTGGAAATACAGTCAGATTTAACTGTACAAGAGGAACCGGTGAAAATATTGGACAAGAAAGAACGAGTCCTCAGAAACAAAGCAGTTTCTATGGTGAAGATCTTATGGAAAAGTGCGTTCATCGAAGAAGAAACGTGGGAATTGGAGAAAGAGATGAAAGAAAAGTATCCACAACTATTTGGTAAGTAAATTTTGCCAATTTCGAGGACGGAATTTATTTTAACAGGGGGAGAAATGTAATGCCCTCAAATTTTAAATACCATGATTTTCTTAGAAATTCTTGTTTATGCAAACCGATTAGGTTTAAATTGTGATATTTAGGATTAAGGTATATTTAAGACACTTTATCATACCCGGTACTACTTTCGGTCGTACGCACCCCGATAGGGCGACACTGGAAAACTATAACGAAAATAAAATCTGAGAACACTATAATTCTTAGAAAATTGTGGAGATATTAAAAATATAATTATTCAGAATTTTTGGCATACGGATTTAGAGATTAAGCTGACGCAACTATTTTTGGGGTGATTTTTCACCCAGTGTAAAATAAATTCTAAAAATTAAACTAAAATTACAAAAATTTTTAAAACCTTCCTATTAGTTTATGGTTGAAATTTCAAGTTAAACGGATATCATTAGAACACCTAAACATGAAGACCTTTGGCCCAGCTGATTTATGGGCTATTTACGGCAGGGATTTTCTGGGAATTACATATGCTTACGTGTGAAGCTTAGGAGAAGCCAACACACATTAGGATAAGGCTTAGCCAAGGGGTTGGGCTATCATTAAGGTTACTTGCGTGTAACCAAGAGAGTGTATGCATGGGGGACGTGGCTGTGGGTGGAGAAATGAGGTTTTTACCTCAACACCTGTGCGGCTGACGTGGCGGCCTGCATGAAACCTGGAAGATCTATAAAAACTACCCAGCGGAAGATGTTTAAGGTTTTCTTTCTTCCATTTCTGTTGCACTGGGCATCTCTTCTGAGGGGAGTGTTGTTGGCGCTGTTGCTTTAAGGAAGGCCCTGCTGCTGAAGTTGCTGTTTCCACTGCTTGCGAGCCACAAGTTGTAACTGCCTGTGGACTGCAACGACTGCATCCCATTCTTCCATTAGCCGTGAGCTTTCGAGGAAAAGGTTTTATCCTCCAAGATCAAGTAGGTTCCTATCTTCTCCTCATACTTCTACCCACTGCTCTGGTTAGAAAGATCATGGCCTTACACAAGTGGCCTTTGAGCTTATAGACCAATCTTGGTTTAATCTGTATATGTGATTGTAACTCTAAACTTTTGTTGATTCCCTAATTACCTTTGGAACTATGTGATTACCAAAGAAGAATCTCCACTCCTCTTATAGATTAAGTAGGTTTCTAGCTTCTTCTTCCACCCATGATCCAAGTTTATGTTATAGAGTTTTGCTAGAAATTTCGATATCCTAGAATATTATGATTTCTTTCCATTCGGATGTTTGTACCTCAAGCCTTGATTTGGAATATTAAATATCTTGTGTTTTAGTGTCCATCTTGTAAGAATCTCCCAATAATCCATTGCTATCAAGACCACACTTCCAACAATATACTATGTCTAGTTTCTAGCTAGACAAGCTTGAATTGCAAACCTCTCGTTTCATCTCGCTAGTTCGGTTTATAAACCACTGTGAGAACTATAATTAGACTGTTCTATTTGATATACATCATGCCTAGATTCATAGGTTCCATGATCAGCATGTTTAGAGTGTATTCAAAGTCACTTATGAGTAAGGAACATGCGGCTGTCGACAGGCAGCCCATAGTTGTCGACATACCAGTTTTTTCCTGAACCCAAAGAAACTGGGACTGTGTGTAGCTGTCGACAGCCCTCTGGTTGCTGTCGATAGGTACCCACAGACCAGCAAGCTAAAGCTCTGTCTGCAGCCATCTGTCGACAGGCCCTTCTTGGCTGTCGACAGGTGCAGCCCTGAATTGAATTTCTGCACTCTTTCATGTCTACATCTATGCTAAAACTTTATCCTAAAAGCCAAGGAAGTTACCCTCTCATTTATCTTAGTATTTACTGTCATACTAATGCAAAGTTTACCCACATTATGTACCTTAACCTCCCTTGAGTTAGTCTTAAAGTTGGCAATTACGAATAGTACTCCGATTGAGTCTATTCTCTAGTATTCGGTAACTGAGTTTATAAAACTTGATCACTTGAGAGTTCATATGTTTGAACACCCTATGAGATATGAATAATTTGTGACAACAATTGTAGACCTTCATTTTCTTGGGTTCTTATGAGATTTAAATCTTCTGAAGTTATTGGCTTTGAGTCATAACCTTGTCTCAACCAATTGTCTTTCTTATAATCTTGAACTCTGAACTACTTTGTCACCAAGATATTTGTATTAATCCTCAATCAAATCTCCCTTTGGATTTCCAATTTCTATTATGCTCATGAAAAGAAATTTATGATTTGTAGATAGTGTTCTCTTCAAAGAGGGTTTAGGATCACTTGTAGTAGCACCAGCTACTTGTGATCAGCTAAGGGCGACAGTTTGTACGTATGTAAATCCAAGTCAATGGACTGACGATGGTGGGTAATACAAAAATTATACCCCGTTCTTGCGCAATGAACAAGATCTAAGGTGCTGGAATCGCCTAGGTACTAAGGATGGTATATTACGTCTATATAGTAACCTCTTGAGAGCAGTGATGCCTGTCGAATTTGTTTCCAAATCAAGTTATGGTCTGAATTCTGAAAGACAAATATGACTCTTATTCTGTGATTTGTTAGAGCTCATTATGAAATCAATTTGAGCTATATGTTTCTGTTAAGTATGAAATTCATGAGCAATTATGTTTCGATCCACGTATGCACTATTTGAATATTCATTCAGTTCTGCAAATGAAACTTCTACGCTATGTTTACTGATACCCACTGAGTCCTTTCGACTCATGCCTTTGTTTCCTCCAAACCTTTCAGATTGAAGATGTGTATAATCTCAGCTACACATGAATCCCAATTCCCCTGCGAACGATGAAGAGATGAAGAAGAATAGTGTAGTTTTAGTAGTTTCTTTTAGTAGATGATGTATTAAGTTAGAGAGAGAGAAACTTGTCTTTTGAAAATAATGAGTATTAATACTTTGTTACCTGGTGAAGTATAATATGTTCAAAGATACCTTTGTGGAATGGTTTGCCAGTTTTGTGCATTGCACGGATATATCCACCCATAACGAAAGTTTGTCAACGTAACCCCTCTTCCGATCAAAGGTTATGTATGTGTTTGTGTGATGTCGGAGGGGGGTGTTACAATGGCAGTTACTGTTCTGTTGTGTTCCTACCACCACTCTGACGAGACGTGGTGGTTTGGACCTGGGTCGAGGGTAAGACGTCAGTGGACGCACCTGACCAGTTGACTAGTGGTAGTGGTTTTCGTAGCTAGTGTCGCTTGTCCAGGCGTGGTTCCCCCTGCCTGTGTTTACAGCCGTGTGGTGGTCATGACGTGCAGGTCGTATGGATTTTTTAACCGTGGTGTCCTTCCGTACCGTCGCTAGTTAGTTAGCTTTGCTTCCACACTTTCAAGAGTAGAGTAGAATATATATAGAACTACTATCATTTAATTTGCTATATATATATTATATATATATATATATATATATATATATATATATTCTTTTCCGCCTGTTAGAGCCAGTAGGAGATTGGTAGTCCCTGTTAAGCTTCTATTGTGAAGTTCATCCCTTCCTTTTCTAGGTGAGACTTCTTAGCAATGGCCGGGTGCGTGTCGGGCGGAGGAGGTGGGGTGGTAGTCGTCCTCCCCGTAGCTAGCAGTGGTATCCCCCTTCAGTTGTACTTCACCCTCAGGATATGCCCCTAAGGGATCTATCTTCCCCCTCTTTACTTGTACTCGTTGTGTGTGTTGGGACTGTACCTAGAGCGATGCGCTGCAGTCTCGCTCTTCTTTCTGCTTCCGCGTGTGCGCTCCTAGTTCGGTAGTTGATGTTTATTTTCTTTACATATCATGTAGACTTGTTTATAGCCCTTCCGGGTCCCCAATCCATGGGCGACGACCGCGAAAATTGGGTCCTCGGCTGTGGCCGAGGGTTGGATTCTCAGGATCGTTACACAGAATGTTCTTCCACACGAACTTCCAAGTTGTCTGATCGGTGATGGTGGCGACGGATTTAGCTTCGATCCACTTGGTGAAATAGAAAATAGCGACCAAGAGGAACTTATTTCTTCCTTGGGCTTTTGAGAAGGGTCCCATAATGTCGATTCCTCACTGAGCAAAAGGTCGCGGTTCTAGGAGGGAATATACTTGTTCGACAGGCTGATGGATAAGCCGTCTGAACTTCTGGCATTCCGGGCACTTTTTGTGTAGGATAGGCAATCCTTTTGCAAAGTGCACTAGGGTCCTTTCGCCCAGGTGGCTGCCACACAAACCCTTGTGCACCTCTTCAACTATCGGTGTCGCTTCGAAAGGACTGAGGCACTTCAAGAGAGGTCTAGAGAGGGAGTGTCGGTAGAGCTGACCTTTGGTGATAGTGAACCTCTAGCTACGCATTCAAACCCGGGAAGCCTTAGCTTGATCGGAAGGGAGCTCTCCTTGGAGGAGATAGGCCAGGATAGGGTCCTTTCAGCTCAGGGCTTGTTGGATGGTCCCTATGACTGCAACGACTACCTCCGTGCTCGGTGAGGCAAGCTCTTCAATGAATATGGAACGAGAGTGAGCAATATCGCCCGAGGATGCTAGTCGGGCGAGTGCGTCTGCTTGCGCATTCTGCTCTCGCAGAATGTGCACCACTTCAAAGTATAGGAAGCCGTCTGTGTGGCGCTTTACTTGCTGAAGGTAATGAACCATGCGGGGCTCCCTTGCTTCAAACTGTCCGTTGACCTGATTGGCGACGAGTTGCGAATCACTATAGGCTTGTAGCCGAAGCACACCGAGATGCCTGGCCATCCTTGATGATCAGTCCATCTCCATATATTCTGATATTTATTATATGTATTTTTGGTGATTAACAAAACCTTGAAAATTATTAACTGACATCATTTTCTGAAGTTTATCATCAAGTATCAAATTGAACAAAATCAGTAAGTTGTCTACACTCACTGTTCTGTGAAGTTCATTGCATATGATTTGTCTAAGTATACATCGACTTCCATTAACAGTTCACAACGATTACTGTTTTACTGCTACATCGATTTCAATTAAACAACGACTTTCTTAGTAGAGCATCAACTTCATATATAGAACATCGATTTCGTTTTTACATCGATCTCATATGGAAACAACGATTTCACTTAAACATCGATTTCATATGGAAACAACGATTTCACTTAAACATCGATTTCATATGGAAACAACGATTTCAGTTAAACATTGATTTCATATGGAAACAACGATTTCACTTAAACATCGATTTCATAGAGAACATCGATTTCACTTAAGTATCGACTTCATATCTAGTACATCGATTTTGGATTCTACATCGACTTCATGTCTAGAACATCGATTTTAGTTCTACTTCGACTTCATATCTAGAACATTGATTTCGGTTATACATCGACTTCATTTCAACAATGATTTCATTTAAACATCGATTTCAGTAGAACATCGATTTCATATGGAACATCGACTTTACTTGAACAACGACTTCATGTCAAACATTGATTTCACCTGAACAATGATTTCGGTTCAACAACGATTTCATGTACATCGATTTCAGTACAACAACGACTTCACTTAAACACCGACTTCAGTTAAACAATGACTTTGTATAGAACATCGATTTCATTACATGTATACATGGATTATGTTCACATCGACTTCATGTCAACATGGATTACATTCTCACATGGATTATGGTTCAATATCGATATCATATTTACATCGACTCTCATAGCTCATAGACTATCTCTAAAACATTAACTCTCTCTCAATAACGATTATGTTTTAGACAACTGTTGAATATTTCTATTTAAATCCTTTGTGAGATAATCTTGAAAATATTCTAGTCTTCATGATATTCAAATATATTTTTCAAATCTCTATGGATTTCCAGTCTTCCCGCGAACCATGTTGTATCCTATGCTCTCTAACATTTATTGTGTTTGTACAATATCTCTGCACGATATATCTTCTGCTTACCATACTCATGTCTCATAAAGTAAAGCTTTTTACGTCGACAGAATTGAATTTCCTTTTTAGTATATCTTCTTAAAGCACGACTACTAACATTGACTGACAGTTTAGACAAAGATGAGTTTTCTATGCTTCAACATTTATGGTGTGCAGGGTTCTGGTAGAAACATACATTACAACGTTGGACCTGTCAACCTGATAGAAGCAAGCATAGATTCAGACAATCCACCTCTAAGTATGTGTCTATCCTAGCATTTAATGGCTGCAGGTTCTCTTGCTCCATACATCGGACCAGACACTCCAATGTGCATGAAGATGTGAGACAACATATACTTCAATTGTTCAAATCTTTCATAGAAGATAAATAGAAGACTGGTGAATCCATGAAGGATAACTTGATCAACCTTTGAATAGCTTGAACAACTCAGTCACCTACAAGAAAGAAGAGCTCGTGTGTTCACTCGAATTAGTCTTCAGCTCTAGCTCTCCACAGCAACCTATTTAGTCTTTTGAGAGCTTGTGTAGATCTGAGAGACCCTCATTCTGTGTAAACCTTAGTTTCTCAGATTCAGCCTCAGATCAAGCAATCTCTATAAGCTTGGTCTAGTGGCCATCCACCTTTTACTCATTCTCTTGAGTGTTCCTCTTCGTGTGTGAAGAGAAGACATGCTGTGGAGTGGGTGATTGTTCCCTTCGGTATGAAGGAAGACCTGTTGCATCAGGTGGTTCTGTGCCTTTTCGGGTAGAGAAGAGAAGGCCAGCTGCTGCTGGATGTGTAAGTGTCCTTAAGGGGGATTGTACCCTTGTTTAGTGAAATCCCAAGTTGTTGCTTGGGGACTGGACGTAGGACTCCTTGTGACGGGATGTAACGACCCGAGAACCCGACCCTCGGCCCACGCCGAGGACCCGATTTTCGCGGTCGCCGCCCACGGATCAGGGGGACCCGGAAGGGCTATAACACGCGTCTGACATGATATGTAACGGAAGTAAACGTCAACTGCTAAGCTAGAAGCGTACAAGCGGAAACAGGAAAGTAAAGCGAGACCGCTGCGTACTGCTCTAAGTACAGTCCCAACGCACGCACACTAGTACAAGTAAGGAAAAGGGAGAGACAAGTCCCTTAGGGGCATACCCCGAGGGTGACGTACACTGAAAGAAGGGGGACCACTGCTAGCTACGGGGACCTCGACTACCGCCCCGTCTCCTCCGCCCGGCGTGCGCCCTGCCGCTGCTGAGAAGTCTCACCTGGAAAGAGGAGGGATGAGCTTCACAAAAGAAGCTCAGTAGGGACTACCAATCTCCTACTGGCTCTAAACAGGCAAGAGAAATATATATAAAATGAAAGACAACAGTTATATCTTCTACCTACGAACGGAAGTGCGGAAGTGAAACTACAAGTAGCACGGTACGAAAAGTGCGCACGGTCGGAAACTCCGTATGACTGCTCGTTGTGACCACCACACGGCTAGTAAACACAGACGGAGGGAACTCCGCCTGGACAAAGAACACTAGCTACGGAAACACTACCACTAGTCACGGTCAGGTGCGTCCACCGACGACTTATCCTCGACCCGGGTCCTGACCCCCACGTCTCGTCAGAGCAAGGTAGGACACAAGTAACACAACAGTAACCGCCGTAGTCTGGCCAGACTACGGTCCCACGTCTGGCCTCTCTAAGCAGTTCCGGGGCCGCAAAGAGCGAGGCAGTGAGAAGAAGGACTGGCTGGCCTGCGCTGGGTAGAACTCCTAACTGTCCTCGGCGTCCCAGACCACCCACGAGAGCTCTGCAAGTGACTCACACGCCACTGTCCTAACCACCGTTTTCCCCTAAGCTCCAGAGTCCGCCTGGTGGCTGCCAACTCGAGCACACTCGTAGCCCGGAGTGCTCCCTCAACAGGCTCCCGAGGACGGGGATCCCAGGCAACGGTAACAACCTCTCACACGGGACAAGCCCTCAAGTGCCGAGCACCGGGCGAAAGACTAGCGTAGACCGCACTAGGGACTAGCACAGGTGCCACGGGCACAGCAAAGCGAAGCGAAAACGGCGTCAGGCAAAAACCTGTCTCTCGGTCAAAGACGCGACGGGGCGGGCCGCCGCGACCTTAACGCGACGCTCAGGAGCATCGCGATCACGTAGCGACCGGTCGCACCGTCGCGACATGGTCACGGCCTCCGAGGCGACCGCGTTTCCAGCCGAGCAGGGTTCCGGAGCACTCCCTCTAGGAACCCTCCTCAAAACACCAAATACATTCACAAGGGGAAAGGGGATCGTGCGCAACGCATTTTAAAAAGCTATAATCCACCAAACCACCCACGATCCCTCAAAAGCATAGATCTACGCTCGAAGGAAACCTCACTCAACTCGAGCATGGAGTCCTCACACTCCCAAGCCCCAAACCACAAGCAAACCACGGTCAAGAGGGGGAAGGGATCATGCTTAGGGCGAGAGGATCAAGAGTCCCTACCTCCACACGAAGAACGAACCCGTTAGGGCCTTCTCGTAGGAACTCCTCCTCCTCCTCCTCGCACCGGATGACCCGAGCACACGCCCTGCACGAACGGCACGTCCACACCTCAGCACGAGCACCACGAGCGGAAGGGAACGACGAAAAACGAGAGGGAACTCGAGAGAGGGGAGAAAGAGTGAAAAGGGCGAGAGAGGGGAAATGGGGCGCTCTATCGGTTTTAAACCGATGGCCCCCAGACGCTGTCGCGACGCCCAGGAGCGTCGCGACCATGTCGCGACCGCCCGCCACGCCGCGACACCAAAAGCACGGTCAAACCTCGAAGACCGGGAAGTAGTCGCGACGGCCTGGTAGGTCGCGTCAACGTCGACGACCCTGCCACCCGACACGACCGTTCTGACAGACAAGACAGTGGTCAAGCCGTGTCAGAACACAGTCGCGACAGCCAGGGGTGACGTGACAAGAACGCGACGCTCACCCCTGCCGCGACACGAACCGCCAATGCTGTCGCGGCAGGCCGCTCCGTCGCGACCATGTCGCGGCCGGGGCGCCTGTCGCGACTTTGAGGACGGGCCAAGGGCCCAAGGGGGGGCCGGGTGTTACATCCCACCCACCTTAAGACATTTCGCCCTCGAAATAAAACAACTCGTTCTCAAACCAGAAAACAGTACGAGGAGAAGTAACATACCACTCAATCAAACAAATAGGGAAACTGCTCCAGCATCTCATCCTCGCGCTCCCAGGTGGCCTCGCCACCGACACGGTTCTACCAAACAACTTTTACCAGCGGAATCTGCTTCCTGCGCAATTGCTGAATTCTGCGGTCGACAACGCTAACTGGGTACTCTGGTACTGACAAGTCTGGCGCTACCTCCAGCTGCGAGTAATCCAACACGTGCGAAGGATCTGCGACGTACCTCCTGAGCTGTGAAATGTGGAAAATGCTGTGCACACCTGCTAGCTCTGCCGGAAGACTCAGCCTGTACGCCACCTCGCCGACTCTCTCAGAAATGGGGAATGGCCCAATATATCTGGGACTGAGCTTTCCCTTTCTGCCAAACCTCATGACGCCCTTGGTCGGAGAGACCCGCAAGAAAACAAGGTCACCAACGCTGAACTGCAACGGTCTCCTGCGGACGTCTGCATAACTCTTCTGCCGACTCTGCGCTGCCCGAAGCCTCTGCTTGATCAGACTGACTGTGTCTGGACACTGCTGCACTAACTCTGGCCCCAAAAGCTGCCTCTCTCCAACCTCGAACCAGTGAAGCGGAGTCCTGCACGGGCGACCATACAAAGCCTCGTATGGTGCCATTCCAATGCTCGAGTGATAACTGTTGTTATACGCGAACTCCACCATCGGAAGGTGCGACTCCCACGTGCCGCTCCAGTCTAAACAGCACGCTCTCAGCATGTCCTCCAGTGTCTGAATGGTCTGCTCTGACTGCCCATCGATCTGAGGGTGGTACGCTGTGCTGAACCTCAACTCTGTACCCAGTGCTCTCTGAAGACTGCGCCAAAACCCTGACGTGAACCTCGGATCTCTGTCGGAGACGACTGAAACTGGGATCCCGTGCAACGAAACAACTCTGTCCACGTACAGCCTGGCTAACCTGACCACTGACCATGACATCCTGATCGGAAGAAAGTGCGCTGCCTTGGTCAAACGATCCACAATCACCCAAATACCATCGTGCCTCTGCGGGGTACGGGGTAAACCAACTACAAAGTCCATGGTGATGTCGTCCCACTTCCACTCGGGAATGGGCAACAGCTGCAGCTCACCACCAGGACGCTGATGCTCGGCCTTCACCTGTTGACAGGTAAGGCACCGGGCAACAAACTCTGCCACGCCCCTCTTCATCTCCGGCCACCAGAAGAACCTCCTCAAACAATGGTACATCTTGGTGGAGCCAGGATGAACAGCATACCTCGATCTGTGAGCCTCTGACAAAACCGCCTGGCGCGCCTCCTCAGGAACGTACAAGCGGCCTCTGAATCTGACCTCGCTGTCCTCGCTGAGCTCTACATCTGGCATCTGTAAAATGTCTGCTAACTCTGCATCTGCTCGCTGCGCCTGCAACACCTGCCTGAACACTGACGGCCGAACTGACAAACTGCTCGCCACAGCACGGTCTCTGGTCCTCGACGGAACGAACACTCCCTGGGACAGCTCCTCGAACAGCCTCCACTCTCTGACCATCAGCGAACTCAAGCGCACACGCCTACTCAAAGCATCGGCTACAACGTTAGCCTTTCCTGGGTGATAGGAGAGGGTTAGGTCGTAGTCCTTCAAATACTCTATCCAACGGCGCTGCCTCAAGTTCAAATCCCTTTGGGTGAAGATATACTGTAAACTCTGGTGATCGGTGAAGATCTGAAAAGCCTCGCCATACAGGTAGTGCCTCCACAACTTGAGAGCGAACACCACTGCTGCCAGCTCCAAGTCGTGGGTGGGATAGTTCTCCTCATACTTCTTGAGCTGCCGAGAAGCATAGGCAACAACCCCACCATGCTGCATCAGCACGGCACCCAAACCTGACCTCGACGCATCGGTGTAAACCACGAACCCACCGGTGCCCGACGGCAAGACCAACACTGGCGCTGAAGTCAACCTCGTCTTCAGCTCCAAGAAACTCTACTCACAGTCCTCTGACCAAACAAACCTGGTGTCCTGCCTCGTCAACCGAGTCAAAGGTGCTGCAATCTTGGCGAAATCCTGAATGAACCTCCGGTAGTAACCTGCCAGACCCAGAAAACTGTGGACCTCTGCAACTGATGTGGGCTGCTCCCACGATAACACTGCCTCAACCTTGGCTGGATCCACCGCCACACCAGAACCCGAGATCACGTGCCCGAGGAAGTGCACCTCGCTCAGCCAAAATTCGCACTTGTCGAACTTGGCGTAAAGACGGTGACTCCGCAGGGTCTCTAGCACGATCCTCAGGTGCTCCTCGTGCTCCTCTTCAGAAGCCGAGTAGACCAGATTATCATCAACAAAAACAACAACAAAGCGGTCTAGGTACTCACTGAACACCCTATGCATCAAATCCATGAATGCTGCAGGTGCGTTCATCAGCCCAAACGGCATCACGACGAACTCAAAGTGACCGTACCTGGAACGAAAAGCCGTCAAACCAACATCTGACTCTCTGATCCGCAGCTGGTAGTAGCCGGATCTCAAGTCGATCTTCGAGAAAACTCGGGCCGATTGCAACTGATCAAACAAATCATCAATTCTCGGCAACGGGTACCTGTTCTTCACAGTGACCTGGTTCAACTGTCGATAATCGATGCACAAACGAAGACTACCATCCTTCTTCCTCACGAACAAAACAGGCGTGCCCCACGGCGAACGGCTCGGACGGATGAAGCCCAACTCAAGCAACTCTTGCAGCTGGCGCTTCAACTCACGCAGCTCCGCCGGGGCCATCCGGTAAGGTGCCTTGGACAAAGGCATCGTACCAGGCAAAAGCTCGATGGAGAACTCTACCTCTCGCTCAGGCGGCAACCCAGGTAGATCCTCCGGAAACACGTCAGAAAACTCAGAAATAACTGGCACATCAAAAACTGAAGACCCGCTAGGCTCCAAGGAACAAACCGAAGCAAGGTAAGCAACGCAGCCATCACGGATCAAACGACGAGCCTTACAGAAAGAAATGAACGGCCGACGGGTAGACCAGATACCTCGAAAGCAGAGAACAGGTGCTCCAGGTATCTCGAACCGAACGGTCTTCCTCTGACAATCAACCACGGTTGAGTGAGCCTCCAACCAGTCCATGCCTAGGATGACGTTGAAGTCGCAAAGCTGCAGCGCGTACAACCTGGCCGGCAACTGGTGACCCTCAACCTCGACTGTCACACCCTCCAGGTAACCGAAGGAACGCATATAGTCACCGGACGGGAGATCGACCATCAAGTCACACTGCCTCTCGGGTGTGTGACAAGCAAGAGACTCGTAAAACTCCTCGGAAGCAAAACACAAGGAAGCACCGGGATCAACCAAAACACGAGCAGCTCTGCCAAGGATAGGTAGAGTACCTATCACCAGGTTCGATGCCTCTGCCTGCTCCCCGGTGAGCGCCATCACGCGACCACGACCACGCCCACGCTGCGGCACCTGCTGGGGCTGCTGCTGCTGCGGCTGCTGGGGGTACTGCTGCTGCTGCTGGTACGGCTGGTACTACTGTGGCTGCGGAAACTGCGGAGCCTGTTGCTGGTACTGCTCCCGCTGCTGCTGGCGCGGTGCCTGCTGCTGAGGAGGGTACTGGTACTGAGGTGGCTGCTGTTGCTGCGGAGCTTGCCCCCTAGGGCAATCCCTCCTAAAGTGGCCTGGCAAGCCACAAGTGTAGCACACTGGCTCCTGACTGCCCTGCTCAGCTCCCTGCTGTATTGACTGCTCTGCAAACCTGGACTGACGCCTCTGCTGACGGCTCCGTCCACCCCCGCGAGTAGACAACTTCCTGAACTACGAGCGAATTCCAGAGCCACCGGAACTGCTCGAGCCTGAGGAAGAGGAAGTCGCACTACCGCGGCTGCCTGCTGAACGCTGGTACGGCGAGGACCTGGAAGAGGCTCCTCCTTGCTGCTGCTGCTGCTGAGGCTGCCAGGTCTCTCTGTCCAAGGCGGTGGCCTTCGCCACGACCTCTCCCAAGGTGGTACACATGTGTGCCGTCACACCCCACCTCAGGTCTGGTCTCAGCCCTGCTATAAACCTCTCTGCACAAGCCTGGTCACTGCCTGCTACATGAGGCACATGCCTCAACAACCGGACAAACCTCTGGTGGTACTGAGAAACTGAGAGGTTGCCCTGCACCAACTCGTGGAACTGGTCCCGTCTCTCACGTCGAGCATAGTCGGGGAAGTACTCGCCGTGGAAGACCTCCGAAAACCGCTGCCAAGTGATCTGGTCCAACCGCTGCCCCTGGAAGTGAGTCTGCCTCTGAACTCTCCACCACTCATGGGCTGCTCCCTTGAGCTGGTACACCGCCAGTCGAACTTGGTCCTCCTCAGCGCACTCCATCGTCTCGAAGATGCGCTCCAATTCATGGGTCCAACTCTCTGCCTTGTCTGGATCATACTCACCGTGGAACATCGGTGGGCGAAGACGCAGGAACCTCTCAAGGAGAGCGGTCCTTGCCTCCGACACCGCTGCCCTCCGCTGACCGGACTGGGTACTCCCAGTACCTGACCGCTGCTGGCGGACTGGCTGCTCCACCTCTGGCTCCACCTCCTGCTGCTCTGGTACGGCTGGGGGAGGTACTGGAAACTGACCACTTGCTGCTGCCTGCCCGGGCTGCCACGCTCCCTGGTACAGAGCTCTGAAGAACTGCTCGGCCATGGGAAACCAGTCTGCATACTGCTGAGGCTGAGGGTGGTACTCCTACTGCTACTGCCCACCTGCTACCGCTGCCTCTGCTGCTGCTGCCTGTGCACCCTGAGGCTGTGCCACTGACTCCTCCACGAACACCTCCTCCTGAACCTGCCCCTGAGCGGGCATGTCGGACTCATCCTGCTACTCAACCAGCTGCCTAGCCTGACTGCGCCTACGCGGGGCCATGTCCTACATGACACACAACCAACAAGGGTTAACAATACCACTCGGGCGGCTAGCAGTGTACTTGTACTACCGTTGGGACTTCTTGTTTCAGTTTAGATCCACTACAAGTCCTGTCAGACCAAGCTCTGATACCAACTGTAACGACCCGAGAACCCGACCCTCGGCCCACGCCGAGGACCCGATTTTCGCGGTCGCTGCCCACGGATCAGGGGGACCCGAAAGGGCTATAACACGCGTCTGACAGGATATGTAACGGAAGTAAACGTCAACTGCTAAGCTAGAAGCGTACAAGCGGAAACAGGAAAGTAAAGCAAGACCGCTGCGTACCGCTCTAAGTACAGTCCCAACGCACGCACACTAGTACAAGTAAGGAAAAGGGAGAGACAAGTCCCTTAGGGGCATACCCCGAGGGTGACGTACACTGAAAGAAGGGGGACCACTGCTAGCTACGGGGACCTCGACTACCGCCCCGTCTCCTCCGCCCGGTGCGCACCCTGCCGCTGTTGAGAAGTCTCACCTGGAAAGAGGAGGGATGAGCTTCACAACAGAAGCTCAGTAGGGACTACCAATCTCCTACTGGCTCTAAACAGGTAGGAGAAATATATATAAAATGAAAGACAACAGTTATATCTTCTACCTACGAACGGAAGTGCGGAAGCGAAACTACAAGTAGCACGGTACGAAAAGTGTGCACGGTTGGAAACTCCGTATGACTACTCGTCGTGACCACCACACGGCTAGTAAACACAGACGGAGGGAACTCCGCTTGGACAAAGAACACTAGCTACGGAAACATACCACTAGTCACGGTCAGGTGCGTCCACCGACATCTTATCCTCGACCCGGGTCCTGACCCCTACGTCTCGTCAGAGCGAGGTAGGACACAAGTAACACAACAGTAACCGCCGTAGTCTGGCCGGACTACGGTCCCACGCCTGGCCTCTCTAAGCGGTTCCGGGGCCGCAAAGAGTGAGGCAGTGAGAAGAAGGACTGGCTGGCCTGCGCCGGGTAGAACTCCTAACTGTCCTCGGCGTCCCAGACCACCCACGAGAGCTCTGCAAGTGACTCACACGCCACTGTCCTAACCACCGTTTTCCCCTAAGCTCCAGAGTCCGCCTGGTGGCTGCCAACTCGAGCACACTCGTAGCCCGGAGGGCTCCCTCAACAGGCTCCCGAGGACGGGGGTCCCAGGCAACGATAACAACCTCTCACACGGGACAAGCCCTCAAGTGCCGAGCACCGGGCGAAAGACTAGCGTAGACCGCACTAGGGAACTAGCACAGGTGCCACGGGCACAGCAAAGCGAAGCGAAAACAACGTCAGGCAAAAACCTGTCTCTCGGTCAGAGACGCGACGGGCGGGCCGCCGCGACCATGTCACGGCGCTCTCGCCTGTCGCGACCTTAATGCGACGCTCAGGAGCGTCGCGACCACGTAGTGACCGGTCGCACCGTCGTGACATGGTCGCGGCCTCCGAGGCGACCGCGTTTCCAGCCGAGCAGGGTTCCGGAGCAGTCCCTCTAGGAACCCTCCTCAAAACACCAAATACATTCACAAGGGGAAAGGAGATCGTGCGCAACGCATTTTAAAAAGCTATAATCCACCAAACCACCCACGATCCCTCAAAAGCATAGATCTACGCTCGAAGGAAACCTCACTCAACTCGAGCATGGAGTCCTCACACTCCCAAGCCCCAAACCACAAGCAAACCACGGTCAAGAGGGGGAAGGGATCATTCTTAGGGCGAAAGGATCAAGAGTCCCTACCTCCACACGAAGAACGAACCCGTTAGGGCCTTCTCGTAGGAACGAACTCCTCCTCCTCCTCACACCAGACGACCCGAGCACACGCCCTGCACGAACGGCACGTCCACACCTCAGCACGAGCACCACCAGCGGAAGGGAATGACGAAAAACGAGAGGGAACTCGAGAGAGGGGAGAAAGAGTGAAAAGGGCGAGAGAGGGGAAATGGGGCGCGCTATCGGTTTTAAACCGATGGCCCCCAGACGCTGTCGCGACGCCCAGGAGCGTCGCGACCATGTCGCGACCGCCCGCCACGCCGCGACACCAAAACACGGTCAAACCTCGAAGACCGGGAAGCAGTCGCGACGGCCTGGCAGGTCACGTCAACGCCGACGACCCTGCCACCCGACACGACCGTTCTGACAGACAAGACAGCGGTCAAGCCGTGTCAGAACACAGTCGCGACAGCCAGGGGTGACGCGACAAGAATGCGACGCTCACCCCTGCCGTGACACGAACCGTCAATGCTGTCGCGGCAGGCCGCTCCGTCGCGACCATGTCGCGGCCGGGGCGCCTGTCGCGACTTTGAGGACGGGCCAAGGGCCCAAGGGGGGGCCGGGTGTTACACAGGAGATCTGAACTAGGATCAAATTCTTGCTATTTGTGTGTGTGTGATTTTATTGTGTCTTTGCTTTACACTAACTCTAACCATCGAACTTAGTGTCTTCTGTCAAAGCATTTTTATTTACAGGAATATTCTAAAAGAAATTTTTAGCAATCCATTACCCCCCCCTCTGGGATTGCTACTTGGGCAACAATCCTAACTCTGGACAATAATGCTTTGTACTCGGCCACATTGTTGGAGGCGGCGAAGCAGAATCAGAGGGCATATTGAAATTCCAGCCCTTTTGGGGAGGTGAGGACCAACCCTGCATCGCTTCCTGTGACACAAGAGGACCCATCCACATAGAGCTCCCACGGTGGTTCATCTGCCAGTGGGGGGTCCTTCTCGGTAGGGAGAGTACACTCCACCATAAAGTTTGAGAGCGCCCAAGCTTTGTTAGTTGTTCTTGGGCGAAAGTCGATTTCAAACTCTCTGAGCTCAATGGCCCACTTGATGAGTCTTCTGAAAGCCTCTGGGCGCTGCTGCTGATTGGTTAACACCATGATCGGATGAGCCTAGAAGTAAGGCCTTAGCTTCCACGCAGCCATGATGAGTGCCAGAGCGAGCTTCTCTGCTCCGGGGTATCTCCTTTCCGCCTCCTGCAGTACCTTGCTGACTTACATCGGATGCTGTATTGCTGCCTCTTCTCTGATCAGTACCACGCTAATGGAGTGTTCAGTAACTGATAGGTACACAAACAGTTGTTCTCCCTAAACCTGGTTTTGAATGAACCAGCAGAGCGACGAGGTACTTATTCAGGTCAGTGAAGGCCGCTTCACAGTCCAAAGTCCACCGTACTTTCGCCCATGCGATGAGGCCCCTTTGGGGACTCGCAGCAACTTGAAGAAGGGGAAGCATCTCTCCGCTGCTCGAGACATGAACCATTTGCCTCAATTCCTCTATTAGACAAGAGGAAGCCGAGGAATTTTCTCGAGCAGACCTCGAAAGGACATTTCGCCAGATTGAGCTTAATGTTGTACCTTTGCAGAGTTGCGAAGGTTTCTGCCAAATTGACAATGTGGTCAGTATTCGGACGTGTCTTGACCAACATGTTATCAATGCAGATTTCCATGTTGCACTCGATCTACAGTTCGAACATCTTATTGACCAGCCGTTGGTATGTTGCGGCTGTGTTCTTCAACTCGAACGACATCCTGGTGAAGCAGTAGAGGCCGAGGTCGGTTACGAACATCGTGGCATCTTGGTTTGGAAGATGCATGGTGATCTGGTGATAACCAGAATAGGCATCCATAAAGTTGAGGAGTTCATGCCCAGATGTTGCATCTACCAGCTGGTCAATGCGCGGCAATGGAAAGTTATCCTTCGACATTGCCTTATTGAGATCCTTGTAGTCCACACACACTCACCACTTTCCATTGTCTTTGCAGACGAGGACTATGTTGGAGATCCACCTTGGATACTGGGCTTCTCGAAGGAGGCTAGTCGACTGACTTTTGGTGATGTGATCGTGAATCACAGCCTGCCGTTCTCGGTTGACAGGATGCCTCCTCTGCAGCACGGGTGGCACCTTCGGATCAAGATTCAAGTGATGAGTAATCACTTTTGGAGGGATGTCGGGCAGCTCGTCGTCCGACCACATGAACATGTCCATGTTGGAGAGCAGAAATGCTTTGTAGCAACGTTGCTCAGCTTCTGGCAGCAATGCCCCAATGTAGAGGACGTGTTCAGGGACTTCGTCAACTTGGATCAGTAGGAGGTCCTTGGCGGGCGTTCCTCGGCTGGTTGAAGCCTCCTCAATGGGTGCAGGTGGGATGACCGGTTCTTCTACTGTAGGTTGCTTGTCTCTTAGCGAGAGGACATAGCACCGCCGAGACTCACCCTGGCTTCCGAGCACCTCACCCATGCCATGAGGGGTGAGGAACTTCATCTTCTGGTGTAGAGACAAAGGTATGGCCTTGATACGTCCGATCAGACCCCACCTGAGGATGGCATTGTAGCCCGGCACGCTTCTGATCACTAGGAATTCCACCATCTTGGTCACATTCTTCGGTGTTGTTCCCAGAGTGATTGGGTAGACGGATCCGACCCATTGGTTGAACTGAGACCCTTTAGAAGCCGAATAGAGGTGTTTCTACTGGGGACAATTGTTCGGTTTTCAAAACCATTAACAAGAAATAGTCATATGATAGAACATCAGGGGCACTTCCATTATCCACCAGAATTTGATGCACGTTACAACGACTGATGGTGGCCGAGACCACCAGCGCATCAGTGTGGGGAGTCGTAACTCCTACAAGATCGTTGTCCGAGAAGGTGATGACCTCCTCAGGATGTGCATGTGCTAGACTAGGCGGATACAGAGTAGGCCGCGGTGCAGAGGACCACTCCACCTGATGTACCCTCCGAACGTAGTCGCACCGATTTCGGTTGCATTCCCCGCCCGCGCTTGGACCTTCCGTGATCATGTTGATCTCCTGCCCATTTGGTACGTTGTTTATGGGCTACTCAGGGGTCCTTTCTCGACACCTCTGGTGGTCTTCATTACAGTGCACGTACCATCCAAGATAGCCACGCTTGATTAAGGACTCAATCTCGTCCTTGAGTTGGCGTCATTCAGAGGTGTCGTGGCCGTGGTCGCAATGAAAGCGACAATATTTGTCGGGGTTGCACCTGTGGGGATCTGAGCGCATCTTGGTAGGCCATCGAACATACTGCTCATCCCGGATCTCTGCTAAGATCTATTCGGGAGCCACCACGAGGGGTGTATATTCAGTGAATTGGCACGGCCTGTGCGGGGAATCCTTGTTGCGGCGTCCCCTCTTCCGATCTTGGTCAGAACCATCGTCGGAAGGCCTCTTCTTGTCTGTCAGGTCACCTTGGTCAGCTCGGCTAGCCGCAAGGCTCTCCTCTCACGTAGCATGGCGCTAGGCAGTTGACAGGAGTTCTACCAAAGTCATCAATTGTTGCACCCCTAATGTTTGTTGGAGGAAACCGCAGCGTGTGCCCTAAATGAGAGCACTAGTGGTGAGGGGGATATCCAGACGTGGGATGCGTAGGGCTTCACTTTGGAACCTCTTCACGTAGTCTCAGAGGGCTTCGCCCTTATTTTGCCGCACAGCTTGTAGTGAGGATGCTGTGCGGGGCTGTGATCTCCCACCCAAGAAGTTGTCGCAGAAGAACTTCTTCAACTGGTGGAAGGAGGTGATGGAGCATGTTGGGAGGGTTTCAAACTAGGCCCTCACAGTCTCCTTCAAGGTGGCCGGAAAAGCCCGACACTTCACCACATTTGATGCTCCGGGGAACACCATGTGCGACTCGAACCCGTGGATGTGGTCCACCGGGTCAATGGTGCCATCGTAGGGAGCTATGGAAGGCAGGCATCTTCGGTGACACCTAAGCTTCCAATATCTCTGCCGCGAAAGGGGAGTGCAAGTCCAGGTCATCATCCGCTAGTGCCCTGCCTCTTGCTCGGTGGACTATGGCGTCCATTTGGCAGGCGCGGTCCATCATCCACTGCTCTAGGTCTACGACGCACCGGAGCCTCCTTGCTAGTTCAGAGTTAGAGTGTGCTGAGACTTCCTACCGGGAGCCGTGGGAATTCATGCACATGACAGAGTGCGGAGGTGGCGGAGCCACAGAAAACCTGTGGAGTGATTCTTCTTGTTGCTCCGATGTTCGACGGGCTGACTGGGCATGCCACGATCGGCGAGGTGATTCCTTGCGACGTTCTAGAGTCCATCGTGCCGATGGGGCTGGTCGTGACCATTGGGCTGATTTTTCCTATTGCTCAGGTGCTTGGGAGGCTGGTGGAACCAGTTGTCTTGCCAACTGGGCCTAAAGCCCATGGCAGACTCCCACCAGCTGTTGGAGTTGCCCCCGGAGTTCTGCAACCTTCTGGACCAAGACCGGTGCATTGGTCGTAGGTATGTCAGCGGCAGCTCCGGCGATGTCTGCATTGTCCTTGATAGGGAGGGGCTTGATCACAGGAGTCTTCTTGCGACTGGAGAGATCGCGTCGCCTGACTCTCGTGGTTCTAGTGAGAGGATCGTCCACGAACCATGGTTGTTGTCCTTCCCATAGACGGTGCCAAAATATGGGAATGTTTCCGCCATTCGATAATGGACCGAACAGGTTTCCCATTGAGAATTGGAAGCGAACGGTCGCCGATGCGGACAATGGCCTTCAAAACTAGAGGACGGTAGGGGAACCCGATTGGAGAACCAAGAGAATCCTCTGATGCCTAAGTCAGGGATGACTATGGAGTAAGGCAAGAAAGAAAAGATTTTTTTGGTGTGTGCTCTCTCGTGGGTGGTCGTGATGAATGATTACTGATACCTTTGCATGAAGATTACCATTCCTTATATAGGCACTGGACTTGAAGGGTCCAGATGCGACCTTCTCCAATGATGTTTGAAAGGGCACGAGTGTTGAGTTCCCAAGACGGGGGATGTCTTGTTCGAGACGTCCCCTGGGACTTCATGCCGAGGCTGCTCCAATTTGTGGGGAGGTGTGCCGCGCCGTCCCATTGAATGTTGTTGGGAGGCCAAGTGCCACTCAACATGGTTGCCAGTGTGGAGGTACCGGACGGGAGCTGGACTTGCTCTGTGAGGCTATCCGGTGTTCGGTGGCTTCTTATTGTTGAACTGCAAAGGTTCCGAACAGAAGCTTGGAGGTTTGTTCGGCGAGGCTTAGGGCCTTCTAACGAATAGCTGGTGCTAGGTGACCTTATCCTATTCAGATATGTTCGGTGATGTACTTCTGAAGCTAGGTTCTGGGTGCCCTTAGACGTGTGGCGATTGAGGGGTGTTGGGGAACTTTAGCTGTCTCCGAGGACACGTGGCTGAATAGCTATTGCTCTGATTCCTTACTGGGCTATGATGGCCTATGGGCTTAGGAGGCTGGAAATAGCCTCCACAGTTGCCATGGTCATTATACTATCTCCACCCTCACAGTTCCCAGAAACCATGGCACAATCTTTTCCAACCTCTGTACAATTGATTTTCCTGTGAGCATGACCCCTGGGCTTCGACGTCACCAATGTCTACAATACCATGCATGTTCTCATACACAGATGGTAGAAACTATACCTCGAAAATCGTGCTTTCACTTTTTTCTTTGAGATCATCCGAACCTTCCTCTCTTGATAGTAAATCCATCTGGTCCACATTCTTTTGAGCCTCTTCACGGTCATCTTCTTGAAGCACCCCAAATCTATTTTTAATATTCATGTTCGCCTGTTCAGCGATAGGCTTCTTACACCAAACCTTTTTGGCAATTTGTTCCACGTCCTTCTTGGCGATAGCCTCTGTCTCCATAACCTCCATACTTGCAGTTTCTGTGTTCTTTGTCTCAGATTTCTTGTGGCAGCCTTCTTCTAGATGTCCCAGTTTGTGACAGAAACCACAAAGGGCAAGCACTTTATGGTAGTTGACCTTCTTCCAGAACCCTTTGCTACCACAATCTATCCAGATTCTTTTCGGCCTCAATTTTTTGATATCCAGATCAATACACACCATCGCCTCTTGCGTTTGGGTTAGGGCCAAGGTTGGTTCATGAACCCGAAGCACTGTGCCCAAGTTCCCAACAATCGATTTCAAGAAATCCTCATAATAAAAATTAATTGGCAACATGGGGAATCTCACCCAAATGGGTAACATCGTTGGATCCGCATTGAAGTCAAAATTTAGATCCCAAAGAAAGAAACGATATAGAATGCCCTTGATATATAGACTTCTACGTAAAACGACCTTCAGGAAATCTTCTTCATAAAATCTAAACAACAGATGTCTGTGATTAAGAACACTTACTATAAAGTCATTTTTTAAGGCTAACCTCTGTGAAAGGCAAGACCTAATCTCTGGGATGGAGCACCTCCCGTAAGAGCATCTCACTATTAAAGCAAACTGGAGCGTCTTAGTTGTCATCCGCACTTCTTATTGTGAAAAATAAACTATCGACTCTCCCGAGTCTATAAAACTTGGGCTTTTAATACCAATCCTAATAGTCGGCGGAGGTTTAGTTGTAGCTAATATTTGCGCGAACGTCCTTCTTTCTCCAGAGGCTTCTCCCAGCGACATCTCTTCCTTCTTATTATCGACAACAAGGTTTGTCTCATGAAGACCATCGCCTGACCTAGAGGGTTCAACCATGATGGAGGCAGACACCAAGAGCGGGACACTGGTAGGTGGAGTCCCACTGACAGCAGCCAGGAGTGGCGGCCGCCCACCCTAAGAAGGGGAGGCGGTGGTGTCCCTAGCCAGAGGGTGTCACCCTCATCCCAGATTCATGTGTTAGTGTTATGTGAAAGTAAGAATTGCAAGCATGTGATTATATGAATGCTCTCTTGTTAGCGACAACATGTTATAAGTGACCAAGTTTAGAGTTCTTATTATACATGAGTTAGTATAGGTTTGTTTAATAGATTTCATGTTTAGATTATCTATGTTATATGATAGCCCACAAATGCATCGTTAAACATGTGGATATCAATCTTAAATTAATCGGCCTACACTAAATATTTTGACAATAGTTAAGTGGTGAGAGCCGAGTCGATCCTACGGAGAAGTAGAATTTTAACTTTGAAATCTTGAGTTTTAGAATAGAAAAGTGTGTTGAGTATTTTAGAACTAACTCCTAAGATTAATTTGATCAAACCAATAAATCTAATCTAAGTGGATAAATAAGAAGAGAGATAGAAAGATAGGAAGAAACTAAATTAACAAGATTTAAAATTTAATTCTACTAGCAAACAAAAGGGTTTACAAAGAAGTTCTTTATACTAAAAAAAATAAACCAACAATTACAATAAAGAAAATAGAAAATCAAGAGAGAAAGGAGAGAGAACTAGAGAGAGAAAGGAGAGATAGAGAGAGAAGATGACGAGAAGAGAGAGAGAGAATGATAGAGAAGAGAGAGAGAAGAGGGAGAAAGAAGAGAGAGAACAGAGAGAGCAGAAGAGAGGAGAGAGAGAAGGAGGGACGCTACTGTAGCGCTACAGTAGCATGCAGCAGCGCGGGTGCAGAGGCACAGCCTATGCGGGGCGTGTGTGCGAGGAAGGCTGGGCGTGAGGGTGAGACACAGACATGCGCAGCAGGCGGGCGAGGGAGGCTGGGCGTGGGAGAGATGCCGACACAGCTGGGAGTGGGCACGAGGGCGAGATGCAGACACAGCTGGGCGTGCACGGAAGGTGGGCGAGCGCGGGGCCGGGTGCGCGTGAAGATGGAGGCGACCCTGTGCTGGCGCGGGCGGGCTCAGGCTCGGGTGTGGGCAGACGTAAGCCCGGGAGGCTCTCAGGCAACCTACTGCTGCTGCTTCTGTATGCCGAAGAGAGAGAGAGAGAGAGAGAGAGAGAGACCAGAAGAGAGAAAGAATAGAGAGGAAGAAGAAAGAGAGGGGGTGGATTTGGCCCAAAAATGCAGAAGGAAGAAGAAGAAGAAGAAGGGGGGAGGTGAGATCGAAGGAGAGGGGAAGAGAGAGGTTTTAAAATAGATTAGAGAGAGAATTAAGGGGTGAGTTTAGGAAAGTGTTTTTTTGAAAATGGAGAGGAATTTTTAAAATGAGAGGGAGTTTCAAAAATTAAAAAGAAAGAGAGAGAGAGAGGGAAGGTTTTAAAATTAGAATCTCTCGTTATTTTCTCTTGATCTAACTTGGTCCATTAACCAATTCTTGTTAATTGGCCCATTAATCTGAAAATAAAATGAACACCAGAGTTTTAGTCAATTATCATGTTTATAATGAAATGGTAATAGATTCTTATGAAACTAATGGCCATTTGTCAATAAAAATAACATGATTATCAATAACCATTATATACTTATCATTATAGCATGAGCATGTGTTAGTTTAATTGTTAATTGCTAACAAGCTAAGGATATTGTGATAGTTAGTGTTACTGCTGGAGCAACGAGGTCGGCTTAAGCCGAAAAGACCCAAGAGAGGATGACGCGATGACAAAGAAGAAGTTGCCGAGCTTCCGACCTACAAGACCACCGAGGCTCCTCGGTGGGTAAACTGTAACGACCCTCTTCATACCGGTACGATTATACTAATCCCCATCGGTATAAAGGGCGTCGTCACAGTGGGACATGTACCCAACACTAGTCGATAGGTTGATATGTACCTGGATAGCAATAGAGTACAGCGGAATAAATAAATAACTCAACCCTTAACCCATCACCAACACACATTCCACAATCTAAATAGCAAATAGAAAGACAATGTCCACATTAATACAAGATAAAAGAACTACATTGTCCAAATATTGTCCATACAATAATCCTTTTCGTGCTAGGAGAAAAAGAAAAGTACAACTAGTAACAGCTCCACAAAATAGTCTTCTAAATGACGATCCTCACCAAGCTTCCTTCTAGTACACGATACCTGTCAACCTGTACGCCGAAGCAAGAGTGAGTCCAAAGACTCAGCAAGCAAACCAAAGTCTTAAACTTAAACATGTCACACTCACAATATGGCATTAACATTAAAGAGATGCACACTATCATCAAATCACGAAGGTACTCATGGTCCTTACTCTCAACTAGCAATACATATTATCTTCACAGGAGCATGCTTTAGTCTACCATAATTCTATTCTAAATCATGAGCGTTACATCATACACATGCACTTATTTTATACACTTAACATGTAGCATGATTCGTCCACACATTCTTTTAATCCATAGACATCCCTACTACTAGAGCATACAATTGAGCGTAAAGAAAAGAACAAGTCAGCACGATGACTACTTTCTTTTCACATGACCTTTTTGTATTTATTTATACAATTTACTTGCTGTTTTAACATAATAAAATCACATGCACATAGTTTCACATTTTGTAGCATGACTTGAAGGTTAAAACATGGTGAAACCATTTAACAATCCATGTGCACTTAAGTATGAGCTTTATACTAATTGAGCCTTTCAACTAGCATGGAATCCAAATATTTTTCATGCATTTGCCATATTCATAATCAACCTTTCGCAAACATGAAAATCCTATTACATGCTCACTACCATTTCATTCACGTGAGAGCTATATATATATACAATTCAATCACAACGTGATAGCAATTAACGTGAGATTCTCATATGTTTGAAAGGGAAGTTCCTAATATGGATTCTACTCATTCTTACACATGTGAAACATCGTTTTGCATACATTTAGGTTGCTGTTTGGATATGCATTTAACACTTTCATGACATATATCATAAGTTCACAATCTAACACATTTATCCCACATGATTGCACACTTACTCATTCACATTGTTCACTTTTACACATTTGACATGTACACATGTTCACACTTACATAATTTACACATTTCCACATCATTTACTCTTCCACTTTCACTTATCACGTATAACATCGATTGCACTTACCACGTGCATCATAGGCACTTACCACGTGCCATATTCACATATTTCACACTTTATTCATTTTTCATTGCTTAAACAATTTGCCATGACACATAGTCCTAACCACCAGTAGAGGACACTAACAAATATCTCATTCTCATAACTCTTTTCACAACGCATAGCACATAACACGACTCATAATCACATACCCACCACCTAGGCAATACAGTGGTGAATCTTGGTACTGCGCAGACCGGGAGAAGCCCTCTCCACCATATTCCAGTGGTACATGTCCACCTCCAGGATTTCCCTAATGCCTTTAGGACGAACTTTTCACACATAGAGCTTTCCATAGGGACTTTTCTATGTACAGCTCTCGAGGCCCCTAGGGTAGCAGTGTCATTTTGGCCCAATTATTACACATTACATTCACTTTATCGTATTTCCACACATTATTCACATATTTTACTTATTCTGTTGAATCATTTATGTGTTACATCCATAATTTCCACATGTCTCAGTTAACCTAACATGATACTACTATTAATAGGGTTCACACATTCAGAAATTCACACTAATCACATTGGGAAAAACACTCAATCATCCATAGTCATGGTAACATGCGTTAATAACTCATTTTTCACATGGAAATTCCACAGTTTAAGCTAATGTTACCCAAATCACCTTAAAATTTAACCACACACTGTTTGCAGGTTTCAGACTACTCATGCAAATTTTCATATTTTTCTGAATTACATAGAATTTACGGAAAATAAAACATTTATCTTCATGCCACTAATAATCAATTTAATATGGAACATAACATGAATGTCAAATTTGATGGTTCAAGTCCTGAACCCGTCATATACATGGTCACAGGAAATTTTTCCTGGATTTATTGTACGACACACAATTTACTGTAATTTTTTTTTTAAATAACCTACACATGACTTCTATTCTTATTGAAGAAAATGCAGTAAATCACATGAACACAAAAAATTCTCAAATTTGCAAGGCATGGACTGATGCATACATACATGGTTTAGAAAAATTATGGCATCCAAACTCCTTATGATTCATGTAAACAGTAGACTAACATATCCAAACTGATTGCTAACATACATTTCAATAAATCTAAAAATTTGCACCATCCACAGAATGCGCAAGCAATTTACCACACACATCACATTAGCTATTTTACATAACATATAAAAATTACATTATATCCTCATGCGTCAAAAGTCCGGAAATTAATTACTTAAGGCAGAACAGTTTACTGTTCTGCACTGAAGAACTTGGCGGCAGTGTCTGGCCGTTCACGGTTTGACGGCAAGATCGCTGGACGCCCACTGGAGATCTTGGCGTCAAGGCATTGACGCCAAGTTCCTGTCTGTGCAAGGCACAGACCGAGCTCCAGGGATTTGGTGAATGTGGGGTTCCAGGACTCGAGGAAAAACCCATAAAAATACTAAGACCCAAGGGGACATGTTTAGGGTTACGATCTAGGTTCACTTGCCTTTGAATAAATCTCCAAACAGATCTAATGGCCGGAGAAGCTCTCCTTGGGCAGTGCCAAGAAGCCTCCCAAAACTCCTTTGCTCTGGGTTCTAGGGGGTTGTAGGCCGCAGTCCAGCGCCGGGGTGGTCTTCTCCTATGCTTGGACTTCCTCCTTGTCGAAGAAGATCGCCGGATCCAAGCCTCAGAACGCCGGATCTGAGCTCTCAAGTTCAGGTTTTCCTCACATTCCTGAGCTAGGGTTTCCTTTCTAGTAAAGAGCCAAGAGAGCTCTCTAGGTTGCAAGAGGGATGAGTTTTATAGATTAAGGGACAAGAGGGCTCGTGCAGGGGCCGAAGGGACAGGTAAGAGCCGTTGGGGAGACATCTCCCCAATCAGAAGCCTGGCCCAATGAGTGCTCTCTGCGCTCTGTTGCGCACAGAAAATTAGGGATATTGACGTCCACATCCATGGACGGCTACATTAGGGTTGGCGTCAGTCGATATGGACGCTGACGTATCATGGGCGTCCATCCATGTTGACGCCAAGACACTCTTCTGCCAGAACTAAAATCATGCAGAACCATGCTTAATCCACTCATGTAGGCACACGAAACCTATGTAGTATAGTATATACACCACTACACCATGTAAACATCCAATATTTACTACTAATCCTACACATACATACATAGGTACATCAGATAATAACACGCACATGAATATCTTCATACCCGTACATATATATATATATATATATATATACACATATATACACAACATGACTCAACACACAAAGAACTGTGTTTACTCTACGTATATACATACAATGTATAAGGTATAATATGTATATTACTATACCGAGCAATCAATAACATTTATACCTAGGCATACACAAGCATACATGAATACACTAAGATAAGATGTACGTAGATATCTACCTATGCATACATGATGTTTTACATAAGTGTGACTCAACACACGGCAAAACAAAATGACAAGAATTGTGAGGGCTTCGCAAATCATTAGGAGGTGATATGAATTTCGTTAGCTAGGAATAATCTATTCGATAAAATAGTCCTTGCATACACACACTTGATTTGACATATATATAGTATACACACACGGGTGTAGCATACTTATGTACATTATGCTTGAAATAGATGGATACAACATGCGCACCGGTAATTAGATTAACTTGCACAACTTTACCTAACATTGCTTAAGTACTATATGCATAGGATTCCTTAGTATGCACTATATGCATAATTTAGCCAATTGACTATTCTCACCTAATGATCATAAAAATACTTGCATGTTATTCATGAGGAGTATAGAATCCCAATATAAACTACTAAATACACCTACCATGCTTGAACTCTTTATGTACATGCAATGTACGAGGTACAATGTACACATTAACTAAACCATGCAATGAACAATGTTTACAACTAAACATACACATGCATACATAAGTACACCAAGGTGTTATGCATGTAGAATTAGGTATACAATTGTCACACGCATAAGATAACATACATACGTACATACACATATGTACTTCATACACTCTCATACAAAATTCCATGAAATAGGTCGTATAGGATATTCTTCAATATTTAGATAGCACATGCATAGTATTATTCAAGTATCCTAAGTCAGAGATTCTTGGTATTCATAATACACCTCTAATTAGCTAATTGCTCATCTCCATATGAATTATCATATCTATATATACACTATATATAGATATACATGCATATGCTCAAGAGAAGTATGAAACTTATAGTAGGCACGATGAATTACACATGCTATGCACACAACAAGTGAATATCCTCTCATCATATAAAAGAATATAAATTCGGGGTGTCATACTCTCCCCCTCTTGAAAAGGATCTTCGTCCTCGAAGATCGTATTGAGTACCTGTGGTGACGTCGCCGAGGTCATCACCAGCTACTCCTGGCTCCTGTATCGCCGTCGATGAAGCACCTCGTGGAGTAAACTTTGTCTTCATGTTCGGACACTCCTTAAGCCGATGCTCCTTGCTACCGCATTTAAGACACCTTCCTTCCTTTCTCCAACATGCGTTCCCGCCATGACGCTTCTCGCACTGGATGCACTCTGGTTTCTCGTTGATTGAGGTCACAGTTGATTTCGGACTTCCCACGAGTTTCTCCTTCTTCTTATCTTGCCCTTGGAATGGCTTGGTCACATCCTTCTTTGAAATTGTCTCCCCCTCTTGGAGAGGTCCCACTCTACTTTCTTGTTTGGTTGCCACACCTAGAATTTCTTCCAAGGTACGAGAATCAAGCTCCAGAAGCTTAGCTCTCACTGAGGGTTTAAGCCCTTTCACGAAATTCTTCAACTTGCAGTTTTGCTCATACCTCCTAGACTGAGCACTACGTCTACCCCGTCCAGCCATAGTCTACAAAATACGTAACTCAATTAGAACCTAGGTTACTATATTCTAACTATTCTCCTTACTATCTTCCATCTACTATTAGTAAATTCTATACATATGGACAATTCCTTATGAAGACTTTGCAATGTTGTGACGGTGATGGCCTATCCATGTATAGTCTCAACCTTGGTGCTCTGATACCAATCGCTGTAACGACCCTCTTCATACCGGTACGATTATACCAATCCCCATCGGTATAAAGGGCGTCATCACAGTGGGACATGTACCCAACACTAGTCGATAGGTTGATATGTACCTGGATAGCAATAGAGTACAACAGAATAAAATAAATAACTCAACCCTTAACCCATCACCAACACACATTCCACAATCTAAATAGCGAAATAGAAAGACAATGTCCACATTAATATAAGATAAAAGAACTACATTGTCCATACAATAATCCTTTTCGTGCTAGGAGAAAAAGAAAAGTACAACTAGTAACAGCTCCACAAAATAGTCTTCTAAATGACGATCCTCACCAAGCTTCCTTCTAGTACACGATACCTGTCAACCTGTACGCCGAAGCAAGAGTGAGTCCAAAGACTCAGCAAGCAAACCAAAGTCTTAAACTTAAACATGTCACACTCACAATATGGCATTAACATGAAAGAGATGCACACTATCATCAAATCACGAAGGTACTCATGGTCCTTACTCTCAACTAGCAATACATATTATCTTCACAGGAGCATGCTTTAGTCTACCATAATTCTATTCTAAATCTTGTGCGTTACATCATACACATGCACTTATTTTATACACTTAACATGTAGCATGATTCGTCCACACATTCTTTTAATCCATAGATATCCCTACTACTAGAGCATACAATTGAGCGTAAAGAAAAGAACAAGCCAGCACGATGACTACTTTCTTTTCACATGACCTTTTGTATTTATTTATACAATTTACTTGCTGTTTTAACATAATAAAATCACATGCACATAGTTTCACATTTTGTAGCATGACTTGGAGGTTAATCCATGTGCACTTAAGTATGAGCTTTTATACTAATTGAGCCTTTCAACTAGCATGGAATCCAAATATTTTTCATGCATTTTCCATATTCATAATCAACCTTTCGCAAATATGAAAATCCTATTACATGCTCACTACCATTTCATTCACGTGAGAGCTATATATATATACAATTCAATCACAACGTGATAGCAATTAACGTGAGATTCTCATATGTTTGAACGGGAAATTCCTAATATGGATTCTACTCATTCTTACACATGTGAAGATCATTTTGCATACATTTAGGTTGCTTTGGATATGCATTTAACACTTTCATGACATATATCATAAGTTCACAATCTAACACATTTATCCCACATGATTGCACACTTACTCATTCACATTGTTCACTTTTACACATTTGACATGTACACATGTTCACACTTACACAATTTACACATTTCCACATCATTTACTCTTCCACTTTCACTTATCACGTATCACATCGATTGCACTTACCACGTGCATCATAGGCACTTACCACGTGCCATATTCACATATTTCACACTTTATTCATTTTTCATTGCTTAAACAATTTGCCATGACACATAGTCCTAACCACCAGTAGAGGACACTAACAAATATCTCATTCTCATAACTCTTTTCACAACGCATAACACATAACACGACTCATAATCACATACCCACCACCTAGGCAATACAATGGTGAATCTTGGTACTGCGCAGACCGGGAGAAGCCCTCTCTACCATATTCTAGTGGTACTTGTCCACCTCCAGGATTTCCCTTGTGATGGCCCTCATTATACCGGTACGGTTATACCAACCCACGTCGGTATAGCGAGAGTCCTCACAGTGGGACATTTACCCAAATGATACATACAGCTGAGATACACGCGAATATACAACAGAGTAGCGGAAGTAAAAGGCAACTGTCTCCATTCATTCATCATCCACATTTAACATACATGAAGTTTGCAATTAACAATAAAGAACTAAAAGTTCACATAATTTAAATTGCTGAAATAAATACATAATGTCCACACTTATACATTCTTTTCATGATACTCTAATACAATGTTCAAATTACATACTATGAAATACACAAGTCACAAAGAACTCCAAAGTCTAATCTCCGCGCTCGGAGTCCGTCTCCACTGTCTCCTCCAACGGTGCCACGTCACCAACTACACCTGTACGCCGAAGCAAGGAGTGAGTCTAAAGACTCAGCAAGCAACACTACTCATAACATACACGTATAGTCATAGCGGTTTCTACATGCACATTCAAATTTTCAACACATGGCATGCTAGACATTTGAAAGTTTCAACCTATCATGAAAGTTTTACAATTTAATACATGGATCATGCTTTCAGATTTCTAAGAATAAAACTTTACCTATCACATGCTCTCTATTCAATTTACTCATGAAATTTTGTCTTTAAAGAACCAAGACATGAGAGCTACCAACATGAACACTGTGCATATATGAAAGGAAACACAACTAGCATGAGTTTTTACATGTTCTTAAGCATATACATAGACATTTTCACATGCTTTAAGTTGCTGGTTTCACATGGTTTAATGGCTGTAAACCTACACATGAGAGCTACCATGTTGCTTAAAACATATCATGTGAACAACCAATCATGCTATTTTGTACCCGTGCTCATCAATTATCCCTAACATGGATTCTAGACATTTTTGCACATATAAACATGATGATAACAACATAAGATTTCTGATTTCACATGGTTTCAGATTTGTCTCACATGGATTTCAATATCATATCCTCACATTTAGAATTTCACATTTTCTTTACACAAGTTTCCTCTTTCACATGGTTACACTTTGCACATACACATTCACATTGTTCACTTACACATTTACACATGAACACATACACATTACACATTCACATTACACATTTTAGGTGCCGTGACACATAGTCCAAACCACCAAAGAAGGACATATACACATCACATTACACATAGACGCCATCTAGGCATTCCAATGGCGACTCTTGGACTGCGCAGACCGGGAGAACAAGTCTCCACCCTAACCAGTGGTACTTGTCCACCTCCAGGATTTCCCCCTAATGCCCTTAGGGTCACTTACACATTGAACTTTCTCAGGGGGACTTTTCCCTGATACAGTTCCACTGCCCTCTACGGAAGCAGTGTCACATTGGCACAGTTACACATTTACACATTTTACCGATTTACACATGGTTTTACACATATCACTTTTCATCTCATTCACTTTCTCACTCACATGCATCTCTGTTTTTCCTGACATGGCACTACAGATTTCAGGAGTTTAACACACAGTAAATGCACTAATCAGGTTGGGTTAAATAATATCTAACTCATTACGATAACATACATAGATTATTACATTTCACATGAAAAATACATAACTCCTTATATACTGGTCCAAATGACCTGAAATTTTAACCACATGCTATTTTCGGGTTCAAGGTCATACATTCAATTTTTCAGATTTTTCTGAGCTAAATAGAATTTACAGAAAATCAAATACCTATTTGCATGCCATTCACAATTTAGGTTGATATGGACTTATATACACAAGTCAAATTTTAGCAAGCTACTGTCTGAACAGAGATTACTGTTATATGCATGATTTGAGAATACAGAATTACCCTAAATCATACATCTATAGATCGATCACCACAAATCATTCTTGCATGCCTTTTTATTTACCGAACCGAATTTATTAGCAATTTATACAAGCATGGACAATTTATCAAAACTGAGTACATGTATACTGATCCACTAATCTTCATGATCTAATAAAACTGAGGCATTCAGACTAATCCTAATCATAAAGCATAAATTGGCAAGATCATCAACAAGTCATGCTTACAAATTCATGGAATACAATCTTCTAACATCCACCACCACACATCACACTCATCCACACACCACATTTAACATATACATAGTGTATAGGGTTACCATATATCCTCATCACGGAAACCATACCGAAAATAGTTGTATAGGAAGGGCAGAACAGGTCACTGTTCTGTCCAGAGGAACTTGGCGGCGGTCTCTGGCCGCTGACTCAGTGTCAGCGGCATGGTCGATGGACGCCAAGCATGATATCAGCGTCCATTGACCTTGCCGTCAATGCAGGTCTGTGCAGAAACACAGACCCGAGCTCTCAAGTTTGGGTGAATGTGAGGGTCTAGGACTCGAGGGAAAATTCATAAAAATAGTAGAAACGACCTAGACACATACGGGGACATTATGGTTAGGTCACTTGCCTTTTAGAAAATGCTCAAATGGATCAAAGGTGCTCGGAGAAGCCCTCCTTGGGCAGTCCCAAGAAGGTGTAGAACTCCCTCCTAGATCTTCTTCCTCCGGGCTCCTGGATGATCTCCACACCAAGGGGATGTCGAGGAAGCCTCCTCCTTTGCTCCAGCTATCTTCTTGTCGTGGAAGATGGCCAGATCTAACTCCAGGAAGTCGGATCTTTGGGTGCAAAGAGTGGGGTTTCTCAGTTTTTCTTCTAGGGTTTTCTTTCTCTCTTTCTCCTCTTACAAAGGTGAAGAGAGGGGTGGGAGAAGGCAGATCCAGGTTTAACATGTGGGAAGACCTCTCTCCCACTCCCAGGGTGACAAGACAGCTCTCAGAGCCGTTGGGGACAGCTCCCCAATGGGTGAGCTCCCTTGTTCCCAGAATTTCTGGCTCTGCAACGCATGCAGGCCAGAGAAATAGGCGTCCATATCGTTAGACGCCAGGATTAGTGTTGGCGTCCATGTCTGGACGCTGACACCACCTCAACGGCTAGGGGTTGACGCCAAGATGGCCTTCGGCCAGAAGTCTAAAATATGCAGAAAACCATGCATACCATGCATATATACATGCAATATGTATATGGTAGTGTATCCATACTATCACCATTCAATACATGCATTATTTACATATAGTATAAACACATGCACACGTAATTGTACTAAGTAATACGTACGTAAGTATGTATATACATACACAAGCACAAGTATACACACACACAATACAAATAATGCGACGGAAATTCGAGGGCCTTACACCCTCTCCCCCTTAAAGAAACTTCGTCCTCGAAGTTAGAACGACACTACTCAAACAAAGGGGATACTTCTTCTTCATCGCATCCTCAAGCTCCCAAGTAGCCTCCTCGCGTGAGAAGTTCCGCCATAGGACCTTCACCGACGCAATTCTCTTGTTCCGGAGATGCTGAACCTTCCGGTCAAGAATGGCTACTGGTTGCTCGACATACGAAAGATCTGGCTGGATCTCCACTGGCTCATGACTAATCACATGAGACGGATCTCGGACATACTTCCTGAGCATAGATACGTGGAATACAGGGTGAACGCTAGCCAAAGCTGGGGGTAATGCTAGCTCATATGCCACGCTGCCCAAACGTCTGAGAATCTCATATGGGCCAATGAATCTGGGGCTTAGCTTGCTATGCCTGCCAAATCTGACAACACCACGAGTAGGCGATATCTTCAAGAAGACATGATCGCCAACCTCGAACTCCAAATCCTTTCTCCTGTTGTCGGCATAACTCTTCTGCCTATCCTGTGCCGCAACAAGCCTTTTCCTGATAAGCTGGATCTTATCCGAAGTTTCCTGAACTAACTCCGGTCCGATCAACTGCCTATCACCAGTCTCCTCCCAACATAAAGGAGATCTGCAGGGCCTACCATACAACGCCTCGAATGGAGCCATACCAATACTAGCATGAAAGCTGTTGTTGTATGCGAACTCCACAAGAGGTAAATGACGCTCCCAATCATCCTTCCAATCCAGAACACACGCTCTCAACATATCCTCGAGCGTCTGGATAGTCCTCTCGGACTGTCCATCGGTCTGGGGATGAAACGCCGAACTGAGCTTAAGCTCCGAACCTAACGCATCCTGAAGACCCTTCCACAATCTCGAAGTAAATCTCGGATCTCGATCCGAAATGATCGACTTCGGCACACCATGCAATCTAATGATACCGCTAACATACAATCTAGCTAAACTCTCTACTGACTGCTTCTTCTTCATGGCAAGAAATGAGCAGTCTTCGAGAATCTATCTACAACACCCAAATCGAGTCATTGCCCCTTCTAGATCGAGGCAAACCCGAAACGAAGTCCATAGTGACAGCTTCCCACTTCCACACTGGGATATCCATCCTCTGCATAAGGCCGGATGGTCGCTGCCGCTCGGCTTTCACTTGCTGACATACTAGACATCTAGACACATAATCCGCAACATCCTTCTTCATGCCGGACCACCAAAATGATCTCTTCAGGTCTTGATACATCTTAGTGTTACCCGGATGAATAGAGAATCGCGACCTATGAGCCTCCGCTAACACATGCTCACGGACATCTACTACATCAGGGACACAAACACGGTGCTGAAATCTAATCACACCGTCCTCATCACGAGCAATGCCCGCCTTACCCACTAACTCTAACAATCTAGGGTCGGCTTTCTGCTGCTCAATCACCTCATCCAAGACTGAGGATCTAAGGGATAGCTGAGCTACAAAAGCCTGACACAGCGATGGCTCTAACTCGGTCATAGAGCACGCTGCATCCTCCAACATCTTCCAATCCTGCTGGAGCGAAGACCTCTTTCTACTAAGAGCATCTGCTACGACGTTCGCCTTTCCAGGATGATACTGAAGGTCGAAGTCATAGTCCTTCAAGAACTCAATCCATCTCCTCTGCCTCAGGTTTAATTCCTTTTGGGAGAAAAGATACTTCAAGCTCTTGTGGTCGGTAAACACCTCAAATCTGACACCATAAAGATAGTGCCTCCAGATCTTTAGTGCATGAACCACAGCTGCGAGCTCCAAATCATGAGTCGGATAGTTCCTCTCATGCTCCTTCAACTGACGAGAAGCATAAGCCACTACCCTCTCTCGCTGCATGAGTACACAGCCTAAACCAATCTGAGATGCATCCGTATAAATGGCAAAACCTTCTGGACCACTAGGCAATACCAATACCGGAGCAGAAGTAAGCTTAGCCTTCAATAGCTGAAAGCTACGCTCACATGCCTCAGACCATACGAACTTCTCACCTTTCCTGGTCAGCTTTGTCAAAGGGGCGGCGATGGATGAGAAACCCTCAATGAATCGCCGATAATAACCAGCTAACCCAATGAAACTACGAATCTCCGAAGGAGTCTGGGGAATCTCCCAATCCATAACTGCTTGGACCTTTGCTGGATCAACTGCAACACCAGCGCCGGAGATCACATGCCCGAGAAAGTGAACCTCGCGCAACCAGAACTCGCACTTGCTGAACTTCGCATACAGCTTGTGCTCACGGAGAACCTCTAAGACTAACCTCAAATGCTGACGGTGCGTGGCCTCATCCGGAGAATAGACCAACACGTCATCAATGAACACAACAACAAAGCTATCTAAATACGGACTAAACACCCGGTTCATGAGATCCATGAACGCTGCAGGGGCGTTGGTCAATCCGAAAGGAAGGACCAAGAACTCATAATGTCCATAACGGGATCTAAATGCCGTCTTGGACACATCCTCACTCCTAATCCGCAGCTGATGATAACCAGATCGCAAGTCAATCTTAGAAAAGACTGATGCATCCTGCAACTGGTCAAACAGATCATCAATCCGAGGTAAGGGGTACCTGTTCTTCACAGTCACTTGGTTTAGCTTTCTATAATCAATACACAACCTAAGTGACCCGTCTTTCTTCTTGACGAACAATACAGGTGCGCCCCAAGGGGAAACACTAGGGCGAATGAATCCCTTATCAAGCAATTCTTGCAATTGCTTCCTCAACTCGGCTAACTCTGCAGGGGCCATCCGATATGGGCCTTCGAGATAGGAGAGGTGCCTGGAAGCAACTCTATAGTGAACTCTATCTCCCTATCCGGTGGCAATCCAGACAAGTCATCGGAAAGACATCTGGAAAATCCTGCACCACATCGATCTCTGCAAGAGTCAGTGACGAACCAGCATCGGGTACTAGCATAACGCTGGCAAGAAATGCGTCACAACCCTTGTTCACCATGCGCATCGCCTTCATGGCAGAGATAACTAACTTTCCCGCTAAGTTCTTTGGCAAGGGATGAGAGAACTCGTCCTCACCAGGAATGCGGAAAACAATCCTCTTCCGACGACAATCCACTAACGCATAGTGCTCCTCTAGCCAATCCAGACCAAGAATAGCATCATAGTCCTTCATCTTTAGCAAGAAGAAACACCCATCTAGGATTCTATCCTCAATACACAGGTAACGACGAAATGCACTTCCTAGTCGATACCGTACCCGCAGGGGTGTGCACAGACAAAGGGACCTCTAACTCCTCAGACTCTACGCCTGACTCTAGGGCTAACTGCCTAGCGAACCGCTCGGAAATGAACGAGTGAGTAGCACCCGTATCAAACAAAACCCGAGCGTGCACACCTAAAAGCAAAACCGTACCTTCGGTGACACCGCCTGCTCGGCGTCCTCGCGTGCCAAAGCAAACACTCGAGCTGGGGCTCGAGGCCTTCCTGGTCTTCCTGTAGCTGGCGCGGCTGCCGCTACTGCTGGGTTGGCGCTCCACGCTGAGCTCCTTGCTGAAGTCTTGGGCAATCTTTGATCTTGTGGTCGCTGCTCCCACACTTCAAGCATCTACCCGCTACCAACCAACACTCGGAACCACCGTGTGTCTTCCCGCAATGGGGACACTCTTTCTTCACACCAGGGGAACGTACA
The DNA here is from genome assembly GCA_014218235.1 of Colocasia esculenta. NCBI lineage: Eukaryota > Viridiplantae > Streptophyta > Magnoliopsida > Alismatales > Araceae > Colocasia > Colocasia esculenta. The sequence goes on along the minus strand of CM024761.1, from coordinate 85,506,168 downwards.
GAAGGTACCTGAGAGTTGCTGACTGCCACTGGTTTCTGCGGTGTCTGGTACACCGTTTTCTTCTTATCCTGCCGCTGGAATGTCGCTGCCGGCCTCTTCTGCGAAGCCTTCTTTTCCTCCAGATATTGCTCCATTTCTCCCTCCTGCCTGCAGGCAGCACTGAGGGCCTCGTCCAGCGTGCGGTGGTCAAACGCCACGAGTCTCGTCCGCAGTGATGGCTTGAGTCCCATCACGAACTTCTTGGTCTTCCTGCGCTCATCCTCTACGATATGCGGTGCATACTTAGAAAGTTCAGAAAACCTTGCCTCGTATTCCACACGGTCATGGAGCCTTGCGTCAGGGAGAGAAATTCCTGCTCCATTTTGTCCTGGATATGCTCTGGGACGAACTTGGCTCGAAAGAGCCTCACGAACGCGTCCCACGTCACGTCTACTGCTCCGTCCTCGTGTACGTAGGGAGGACCACCATACATCCGCTCCTCTCTGCAATACACCTTCATAAGTAAGCAGAACATACAAACATACAAATTAAAGTCTACCTGTAGCATGTAGGTGGCTAGTGTCACCTTATCCTCATCAGGGCACCTGATGGCTCGGAAGATTTTCTCTGTCTCCCTTAACCAGCTTTCTGCCATTAATGGATCACTCTCCCCCTTAAAGAGGGTGGGGTCATCCTCTTGAATCACTCCATGATGGGAGGTCCACCATGGTCCTGAGCTGGTGCCTGAGCCTGCTACATTAAACAATAAACAATATACGATAAACACAATATCATGCAATTTAAATAGCAAACTATTTAGTTGTTTCATTATTCTACCTGGGCCTCCAACTGTGCCTGGAGTGCTGCCTGGGTATGAGCCTGCGTCTGCATGGCTTGTACCAGACCTTGCATGAATACTCCGTAATCCACAGGCGGTGGTGGGGGAAGTACAGGGCCTCGTGGTGCTGGGGCCTGTTGCTCCGCCTGCTCGTCACGTCGCGGCTCGTCCTCACGGGCCGACGCTCCACCACGCCTACCTCTCGAAGCCATGGCTGTAATAAAATTTCAGCCAACATTAGAGCTAGGTTACTAAGTTTTCTAACCATTTTCTTATCTATCTTTCACTTCTTATTTGTGTTTTCTACACATGCGGACATACTTAGGATGCAATGGGGATGAAGACTTAGGTACATTCATGTGCAATCTCAACCGGTTGCTCTGATACCAATCTCTGTGACGGCCCTCATTATACCGGTACGGTTATACCAACCCACGTCGGTATAGCGAGAGTCCTCACAGTGGGACATTTATCCAAACGATACATACAGCTGAGATACACGCGAATATACAACAGAGTAGCGGAAGTAAAAGACAACTGTCTCCATTCATTCATCATCCACATTTAACATACATGAAGTTTGCAATTAACAATAAAGAACTAAAAGTTCACATAATTTAAATTGCTGAAATATAAATACATAATGTCCACACTTATACATTCTTTTCATGATACTTTAATACAATGTTCAAATTACATACTATGAAATACACAAGTCACAAAGAACTCCAAAGTCTAATCTCCGCTCTCGGAGTCCGTCTCCACTGTCTCCTCCAACGGTGCCACGTCACCAACTACACCTGTACGCCGAAGCAAGGAGTGAGTCTAAAGACTCAGCAAGCAACATTACTCATAACATACACGTATAGGTCATAGCGGTTTCTACATGCACATTCACAATTTTCAACACATGGCATGCTAGACATTTGAAAGTTTCAACCTATCATGAAAGTTTTACAATTTAATACCTGGATCATGCTTTCAGATTTCTAAGAATAAAACTTTGCCTATCACATGCTCTCTATTCAATTTACTCGTGAAATTTTGTCTTTAAAGAACCAAGACATGAGAACTACCAACATGAACACTGTGCATATATGAAAGGAAACACAACTAGCATGAGTTTTTACGTGTTCTTAAGCATATACATAGACATTTTCACATGCTTTAAGTTGCTGGTTTCACATGGTTTAATGGCTGTAAACCTACTCATGAGAGCTACCATGTTGCTTAAAACATATCATGTGAACAACCAATCATGTTATTTTGTACCCGGGCTCATCCATTATCCCTAACATGAATTCTAGACATTTTTGCACATATAAACATGATGATAACAACATAAGATTTCTGATTTCACATGGTTTCAGATTTGTCTCACATGGATTTTAATATCATATCCTCACATTTAGAATTTCACGTTTTCTTTACACAAGTTTCCTCTTTCACATGGTTACACTTTGCACATACACATTCACATTGTTCACTTACACATTTACACATGAACACATACACATTACACATTTCACATTACACATTTTAGGTGCCGTGACACATAGTCCAAACCACCAAAGAAGGACATATACACATCACATTACACATAGACGCCATCTAGGCATTCCAATGGCGACTCTTGGACTGCGCAGACCGGGAGAACAAGTCTCCACCCTAACCAGTGTCACTTGTCCACCTCCAGGATTTCCCCCTAATGCCCTTAGGGTCACTTACACATTGAACTTTCTCAGGGGACTTTTCCCTGATACAGTTCCACTGTCCTCTACGGAAGTAGTGTCACATTGGCACAGTTACACATTTACACATTTTTACCGATTTACACATGGTTTTACACATATCACTTTTCATCTCGTTCACTTTCTCACTCACACGCACATCTCTGTTTTTCCTGACATGGCACTACAGATTTCAGGAGTTTAACACACAGTAAATGCACTAATCAGGTCGGGTTAAATAACATCTAACCTCATTACAATAACATACATAGATTATTACATTTCACATGAAAAATACATAACTCCTTATATATTGGTCCAAATGACCTGAAATTTTAACCACATGCTATTTTCAGGTTCAAGGTCATACATTCAATTTTTCATATTTTTCTGAGCTAAATAGAATTTACAGAAAATCAAATACCTATTTTGCATGCCATTCACAATTTAGGTCGATATGGACTTATATACACAAGTCAAATTTTAGCAAGCTACTGTCTGAACAGAGATTACTGTTATATGCATGATTTGAGAATATAGAATTACCCTAAATCATACATCTATAGATCGATCACCACAAATCATTCTTGCATGCCTTTTTATTTACCGAACCGAGTTTATTAGCAATTTATACAAGCATGGACAATTTATCAAAAACTGAGTACATGTATACTGATCCACTAATCTTCATGATCTAATAAAACTGAGGCATTCAGACTAATCCTAATCATAAAGCATAAATTGGCAAGATCATCAACAAGTCATGCTTACAAATTCATGGAATACAATCTTCTAACATCCATCACCACACATCACACTCATCCACACACCACATTTCACAATATACATAGTGTATAGGGTTACCATATATCCTCATCACGGAAACCATACCAAAAATAGTTGTATAGGAAGGGCAGAACTGGTCACTGTTCTGTCCAGAGGAACTTGGCGGCGGTCTCTGGCCGCTGACTCAGTGTCAGCGGCATGGTCGATGGACGCCAAGCATGATATCAGCGTCCATTGACCTTGCCATCAATGCAGGTCTGTGCAGAAACACAGACCCGAGCTCTCAAGTTTGGGTGAATGTGAGGGTCTAGGACTCGAGGGAAAATTCATAAAAATAGTAGAAATGACCTAGACACATACGGGGACATTATGGTTAGGTCACTTGCCTTTTAGAAAATGCTCAAATGGATCAAAGGTGCTCGGAGAAGCCCTCCTTGGGCAGTCCCAAGAAGGTGCAGAACTCCCTCCTAGATCTTCTTCCTCCGGGCTCCTGGATGATCTCCCCACCAAGGGGATGTCGGAGAAGCCTCCTCCTTTGCTCCAGCTATCTTCTTGTCGTGGAAGATGGCCGGATCTAACTCCAGGAAGTCGGATCTTTGGGTGCAAAGAGTTGGGTTTCTCAGTTTTTCTTCTAGGGTTTTCTTTCTCTCTTTTCTCCTCTTGCAAAGGTGAAGAGAGGGGTGGGAGAAGGCAGATTCGGGTTTAACATGTGGGAAGACCTCTCTCCCACTCCTAGGGTGACAAGACAGCTCTCAGAGCCGTTGGGGACAGCTCCCCAATGGGTGAGCTCCCTTGTTCCCGAAATTTCTGGCTCTGCAACGCATGCAGGCCAGAGAGATAGGCATCCATATCGTTAGACGTCAGGATTAGTGTTGGCGTCCATGTCTGGACGCTGACACCACCTCAACGGCTAGGGGTTGACGCCAAGATGGCCTTCGGCCAGAAGTCTAAAATATGCAGAAAACCATGCATATATACAAGCAATATGTATATGGTAGTGTATCCATACTATCACCATTCAATACATGCATTATTTACATATAGTATAAACACATGCACACGTAATTGTACTAAGTAATACGTACGTAAGTATGTATATACATACACAAGCACAAGTATACACACACACAAATACAAATAATGCGACGGAAATTCGAGGGCCTTACATCCCTAATGCCTTTAGGACGAACTTTTCACACATAGAGCTTTCCATAGGGACTTTTCTATGTACATCTCTCGAGGCCCCTAGGGTAGCAGTGTCATTTTGGCCCAATTATTACACATTACATTCACTTTATCGTATTTCCACACATTATTCACATATTTTACTTATTCTGTTGAATCATTTATGTGTTACATCCATAATTTCCACATGTCTCAGTTAACCTAACATGATACTACTATTAACAGGGTTCACACATTCAGAAATTCACACTAATCACATTGGGAAAAACACTCAATCATCCATAGTCATGGTAACATGCGTTAATAACTCATTTTTCACATGGAAATTCCACAGTTTAAGCTAATGTTACCCAAATCACCTTAAAATTTAACCACACACTGTTTGCAGGTTTCAGACTTTTCATGCAAATTTTCATATTTTTCTGAATTACATAGAATTTACGGAAAATAAAACATTTATCTTCATGCCACTAATAATTCAATTTAATATGGAACATAACATGAATGTCAAATTTGATGGTTCAAAGAACTGAACCCACCATATACATGGTCACAGGAAATTTTTCCCGGATTTATTGTACGACACACAATTTACTGTAATTTTTTTTAAAATAACCTACACATGACTTCTATTCTTATTACAGAAAATGCAGTAAATCCCAAGAACACAAAAAAATTCTCAAATTTGCAGGCATGGACTGATGCATACATACATGGTTTAGAAAAATTATGGCATCCAAACTCCTTATGATTCATGTAAACAGTAGACTAACATATCCAAACTGATTGCTAACATACATTTCAATAAATCTAAAAATTTGCACCATCCACAGAATGCGCAAGCAATTTACCACACACATCACATTAGCTATTTTACATAACATATAAAAATTACATTATATCCTCATGCGTCAAAAGTCCGGAAATTAATTACTTAAGGCAGAACAGTTTACTGTTCTGCACTGAAGAACTTGGCGGTAGTGTTTGGCCGTTCACGGTTTGACGGTAAGATCGCTGGACGCCCATTGGAGATCATGGCGTCAAGGCATTGACGCCAAGTTCCTGTATGTGCAAGGCACAGACCGAGCTCCAGGGATTTGGTGAATGTGGGGTTCCAGGACTCGAGGAAAAACCCATAAAAATACTAAGACCCAAGGGGACATGTTTAGGGTTACGATCTAGGTTTACTTGCCTTTGAATAAATCTCCAAACGAATCTAATGGCCGGAGAAGCTCTCCTTGGGCAGTGCCAAGAAGCCTCCCAAAACTCCTTTGCTCCGGGTTCTAGGGGGTTGTAGGCCGCAGTCCAGCGCCGGGGTGGTCTTCTCCTATGCTTGGACTTCCTCCTTGTCGATGAAGATCGCCGGATCCAAGCCTCAGAACGCCGGATCTGAGCTCTCCAGTTCAGGTTTTCCTCACATTCCTGACCTAGGGTTTCCTTTCTAGTAAAGAGCCAAGAGAGCTCTCTAGGTTGCAAGACGGATGAGTTTTATAGATTAATGGACAAGAGGGCTCGTGCAGGGGCCGAAGGGACAGGTAGGAGCCGTTGGGGAGACATCTCCCCAATCAGAAGCTTGGCCCAATGAGTGCTCTCTACGCTCTATTGCGTACAGAAAATTAGGGATATTGACGTCCACATCCATGGACGGCTACATTAGGGTTGGCGTCAGTCGATATGGACGCTGACGTATCATGGGCGTCCATCCATGTTGACGCCAAGACACTCTTCTGCCAGAACTTAAAATCATGCAGAACCATGCTTAATCCACTCATGTAGGCACACGAAACCTATGTAGTATAGTATATACACCACTACACCATGTAAACATCCAATATTTACTACTAATCCTACACATACATACATAGGTACATCAAGATAATAACACGCACATGAATATCTTCATACCCGTATAATGTATATATATATATATATATATATATATATATATATATACACACACACAACATGACTCAACACACAAAGAACTGTGTTTACTCTACGTATATTCATACAATGTATAAGGTATAATATTTATATTACTACACCGGGCAATCAATAACATTTATACCTAGGCATACACAAGCATACATGAATACACTAAGATAAGATGTACGTAGATATCTACCTATGCATACATGATGTTTTACATAAGTGTGACTCAACACACGGCAAAACAAAATGACAAGAATTGTGAGGGCTTCGCAAATCATTAGGAGGTGATATGAATTTCGTTAGCTAGGAATAATCTATTCGATAAAATAGTCCTTGCATACACACACTTGATTGGACATATATATAGTATACACACACGGGTGTAGCATACTTATGTACATTGTGCTTGAAATAGATGGATACAACATGCGCACCGGTAATTAGATTAACTTGCACAACTTTACCTAACATTTCTTAAGTACTATATGCATAGGATTCCTTAGTATGCACTATATGCATAATTTAGCCAATTAACTATTCTCACCTAATGATCATAAAAATACTTGCATGTTATTCATGAGGAGTATAGAATCCCAATATAAACTACTAAATACACCTACCATGCTTGAACTCTTTATGTACATGCAATGTACGAGGTACAATGTACACATTAACTAAACCATGCAATGAACAATGTTTACAACTAAACATACACATGCATACATAAGTACACCAAGGTGTTATGCATGTAGAATTAGGTATACAATTGTCACACGCATAAGATAACATACATACGTACATACACATATGTACTTCATACACTCTCATACAAAATTCCATGAAATAGGTCGTATAGGATATTCTTCAATATTTAGATACCACATGCATAGTATTATTCAAGTATCCTAAGTCAGAGATTCTTGGTATTCATAATACACCTCTAATTAGCTAATTGCTCATCTCCATATGAATTATCATATCTATATATACACTATATATAGATATACATGCATATGCTCAAGAGAAGTATGAAACTTATAGTAGGCATGATGAATTACACATGCTATGCACACAACAAGTGAATATCCTCTCATTCATATAAAAGAATATAAATTCGGGGTGTCATACTCTCCCCCTCTTGAAAAGGATCTTCGTCCTCGAAGATCGTATCGAGTACCTGTGGTGACGTCACCGAGGTCATCACCAGCTACTCCTGGCTCCTGTATCGCCGTCGATGAAGCACCTCGTGGAGTAAACTTTGTCTTCAGGTTCGGACACTCCTTAAGCCGATGCTCCTTGCTACCGCATTTAAGACACCTTCCTTCCATTCTCCAACATGCGTTCCCGCCATGACGCTTCCCGCACTGGATGCACTCTGGTTTCTCGTTGATTGAGGTCACAGTTGATTTCGGACTTCCCATGAGTTTCTCCTTCTTCTTATCTTGCCCTTGGAATGGCTTGGTCACATCCTTCTTTGAAATTGTCTCCCCCTCTTGGAGAGGTCCCACTCTACTTTCTTGTTTGGTTGCCACACCTAGAATTTCTTCCAAGGTACGAGAATCAAGCTCAGAAGCTTAGCTCTCACTGAGGGTTTAAGCCCTTTCACGAAATTCTTCAACTTGCAGTTTTGCTCATACCTCCTAGACTGAGCACTACGTCTACCCCGTCCAGCCATAGTCAGCAAAATAAGTAACTCAATTAGAACCTAGGTTACTATATTCTAACTATTCTCCTTACTATCTTCCATCTACTATTAGTAAATTCTATACATATGGACAATTCCCTATGAAGACTTTGCAATGTTGTGACGGTGATGGCCTATCCATGTACAGTCTCAACCTTGGTGCTCTGATACCAATCGCTGTAACGACCCTCTTCATACCGGTACGATTATACCAATCCCCATCGGTATAAAGGGCATCGTCACAGTGGGACATGTACCCAACACTAGTCGATAGGTTGATATGTACCTGGATAGCAATAGAGTACAACGGAATAAAATAAATAACTCAACCCTTAACCCATCACCAACACACATTCCACAATCTAAATAGCGAAATAGAAAGACAATGTCCACATTAATACAAGATAAAAGAACTACATTGTCCAAATATTGTCCATACAATAATCCTTTTCGTGCTAGGAGAAAATGAAAAGTACAACTAGTAACAGCTCCACAAAATAGTCTTCTAAAATACGATCCTCACCAAGCTTCCTTCTAGTACACGATACCTGTCAACCTGTACTCCGAAGCAAGAGTGAGTCCAAAGACTCAGCAAGCAAACCAAAGTCTTAAACTTAAACATGTCACACTCACAATATGACATTAACATTAAAGAGATGCACACTATCATCAAATCACGAAGGTACTCATGGTCTTTACTCTCAACTAGCAATACATATTATCTTCACAGGAGCATGCTTTAGTCTACCATAATTCTATTCTAAATCATGAGCGTTACGTCATACACATGCACTTATTTTATACACTTAACATGTAGCATGATTCGTCCACACATTCTTTTAATCCATAGATATCCTACTACTAGAGCATACAATTGAGCGTAAAGAAAAGAACAAGCGACCGGCAGTCATGTCGACACCTCGACTCCCGAACTGCTTTATGCTAGATGACTCCGATCGGGGTCCCCGTATAGGCTTACGGGCCTGTAGGGTGACAACACGTGGATCGATCCGAATGCTTGAATGAGGCGATGAGCCTCAACCGTCGAATCGACGTGATTCTATGGCCCTATAAATAACGCGATCGGTACCAAAAAAAGGTACCGAAAAAGGACCTTACCTTTGCACGCGAGTTCACACTGTCTGAGGCGGCCGACCTTCCGAGCAATAGGGCATCGACCGAGCACTTGGGTCATCTTCTCCGCCGAGCTCCTTCTCGTGCCTCCTTCCTTCGATTGCTTCCTTAAGAGGTAAGCCATGGGCTCAGCCCTACCTCCAGTTCCTCTCATTCCTCTCACTCCTCTGATACCTCTTCTTCTTCCTCCTCTTCGGGGTATTCTTCTTCTGAGGGTACCTTTGTTCTGCCGTCGGCTGGGATAGCTTCATCTTCTCAGCCGATCGACTCCTCCTCTATTCCCCTCCGAACGAGTACCTCCGGTGCCCAGACGTCGGAGACTGCCGATGAGTTCGTCCCTGTGGTCACTAGTGGGTCATATGTCCCCTGAGTGTCTTCAGCTCCTTCATCAGGCGTGTGCAGGGCCGCCGATTCTGTGGCCGACGCTACCACCGAAATAGACCAGACGACCCTCGAGGGGATCTCCGAACACCCTGGCTTTACCTTTCCTTCTAATTTCACCATCTATACTTTCGACGAGATCCGGGCTCATCACACAATGGAGAATGGGTTTTGTCTTTACTCAGAGGCTGTCCGAGCTGGCTTCCGATACCCTCTCCATCCCTTCCTTCTCCATCTTCTGTTGTATTTAGAGGTCGCCCCCTCCTAGCTAGCCCCCAACTCATGGAGGTCGGCCATCGGCTTCTTGGTTTCTTACGCCCTAGAAAAGGTCGAACCGAGCATTCGCCTCTTCTTTTATTGTTTCTCTATTAAGGTTTCCGGGGATTGGTTGTACATCTCAGCCTCGTCAGGTCGGAACTTCCTTGGTCGTCTCCCCTCCTCTATCCATCAATGGAAGAGGAGCTTTTCTTTTGTCCATGGCCCCGGAGGCTGGGATTTCCAAACCACTTGGTCGGCGGTCAACCCTCATGACAAAGCCTTCCGATCTCTGCATGATATCGGCGATGCCGAGCTCTTGAACTTTGAGTCCTTGCAGGCGGTGTCAATGCCCGATCTGCACGAACCTTCCGCTGAGCTGTTCAAGTTGATTTGGAATACAGACCGAGGTCTGACACCCTTTGGGGTTTTTTATCCCCACCGATTGTTTAACTTTTGCCATGTAATTTGACGCAGTCTTTTTGGCAGGGATGGCCGATCAGAATGCTCCTGTGCAGGAGGGGTCTGATTACACAGACATCGCTACTCATCACTTTCTCACTGGGGGAAGTAAGCAAAAGAAGAAGTCGGCTCGGAGGAGCAAGAGGCCTGCTGAGGAGGCCAAAGTTCAGATCGTGGAGCCTCCAGTGCCTCCTTTTGGCGAACCTGCTCGGGCTTCCCCAATGCCCTCTACCCAGCTATCTGCGAAGCAATCGGCCAAGCGAGCTCGGGCTACTAAGTCGGAGTCAACTGAGGACATCACACAGAGCGCCGCTTCGCCCTCCCACCGCCCCGCGAGCTCATCAGGGTCGTCGTTGTCGGTGAGTCCCAAAGAATAAGGTCGTCTCTCTACCATGGCCGACGCTAGCTCTCAGGTGGCAGCAATGAAATCCACCGACCTTGTCGATGAGTTCTATTAGGGGATGCAACATCAGCTGGGGATCGTGGGGTTCCTTCTCCATCGAATGGACCACACACGGAAGACGATCGAGGCTCGGCTGCAATCAATAGAGGATAAGTGTTCCGATCTCGAGGTGAAGAATGCCGAGGTCGAGAAGTTGATCGCAGCCAAGGCCTCTCGAGCCAGCAAGTCTGAGGATCAGACTGCCACGCTTGCTAAGGGCCTTGACAAGCTCAAAGTGGCGTTGAAGGCGGAGAAGGGAGCTCGTGAGGCCGAGGTGGAGGCCCATGGACGGACAAAGGCTAAAATCACAAAGCTTATGGCCAATGAATGGCAGAAGGCTGTGGCAGAGTACAAAAAATTCGACCCGCACATCGAGCGGATAATCGGGCTATTCTGGGACGGTTATCAATTTTACTCGAAAAAGGGTGGCTGAGGTCTTCCCCAAGTTGAACCTATCGAAGCTGCAGCCCCCTTCCGGGGATGACAACGAGCAAGAGGAGAAGGCCGGGCAGAGCGATGCTGGTGCTTCCCCTCCCATTCTGGCAGCTGAATCGACCTCTACTGCCCCTATAATCGGAGCTATCACCGAGCTCTGATCGGTGTTGTGTAGGCCACTTGCTTTAAATAGTCATGATTTTGTGATACCTTTCATATGAGCAATTTTGTGTTTTCGCAATAAAACTCCTTGAAGTCGGTTAACCTATCCTCTGAGGTCATCTTGATTATGAGGTGAGTGAGTGCCCAAGTGACCTTAAATGAGTTCTGTCGAGTGCCGAAGTGACCTCATTTAGTATTCGTCAAGTGCTGAAGTGATATCGTTTAGTACTTCGTCGAGTGCCGAAGCGACCTCGTTTACGAATTTAGAGTGCCGAAGTGACCTCATTTACGACTTTGGAGTGCTGAAACGACCTCGTTTAGTGCTCGTCGAGTGCCGAAGCAACCTTGTTTACGAATTTAGAGTGCCAAAGCGACCTCGTTTATGACTTTAGAGTGCCGAAGCGACCTCGTGTAGTGCCAAAGCAACATCATTTACGAATTTAGAGTGCCGAAACGACCTTGTTTACGACTTTAGAATGCCAAAGCTACCTCGTTTGCAATTGGATGATTTTCAATAGGCATGTCTTCATTAATATTTCAAGGATAATAACACCATAGGTGCTCGGCATTCCATGTCCTCGAAATCGCCGATCCACTCAAGTTTGCTAATCGATAGGCCTTATGGCTGAGGCTCTCGACCACACAGTACTGGCCTTCCCAATTAGGGGAGAGCTTACCTCCTACAGACTTGGGATCTAAGACGGATAGTTTTTGTAGGACGAGGCTATCGGCGCTGAAGTTCCGAGGCCTGGCACTCATGTCGAATTTCCACTTCATCTTCCATTGGTAGGCTTCCATCCTTGCTGCCACCTCGTTCCATTGCACTTCGATCAGATCTTGCTCGAAACGTAGGGAGTGGTTGTTGTCCTCGCGTTCGAAGCCTAGAATTCTCCCCGAAGGCATGAGCAACTCTACGGGGGTTACCGCCTCTAGCCCGAAGGCAAGCATGAAGGGGGATTCTCGAGTTGCTTCTCGGTTGTCGCCCGGTAAGCCTAGAGCACATGGGAGAGCTCCTCAGCCCACGGGCCCTTATGGTTGTCCAGCCTCCTCTTTAACCTGTTAAGAAGTGTTCGTTGGTCACCTCGACCTGCCCATTGGACTGAGGATGAGTGACCGAGGTGAACCGATGGTCGATGCTGAGCTCTTCACAATTTCAACGGAATCTGGCATTATCAAATTGCTTACTGTTGTCAGTGACGATCGTCCTTGGTAGGCTGAACCGGCAGATGATATTCTTCCAGATGAACCTCCAGGTGTTGGCATCAGTTATTTTTGCAAACGGCTCGGCTTCGACCCACTTGGTGAAGTAGTCGACTCCGACGATGACGAACTTCCACTGCCCAGAAGTAGGCGGAAATGGGCCGAGAATGTCCATTCCCCACTGGGCGAAAGGCCATGGGGTTGTTAGAGGAGTGAGGCTCGAGGGCGGTTTTCGATCTATGCTCTTGAAGAGTTGACATTGCTGACATCTTCTAACATAGCCTTCGACATCTTTTAGCATGGTCGGCCACCAGTAACCCTGTCGGGTTACTACGGACCAGCGATCAAGGTCCCATGTGACTTCCGCACGTGCCATCATGCACCTCTTGAATGATCTCCTTGGCCTGATCTGGGTTTACACATCGCAGGTGCGGGTAACTGAAGCCTTTTCTATAGAGGACGTCATCAATCATGAAAAATCTTAGGGCTCATCTCTTTATCTTCATTGCTTCGCCTCGGTCCTCCGGAAGACACCTGTCTCGAATGAACTCCACAATCGAAGTCATCCACATCGGCCCGGTCTCTACGCACATGACTTCTACCACGGACCCCACCGAAGGCTCGCGAAGCTCTTCTACGAGTACCGATGACTCCAAATGATCATCCAAGGTGGCCGCGTACTTGGACAATGAGTCGGCTTGGGAGTTCTGGGCCCTTGGGATCTTCAGCAGCTCTGCTGACTAGAAATTGCCCATTATTCTTAAGACATCAGTCATGTACAATGCAAGCTTCTCTTCTCTTGCTTCGAAATCCTTTGAAACCTGGCTGACGACTAACTGGGAGTCGCTGTGGATGAGGACTTGTGTCGCTCCCAACAATCTTGCCATTCTGAGCCCTGAGATGACAGCCTTGTACTCGGCTACATTATTGGAAGCAGAGAATCTGAACCAAATCGCGTACCTTAGGACGAGGCCATCGGGAGAATGCAGGACGACACCAGTCACGCTGCCTTGAGAGTTGGATGCCCCATCCACATAGACCTTCCAGCTTCCGACGATCACTTCTGTATCGGGCGACCTCGCCGTTCCTTCAGAAATGAAGTCGGCGAGGGCCTGAGCTTTGATGGCGACCCGAGGCCTGTAAGTGATGTCGAACTCGCCGAGCTCAATAGCCCACTTTGCCAACCTCCCCAAGGCCTTGGGATGACAAAACACCTGCTTGATGGGAACGTCGGTGAGGATGACGATCTTGTGGGCTTGGAAGTATGGTCTGAGTCGTCGAGCCGCCATAACCTGTAACTACCCTCCTCATACCGATACGATTATACCAATCCCCATCGGTACAAAGAGCGCCGTTACAGTGGGATAGTAACCCAACACTAAACGATAAGGTTGATATGTCCATGAATAATAAAAGAGTACAGCGGAATTAAATGAAATGTTATACTTCATTCCATCATCACCACACATTCCACAGTCTATATAGTAAAAGAAAGTACTAGAGTCCACATTATTACAACTTGAAAAGAACTACATTGTCCATATGAATAAACTTTATTCAACTATGAAAGGAAAATATAACTATAACGTGAACTCTACTGATTATTCCTTCTCGTATGCAGCGTCAACCTTCACTACGCTTCCCTCAGGCACGAAATCACCTGTCACCTGTACGCCGAAGCAAGTATGAGTCTTACAAGACTGAGCAAGTAATCTAAAATATCAAACTTACACATATCACATACATAATAAGCCACTATCAATGAGGAAAAACTCATGCTATCACTCTAATCACAACATTACACATGACATATGGTTCTTATGGTTAACTATACATAAGTCATCCAAATACCTTCCTATCTAACACATGCTCATGTTAAATCATGAAAGATAACATACACCTACACATGATATATCCTAGGATGCATGGTTCAAATCTTCATCATATCATTATACAATTTTACCATTTTAAAACATGAGGCTATGTACAAGATAATAGACATTCCTAGCATGGTATCTAGTCAATCTCTCATGCATTTATATCTTTTTAGCACACATTTCACTTGCTGTTTTAATGTATAATTTACCATGATATCACCTTTATTAAACAAGAATTGAAGATTTAAAATACATTCAAATCAGATGGCAATCATCTACAAATTGAACATGGAACTACATACTAAATGAGTAACAATTCTATCATGGACTTAGGCATTATTTTATGTGTTTATCAAAATCATAATCTCATTTAGCTTACTATTTTGACATGAATCAAACTTAATTACATGAATTTACACTTATTCTCATGCCATTTCATTCATTTGTCAATTCTACATACTCAATTTTCTACATTGCGCTTCTTTACATATTTACATGCACATATTCATACAAACTACCATATAGGTATTATTAAACTATATCACATGATATTAGCATAATTCTACAATTATGATGTTAATGCATGAACAACAAAATAAATATGCACGTATTAATACATTGGTTTTCACATGTGATTACACTCTCATTATCTTTTACTCTTCCTTACCTATAATTTTACACTTCTTTCATTTCATTTACTCATGCGTTCACGTTTATCACTTATCACAACAATTGTACTTATCACGTGCCACATTCACTTATCACTTTACACTTCTATTCACATTTAATCTCTTAACTTGCCGTGACACATAGTCCTAACTACCAAGTAGAGGAAAACACTCACTTTAGCACTAAGTGCTTATCACTTAACACTTAGCACTCACTTTCACATATTTGTCACCTAGGCAATGCGGTGACAAACCTAGGTAACTGCGCAGAACCGGGAGAAGCCCTCTCCACCCTACCAGCGGTACTTGTCCACCTCCAGGATTTTATCCTAATGCCCTTAGGATTTATCTCATAACGTTGAGCCTTCCATATGGACTTTTTTATGGTACAGCTCTCAGACCCCTTGGTAGCAGTGTCACACATGGCTAAATATTACATTAATCACTTTATCATCCTTATCACATTTTACTCATGCTCATACACATATTTTCATCCCATTTCACATACACTTTGCATAATATTCACATTTCCATTTTAAAAAATTCACCTTACTGTTAAACATTGATAAATAACTTAAAATAAGATTTTTAACATGCTGCTAACTTTTAATTTATACAAATTTAGTTCTAACATGCACAACATGGAAATTTTCACTTTTAAAACCATAATAATGCCTACTGTCATCAAAATACCATGAAATTTTTATCAAAGGCTAAAAACATTATTCATAACATATAATAAATTTTATAGATTTTTTTGAATAGATAATATATTTATAACAATTAAATCAAATCACAGGTGCATTTTTCACTAATTTCTCTAAAGTAAAAATGCTAGCAAAACAGTCTAATATAACAATGTCAATGCATATATACAATCAAGACATCATCACAAAAACTTACCAAACCCTAACTCACATATGACCTATTTATACAAATTAAACATGGTTATTCTATGCTCATAATTCAATTTCTAGAATTTAATAATTAACACAAATCATGAAAATTCATGAAAACCTCATGACAAGACCTACTAATCAACTTTGACCTTACAAAAAAATTTACAGCATGCACACATGTCAGGAAATCAATTAAATACATTTAAGAAGATTAAATAGCAATTTTCAGGACACTGAGGAACTTGACTGCATAGTCCTGGCCGCCAACTGAGTTAACTGCAACATCCGTTGCCGTCAGCTCAAGAACTTGACGGCAGGGGATGTTGCCGTCAACTTCCAGACAGCAATCAGCACAGATAACACTCACATGCATGGGGAAAATGGAGGGTCCAGGACTCGAGGAAAAATCCAGAAAAATTCTAGGACCTAGGGGACATGTCTAAGATTGATATACATAGGTTACTTACCTCTAAATAAATCTAGAAGATCAAATTTGGCCGATGAAGCCCTCCTCGGCCCTGCCAAGAAGGTGTTCAGAAACTGTGTAGTCAACTGCACAGTTGACGTTAATGGGATGGCCGCCAACAGGGGGTTGGCATCCAGGGGGTGGCCGCCCACTGTCCCTTGGCATCCAGGGATGTGGACGCCAATCAGGCCTGCAAGTTGGCAGCACAGTGTTGGCCGCTAACTGTGCCGGACAGCCCAAATAGCTATTTTCATCCAATTTAAACATACATTTAGGCTCCAACAATATAGTATGAGCATAATTAAATATTTTTACACTTATTACATAAATTATATACATTACACATTATTTATAAGTATAATTTGCACTAATCTCAATTAAAGATAATATGCACGAAGTGACATACATATGTATACATATGCACCATAGTTGTATGCATTATGCACATATATATATATATATATATATATATATATATATATATAATCAAGTCAATGGTTATTGCAATAAGTAAATATCATATGTACAACATTAGATTTATACATCTATACACGTACAAAGTATAATTTAGTACAACATGCATGAATTTACATAAATATAGCTTGCTTATAATATTTTGATATATTTCACATGCACCGTATTATTTAAGTACCATATACACTATAAACAATTTAGCATGCTAATAATAAACAAATATCATTTGCACAGGATGGACGTATAGATATATGTATACATCCGTATACTCATGAGTAATTATACTTATAACATACATAAGGTTAAACATATATGTATATACATGCCTACATCGTTTAGATAAATACACGATTCAAATTATTGTTCACACATCATAACAATTTATCATGCTTAGAAATAGATATATAATTTGAACAAGATTAATATATGCATGCACATATATACACATCATAGTTACATATAATATGCATGGAATAATTAAACACAATATGCATCTCAACCATTAGATAATATATACACATTTAATTATAATACATGTACATAAGTAAAATCATATATGCTTACAAGATGCATGATAGTACTTCACATTATATGTGTAAAATTACTTTAGTATATCATGCATAATATTTAAATAAATACCTTATATACAAAATTGGCTAATTACTTATATTCACGAAAATAATATACATATACGCATATGCACGTGAACAATTTGATAGTTATAATATGCAAAATTTTTAATACGTACACTATATTTATGACATGTAAATATCGCATGCTCAATATAAAATGACGAAAAAATTTGGGGTCTCACATAACCAGTGCGTAACCGGCCTTCTCCAGACCAGAATAACGCTGTTCAGCTCCTTGCAAGGCCTTACTTGTGTAGTACATTGGAAGGTGCTTTCGCTCCTCTTCTCGTACGAGCACCGAACTGATTGAGTGGGCTGTCATGGAGATGTACAACATTAGCTCTTCCCCTGCTACAGGCTTGCTCAGCGTGGGGACATTGGCCAGATATGCCTTGAGCTCATCAAAGGCCTTCTGACAGTCGTCGGTCCACTTGAACTGTCCTTTTCTCAGCACGTCAAAGAACGGCCTGCAACACTCAGCTGACCTGGACATAAATCTGCTCAGGGCGGTGGTTCGGCCATTGAGTCTTTGTACTTTTGACAGTCCTCGGGGCCGTCACGTCGATGATTTCCTGCACTTTGTTGGGGTTGACGTCGATGCCTCGGCAGGAGATGAGGTAACTGAAGAACTTTCCTGCTTGTACACCGAAGATGCACTTCTCGGGATTCAACTTCATCCTGTACTGTCGCAGCACTTCAAAAGTTTTGGCTAAGTCCCGAACATGGTCCTCGACTCGTTGACTGTTTACTAGCATGTCGTCGATGTATATATCCATCGTCTTCCAGATATGGCGTTCGAACATCATGTTGACGAGCCTCTAGTACGTTGCCCCTACATTCTTTAGTCCAAATGGCATTCGGGTAAAACAATACAGACCTTTTTCCGTAGTGAAGGCCATTCTTTCCTCGTCTTCAGGAGCCATCCTGATCTGATGATACCCTGAGTAGGCATCGAGGAAACTCAGAAGCTCGTGCCCCTCCGTAGAATCGACAAGCTGGTCGATACGAGGAAGTGGAAAACTATCTTTGAGGCACACTTTGTTCAGGTCGACGATGTTCACCACCCACTCGGGGTAGAAGGCGTCGCGAAGCATCCTCACGCGTAGGTAGTTAGCGAGGTTGTTGTCCACTACCTCCTGCCGATCGGACGACAACGGTTGCTTCTTTTGGCACACTGGATGGACCTTAGGGTCGACATTTAGACTATGCTGGATGACTTCCGGGTTTATCCTCAGAAGGTCATCTTCTGACCATGCGAAGTCATCGCCATTTGCTTTAAGAAAATCTACTATTTGCTCCTCCAACTCTTGAAGCTCGGCGTCGACGACCAGTGACCGTTCTGTCAAGATTTCAACCTACTTTGTCTTCTCGGCAGGCTCATGCTTCTCTGAGCTCTTATCATGGACAGATTCGTACTCGGAAACTATTGGTTCTTTTGCCTTTATAGAATTTACATAGCATCGATGGGTTTTGGTCTGGTTCCCCATGACTTCGCCTATCCCGTTCAGCGTTGGGAACTTCAGCTTCTGGTGATAGGTTGAGGGGACTCCTCCCAACTTCCCCAACAGACCCCGACCAAAGATCGCGTTGTAGGCTGACTTCACTTTCACCACAAGGAAGTCGACCTCAATGGTTACATGACATGGTCGGGTGCCAAGGGTGACTTTTAGTCTGATTGATCCCTCGGCGCTCACTGGGGTCCCGCTAAACCCAAAGAGGGGTGTGGCGACCGGTTTCAACTTGGAGCTCAGGTTTGTCATTTTTACAAAACAGTCATAGAAAAGGACATTTGGCGTGACTCCATTATTGACTAAAATTATGTGTACATTGTACTCATCAATGTCGGCGTGTATAATTAGCGCATCGTCATGGGGGAGGCTAAGGCCAGCTACATCTTCGTCAGAGAAAGTAATGACCCCTCGGGCCCCTGGCGCCAGTCTGCCCGAGCCTGAACCTGCAGCCGATGCGTATGCCTTCCGCTTCCTCCTATTGTCGCCTCTGCTTGCTGAGCCGCTCGCCAGTACTAGGACCGCTCCCTTTCCCTTGGGGGTTCCACGCTCCTCTTCAGGGGTGGGAGCCTTCGACTGCCCCTCTACTACGTCCTTCCTGATGGTGTCGTGCTAAAGCATCTCCAAGTTCTCCACCTTGAGGCTTCGGGGTGGAGGCTACAAATGGCACGTTGGAGCAGACCCTCATCACGATGTCGACCGCTATTCTCAGGTCGAGGTCTACCACCTTCATGACCTCTAGCTGGAATCTCTTGGCGTAGTCACGGAAGAGCTCGGCCTCCTTCTGTGTGACCAGCCATAGGTCGTCGGTGCACAGGGAGTGCTGCACCTTGTTGTAGAAGTGGTCTAGGAAGCGCTGCGCCAGATCGGGGAAGCTCGTCACAGAGCATGACGGTAGCGCCTTGAACCACTGTAGTGTCGTGTCGTCCAGAGTAGACATGAATGCTCAGCACTTTAGGGCATCTAAAATATTTACCATCTTGACCTGCCCCTGGAAGTTGTCGAGGTGGTGCACAGGATTGGTCGTCCCATTGTACCATCGGAACTTGGGGAGCTGCAACTTCGTAGGGACAGGGGCCGAGGTGATTTCTTCAATGAACGATGAGGTGGACAGTAATGTTGCCACCGAGGAGATGCGAGAACCGCACTGCAGTGCCTCGATCTTCTGGTTCATCTCTTAGAGGTCACTCCTCCATCGAGGCTCCATCGCCAGCTAGCCCGTCGGGCCAGGTGTCGACTCGGCCGTGAAGTGATCGGCCTTCGTCATTCTTGGCAAGCCGTGCTCCGTTGCCGTCGTAGGAGCCAGAGGCAGCATTGGAACATGCGGCAGGGCCGACACTGAATGCAGGGGTGCCGCGGCCTAAATGTCGGTGTGACTTGCCAACAGCACCGGACGATGGGCATGGACCTCAGTAGGTCCGCCAGCATCGGGGATGACCGCGATAGGGGCGGTCGGACGACCCGTAGCTTCCCCTCGATCCGCCGTGGACTACTGGTTTTGCTCCATTCGAGCCAGCATCTCGTGCAGACTCGAGATCATCTACTCGATCTGATCAAGGTAGGAGGAGGTCGTCGAATCCTGTTCACCCGTGCCGGAACCGCCTCCGACGACTTCCTCGACAGTGTTGGCAGGGATGATCTCATCGCCAGACGAATGAGCCACCATCTTTCCCTTGGGTGCCATAGAAGCTTTTTTGTAATGTTTCTCATAGATGGCGCCAAATGTTACTACTGGAGCAACGAGGTCGGCTCAAGTCGAGAAGACCCAAGAGAGGATGGCGCGATGACGAAGTAGAAGTTGCTGAGCTTCTGACCTGCAAGACCACCGAGGCTCCTTAGTGGGTAAACACTCCGACGATCAAGTCAGCTAGGTAGCTAAGAGTCGAGAGTTTTGTGTTTCAGAGTTTACATACCTTAGGACGAAGGACGTTCATCTATTTTTATAGGGGCTGCTTGAAAGAGATTTCCGTAGAATGAGCTCGGAAATCCTGCTATCGATGTGCCCTTGATTACCGTAGGCCACAGTAATAAATGGCAGGCCAACTAGACTTACCCTGGCTATAAGCAGCAAGCTAGCTCATGCTGACTGTGTCCTAACTGGGAGTGTGATCCTTGGATCTTTCTCCTAATGAACAGCTCCTCCAGCTGTCGCCTGGGTTTCCTTTTAGAAAGTCTTTACAAATACCTTATTGCTACGGTGGAGGTCGGAATAGAGATTCTTCATTTGACTTTGAGGACGAACAGCTCGGGTTAGCAAGTGATGACGCCCTCACTTTCCCCGTGCCGTGCCGAGCCCAGTCCGACCTGATCATCGGCCTTGAGACCGCTCGGCGGACGAGGTGTGACTGAGCCGAACAACCGAGGAGCTACCTGTATCAGTTGGCAATTTGTTTAAATTGTTAGAAAGCATGTGTGCTAAGTGCGTGGTTTGCAATTCTAAGTTGCTTGCTGACTCTATTACGTAGACTCACCCTTGCTAACATTTCATGAAGAGTGAGAGATTTAAAAGTTGAGGAGTTAGCGAGATCTGACTGGAGCGTGAAGAGTAGATTGAAGAATTTTAGTTTATTGCTTAGTATGTAATTGTAATTTGGATTTTGTTTATTTGCACTTGGATACTGGCTATATTTAGTGGATGTTTTGGTTTATGTTATTTTGCTTGGACTATATAGACAGTGGTATATGGATTATAAAGTTGATGAAATAAGAGTTATTTATTTTCCGCTGTAATATTCTTCTCTATTTGTGTATTTTTCAACCCATGTGACTATCATTAGGGTTTTCTCCCCTGTAAGGACTTGCTCTCATCCAACGTGGGTTGGTATAATTGTACCGGTTGGAAATGGGCCGTTACAGAGATGGTATCAGATCTATGAGGTTAAAATTATACATGGATATACATCAACTATATTCACATCTCAAAGTCTTTATAGTGGATATCCAAATCCATGGAATAACTAAGATAGGATTAGAAAAGTGATAAGATGAATGCATTAGAATATACTAGGTGTAGTAATAAATGGAGCTTGACTTGGTGTCTATTTTGTAGGCTATGGCTGGAAGGACTCGTCGCTCGAGTGTACCCATTCAAGATGAGGAGCCAAGAAGGAATGCCAGTGAAGAGCAGAGTGCTCCAGCACAACAGGGACTACCAGTATCACCCTCTCTATCATTAGTCGACTATGGTATCTTCATGCAAGGGCTCGTACAAGCGATGCAGACTCAGCCACAAATGCAAGCAGCTCTTCAGGCGCAGCTCCAGGCACAGCTCCAAGCACAAGCTCAAGCACCGGTTCAACAAGAGCGTGGTGTCAGAGGTGTGACAATCATGGAGAGGTTTAAGCGGATGGCTTTGCCTGCTTTTAAGGGGGAGAGCCAACCGTTGGTAGCAGAGAGTTGGCTGAGGGAGATCGAGAAGATATTTAGAGCTATCAAGTGTGCATAGGATGACAAGGTCAGCTTGGCGACGTACATGCTTCAGAAGCGATCAGATGTATGGTGGTCTTCCATTCTTTGCATGTAGTTTGAGGGTTTGGAGCTAGCTATGACTTGGGGAGAGTTGGTAAGGTTGTTCGAGGCTAAGTTTGTTTCTGAGCACATCCAGGACAAGATGGAGCAGGAGTTCCTTACGTTGACCCAAGAATCACTGTCAGTTCAGGAGGACGAAGCCAGGTTCGCGGAGTTGTCCTAGTACTCACTGCACATCGTTGTAGATGATAGGCGCAAGGTTAAGAAGTTTGTGATGGGGCTTAGACCATCATTGAGAGCTAGTCTAGTAGCATTCAACCATAGGACCATGGATGCGGCTCTTAGTGTTGCATGTAGGCAGGAGAGTGAGATGGAGTTGTACCAGAAAGAGAAGAAGGCTCAGATGAAGAGGTTTCCAGAGCCATTCTAGAGACAAGACAAGAAGATGAAGAGGCTCATGGAAGACCAGCATCCAATTCTACTGCCATTGAAGTCAGCACCACAGTCGGTTCTATAGCCAGTGAGAAGCCTCAGTGTGTGCACTGCGGCAAGCGTCATGGTAGAGATTTGTGTTGGACAAAGGCAGGGAGATGTCTCAAGTGTGGGAGCTCAAATAAAAGGATTAGAGAGTGTCCAAATATGAAGACATTCATCCCACGTGGTGTTCCAACAGCAACAACAACAACAAAGCCAGTAGCGAGAGTACAAGCACTAGCCAGAGTGTACAAACTAGTCAGAGATGACGCCGATGACATCAGCACAGGCACTAGCTCCGATATTCGAGGACGACGATATTTTAAGGTGGAGGGAGTGTAAGGCCCAACAAGTTCTCTGTAGGTTCACATTTTCAAAAGATCGATCAGATCTCTTTTTGAACCCCAGATAGTGTTTGTGCACGTGAGAAGAAACATGCTTGGGGTCTATGGATGTCATATTGTGTGACGTCAGCAAGTGGTTGATGTCAAGGGGTGTGAAGTCAGTATGATGTTCACATCACACCATGCTGACGTCAACCACCTAGACGTTTAGGTGCTAGACGTTTACTTCTGTGTAGGTTTTTCAGGTCTGTCTTCATGTCCTGACGATAATTTCGATTGTCATCTATCTTTAGTTGACGTCAATGTATGTTGGCATCAACTTTACTTTCTGGATTTTTCCATATTTTAGATCCACTTGACAACAATGTCGATTTCCGTCAAGTTTCCTATCATGCCTCGACATTTAGCAGCGGAAATAAATGTCGAGAGCGTGAGCTATACGAGTATGAGTATCACAGTCGAGTAATTCAAAGAGACATCTAAATATGATAAGAGATTTAAGACAATCATAATGCCAGCCAAATAATCATTTATTTCATTTCCATCAAGTCAAACTACAACTTTATAGAATCAGAGCCAAACATAGGGCCCATTATTGTATTCAAAGTACATACTCCTTAAGAAAAGTAAATCTAACTATTACAGACTCTAAATCTAGTGGCTGATATGTCAGGTTCGCTTGAGAAACTCATTAGTCTTCCCCAGTCCCATCATTCTTTAGTTCCTCAAAGTCATTACCTGAAAATATTAAGGAAAGCGGTGTGAGCGCACTAGCGCCCAGTAGGATTTATATCTCATGGCGCGAGCATGCTTTACATAATTAACATGTTAACAGGTAAGATACTAACATGCAATACTCATGACAATAACAATAGTGACAATTCCAAGCTATAACATGTACGAGGACGGTTCAGTAAACAAATTCAATGACAATTCTCATGTGGGACAGAATGATTAACAATGAGATAGATGACAATACGATCATTTATCAATGGAAGATATTCAATATTCAATAACTTGTACAATGGATATCTCAAGTTTAATTCCATAGAATTTCAGTGGACAATGATATAGTGGATTCAATAGTGATGACATGTACACTAGATTTGGCCATTTCACATATAACAGTTCAATCAATCATTCATTCATTCAATCATTCAATAACAGTGTGGAAATTACCCAGATCAATCTTGCAGTCAATTAGGTGATTGCCAGACACCTCAATGGATCATATACTCTCGCGATTTATAAGTATTTCGGGTGCTGCTCCCAGGACAAGACTGGGCCCTTATATACACAGACATGGTTATGAACCGAACTTCCAATAGTTTCTAGTAATTCCATTCATTCATTTATGGCCGATACAAATTCCAACAATAGACAATCATTTACCAAAGTTCATGTCAATGATTATAAAGAACAAGGCATGTGGACATGATCAGGAGTTAATTTCGGCAGTATAACGGCTTAATTACTTTAGTTCAATCTTTACATTTAATGGCTTGGTTTCAATGTGTCAAATCACTCTCATGAGAAGCAGATAAGAATAAAGGTTCATTCTATCTTCTGGGAACTTCAATGGTATAGCCAACTCGGTGTCCATGAGGGAATCCATGGAGTACGGAGAATTACGAAGATCTTGGAGAGAAGGTTACTAGTCTGCCGATACGGAATGACCGGCCGAGAGTTTCCAAATCCCCAAGAGAGGGCTGCCTATATGTGCAATGTGTCGTGTAGAATGTGTCTCAATCCACAATCCATTGGTTTAAAACAAGACGGAAAGCTTATAACAAGAAAGCATGACATGTATGCAATTCAGTCTATCACATGGTTGCTTTAATTTTAGCATATAGCACTTTTCAGTTATGAACAAGACAGAGTATGGACATAGCTCATATCAATCACATGGTAGTTGAAATCAAACAGTCATTTAATTAAGAACACTTAGAATAGGTGTTCACATTCTTATAACTTTCATGTAGGTTGATCACTTTTAGGCCATTGCATAACTAGATGACATGATATGACATTAGGATATGCATATGATTAACTGTACATCTTAATAAAACAGTCTCGGGTTGGTCTTTAAATCACGACGGATTTAGTTGTCGCACTTCAAAGGACCGTACATAGTTAAAATAGGACTCAGTGCAAAGTGACTAAATCGCGACGGACCTACCTATCGCGTTTAAATCACAGATTGTCGCCTTTTCTAACTGGAATCGATTATCGAATCGATTATTAGATCAGAAACACGACGGTTGGGTCTGTCGCCTTCATGTCACGACAGGCCGATATGTCGCAATGAATTTTGAATCATGATGTCTCTATACGTTGTGTTCAAGAGTTGACTTTAAAATCTAAATATAAAAATAGTGTAAAAACTTGGGCGACAAAAAACTATCAAATCATGATGACATATGCTGTCGCCTTCAAGACGAGTACAGAAACCCATGCGGCACATAGTTTTATGTGTCAGGGGTTGGCTGGTCAAACATTAAAATGCGACGGGTGTTCGATCGCCTTTACCTGAATCACGAGGTAGATGTATGTTGCGTTCATGCAAAGAGAAATGTGACGTCTAGAGTGGTCACGTTCTTGGATCTTGCCCGAAACCCAGAAAAATGTTACAACCCTTCATGATAGACTTACAACTCGAAATATAGAGGTCTTTGGATAAAACATTGAACATGAAAAGTGTTGAGGACAAGTAGAAGAGAACCAATGTTTTGGATTGACCCAATTTGGCGTCAGTTTGCGTGAAACACAATAGGAATGCATAAAGCCCTAATCATGCGTGACCTTTGGAAAACACTTAGTACGACTCACATGGTTTATAAAAATTGGGGAAAACTTATGCATATAAAACTAGACTTGATGCTCTTTCCATTAGTATGTGCAACATTTAGATTAAGCATGAGAACACCTACCTTTGATTGGATCTAAGAGAGGTCTATGCACAGGTCGCAGTAGAGAAAGGTTGGGGAAGAAGCTCGGGTTCTTGGCTGTTCTCCTCCTCTCCTGGTGCCCTAGCTCGCCTCCACACGACCCCAGCATGATGGTGGACTTTCCTAAGGAGTCTTATGATGATTATTTATAGGATTAGGGTTAATTTCAAGTCCTAATGAGACTAGGAAGGGTGGGTTACGGTTTTGGCTTGGCTCTTTCCATGTTTTGGAGATTCTCCCCCCAATTGAAGTAGCAATGCCATTAGAAAAGCTCCTAACATGGCTGGGTACGAATTTGCTTGCTATGCATGACTAATTACCTTTGTTTTAGCCCTAATTTGCCCTTTCCTATTTTCTGCACAATTATGGTTACGAATTTTGGGGTTTAATGTCATTGGGTTTTGTTCCTTGGCTCAATAAGAGTTGTGTTGGCCCAGAATAATTTAAATGGTTGGTTCCACTTCTTGGGAGTTTAACTATGACATTTATTTTATTTTTATTCAACATTTTTATTTATTTGCTATTTGTCTTATATTTTAAATCAATAAATTTCTGGGGCGTTACATCCTCCCACACTTAAGGAAATTTGGTCCCCAAATTTATACACGATGGTATAGTTTCATACCTAAGAATAATTCTAGGTGGTTTTTCTTCATTCTTTCCTCCGATTCCCATGTAGCATTGGTAACTCCTTCCCGACTCCACTGGTCCTTCACCATAGGCATGGTACGATTCCTGAGTTGTTGTAGCTTCCGATCTAATATCTTGATCGGTTTCTCCTCATAGGTTAAGTCTTCTCGTATCTGCAAGTCTTCATGGCGAATCACATGGTCAACATCAAACACGTACTTCCTTAGCATGGATATGTGGAAGACGTTGTGTACATTATCTAGTTGTGGAGGTAGTGCTAGTCTGTAGGCTACCTGCCCAACCCTTTCAAGAATTTCAAAAGAGCCGATAAATTTGGGACTCAACTTTCCTTTGATCCCAAATCTTTGGATTCCCCATGAAGGTGAGACCTTCAAGAAAACATGGTCACTGACTTGGAATTCCAACTCTCTCCTCCATTTGTCTGCATAACGTTTCTGCCTTGACTGTGCTATCTTCAGACGTTACCTAACAATTTGAACCTTCCTGACAGTTGCTTCTACTAAGTCAGGTCCAATCCATTGGTTTTCTCTGACCTCCTCCCAACACAGAGGTGATATGCAACTCCTGCCATATAAGGCTTCAAACTGTGCCATTTTGATGCTTGCCTAGTAACTGTTGTTATATGCAAACTCAATTAAGAATAACTGCTCATTCAAGCATCCCCTAAAATCGATCACACAAGCCCTGAGCATGTCTTCCACTATCTGGTTGGTTCTTTCAGTTTGTCCATCCGTCTGTGGATGAAAGGCAGTGCTAAAGTTCAGTTTGGTTCCCAGTGCTACTTGTAACCCTTTCCAGAAGTGTGAGGTGAATCTAGGGTCTCGATCTGACATTATGGTGGATGGAACCCCATGCAATCTAACCACTTCTTTGACATAGAGTGCAGCCAACGCATCTACTGTTCATGTGCTCTTAATTGGCAAGAAATGAGTTGACCTAGTCAGTCTGTCTACTATTACCCATATTTCATCCATAGCACCTCTAGTCTTGGGTAATCCCATGATAAAATCTATACCAATACTATCCCACTTCCATTCTGGGATGTCTAGTGGTTGTAATCCTTCTGCAAGCCAGAAATGTTCAACCTTGACTTGTTGGCAGATTAAACAATGTGCAACAAAGTCGCCCACATCCCTCTTCATATTTGGCCACCAATAAGACCTTTTTAGGTCTTGATACAATTTTTTTGATCTGGGATGAATGGTATACTTTGACTGGTGAGCTTCCTTGAGCAGCTTCTTCTTAAGGTCTTCCAGATCAGGTACACATGTTCTGCCTTAGAATAACTATAGGATCGAATAGAGAGGATGAACAGATCTAGAAGGGGGGGGGGGGTGAATAGATCTATCACAATTAATGCGGAAGCTTAAGTAATTTAAAATTACTATGAATTGGAGATTCATTCAAACAAATAATCTAACTGATCTGATGTGTAAACGTGTGAATGTGTGTATACAATGTGTGAAGCAATTAGACAGGTAGAGTGAAAAAAAAATCCTATGCAAGTATCTAGTGCAGAAGAACAGATCAAACCATTGCACAAAGGATTTTTAGGTGGTTTGGAAATCACACCAGGGATTCCTACATCCACCCCTCACACAGTGAGGCCACACTACTCAAACCTGAGTACAACACACACTAGAGCACGACGACTCCAAAACACCCTTGACCATGACGGCTTAACACACAACTGGAGCACGACGACTCCAAAACACCTTTGAGCACGACGGCTCAACACACAACTATGAGTGAGATGACTCACAAACTGAGCATGACGGCCCAAGCCACACACATATGAGCACGACGAATCAAAACACACAAGCTAGATCGAATCCATAGGAAATCAAATCCTCTAGCACTGATCTAATTCACAGCCTCAAACGCACACAGAAATTTGCACATAATTTTATGTACAGATCTCACAAAACTCACAAACAAAAAACGAGATGAGCACTCCAAGAAATAAGTGAAAGAGATGTGAATTGGATGTTCCTCGATGAAGAAGACTTGCAGAAGCTTGGATTGAAGACAATTGAAGGAATTCAATGAAGATCTTCTTCAATTCATGATGCTCTGCTTCAGTGGCGTCCGAATTGCCAGTTCTTCTTCTTCCTCTGCTACTCCTCTTCTCAATCTGCTCCACTTTTAGCACTTCATTGCTTGGCCTTGATCCACACATCCTCTTGGATGAAATGGCTGGAAGGTTGGACGCTTAACTTATTCAGATGAGAGATGAGAGCTTTTATAGCCTCTGTGCAGTCTCACATACGTGAAAGAGATGTACACAGAGACCTAGAATGCACCCTGGGCTGCCACGTGTCCAAAAGGCCTTTACCTCATTGCCACTTGGATAAAAGGGCACTTTGGTAATTATAGAATCTCCCATAAAGATCTCAGAACAAAATCACAGCCGTTGGATATCATCCTCTGCATGATTCTGGGTTTGCACAAAAAATGAGTTGACTTATATTTCCATGAGAGTCGACACTACTGGCCAAACATCAGTTTAGGCTTACTGGTAGAGCATTAGTGTCGACCTGACAGACAACTCATGTCGACCTGAACAACGGGTAGAGTCGACCTGATCAACAGATAGAGTTGACCTCCTGTGTATTCCTTCAAATTAGGTTCACTGGAATGATACTAGTGTCGACCTCACTTTCAGCTAGAGTCAACACTACTTACATTTGCTCTTCAGAAACTTGTTGGGTAGCCTTTAAGAGTCGACCTATCTGTCAACTGGAGTCGACACTACTGTGACTTTTTCTTCAGGAGCTTGTTGGGCATACCTTGAGAGTTGACCTGTCTGTCAACTAGAGTTGACTCTACTTTGACAAAAACTTTGTAAACCTGTATGAATGAATAGTAGACCATCAAAACATGTTATTAACAGTAAGATATGAGATATTAAGTATCAAGAACATGTTGTTTGAGCATTATTGTAATATATTCAATATGTACAATATGTTCAATATGTCATCATCAAAATCAAAGTATGAGTGATGTCCATTGGTCATCATTAAAAATTCATCTTTAAGAAATTCCAATACACACTCAACACAACAATAACATCCTTCCATCATGAGTTAGGGAGAAATCCGGTCTATGTTCTAGCTTCTCTTTAATATCAACTAGGAAAGGATATGCTACTTGCTTCTCTTTGATTTCAGTGAGTAGATCGGACTATACCTTGATGTTAGAAACCATCATTTGTTTCTCCTTTTTCCCCATGTCTAAATTCAGACTTGCAAATTGTTCTATCAACTTCCATTCGCCCAGCATCATATTAGCTAGCATAGCTCCTGGTTGTCTACTTAGAGTGTCTACTACCACATTGGTTTTTCCTGGGTGATATTGGATGGAAAAGTCAAAGTCTTTGAGATACTCTAACCACCTTCTTTGCCTCATGTTGAGTTCCTTCTAAGAGAAAAGATATTTTAGGCTTTTGTGGTCAGAAAAGACTTTAAATTGTTCACCATAAATGTAGTGCCTCCATATTTTCAAGGCGAACACTACAACTGCTAATTCTAGGTCATGTACTGGATAATTTGATTTATGGGTCTTCAACTGTCTTGAGGCATAGGCTATTACCCTTCCTTGTTGCATTAGGACACATCCTAGACCTGTTCTAGAAGCATCTAAATATATTTCAAATCATCCCTCTTCAGTGGGTAGGGCAAGGATAAGAGTAGAGGTCAGACACTTCTTCAAGCTATTAAAGCTTTCTCCACATTTATCAGTCCACACGTATGGGTTTTCCTTTCTGGTCAACTTGGTTAGTGGCACAACAATTTTTGAGAAATCCTTTATGAATCTTTGGTAATACCCTGCTAATCCCAGAAAACTTCTGATCTCTGTGACACTTGTTGGTCTTTCCCACTTCAATACGACCTCTACCTTTGATGGATCCACAACGATACCATCCTTTGTTATTACATGGCCCAAAAAGGATACCACTTCTAGCCAAAACTCACACTTACTCAGCTTGGCGTACAATTTGTTATCCCTCAAGATTTGCAATGCAATCCTCAAATGTTCTTCATGTTCTTCTTTTGTTTTGGAATAGATCAGTATATCATCAATAAACACCGCAAAACATTTATCGAGGTATGGGCGATAAATATTATTCATCAGCTGTATGAAAACTGTAGGAGCATTTGTTAGTCCAAAAGGCATAACAATGAATTCGTAATGCCCGTACTTGCTTCGGAAAGCTATCTTGTGTATATCTTCTCCTTTGATCATCAATTGATGATAGCCGGATCTGAGATCTATCTTACAGGAATATTGAGCTCCAGACAGTTGATCAAATAATTCATCAATCCTTGGCAGAGGATATTTGTTCTTTATTGTTAATTGATTCATTTGTCTGTAGTCTATGCATAATCTCATCGACCCATCCTTCTTCTTGACGAAAAGAACGGGTGCACCCCATGGTGATGTGCTTGGTTAGATAAACCCTTTCTCTAGTAGTTCCATCAGTTGCTCCTTTAATTCCTTCAGTTCCGCAGGGGACATTCTATAAGGTGCCCTAGATACTAGTGTCGCTCCAGGGATCAACTCAATAGTAAAGTCGACCTCTCGTTCAGGAGGAATACCTGGCAAGTCTTCGGGAAACACATCAGCATATTCACTGACAATAGGGATGTTCTTAATATGAATTTCCTTCTTCGTGGTAATAACAGTAGCTATAAAGGCTATACAACCTTTCCTCATCATCCTCTTGGCTTGTAGTGTAGATATGAGGGATATTCTCCCATGGTTCCTATCTCCTAAGAACACTAGCTTTGGATGTGGACTAAATGTTACCCTGCTTTTCTTGAAATTGACACTAGCCCCATGTTCAGGCAACTAGTCTGCTACTATCACATCATAACCTTCCATGTCCATGCATATTAAACTTTCAGGTAAAGTTTGAGTTCCAATTAACACCTCACTAGATGGATAGTGGTTTCTAAGTTTGGTGCCAGGACCAATAGAGGTTGACACGACTAATCCAGATTTCATTGGAACGAGCTTTGCAAGTAAAGTATCAACAAATGTTTGTGATATGAAGGAATGAGTAGCTCTCGTATCAAATAGAACAAATGCAGAACGGGATAGAACAGTGAGTGTACCTTCAACCACACCACCTTCCTTGATGTAGTTGGTTCTTGTAAACCCTACAACCTACCTTGGCGCTTCTGACCTCCTTGGTGTGTTGCCAGTGTCTAATTATTCATCCGTGGATAGTCAGAGATCTTATGGCTCTGGCTTCCACAATGTAGGCATCTCCCCAATGCCTTCCAGCAGTCCTCCGACCTGTGACTAGCCTTGTCACAGTGCTTGCACAACTCCCTATTGATGGGGGCTTGTTGATAACCTCCATCCCTGAACTTCTTAATTGGCTGGTTCCCAGCTTCGCCAATCAGCCTCTTTGTTCCGACCACAGCTGGTGGCCTTTTGGATATTATCCCCTATTCCCTCTTCATCATACTATTCTTGATGTTGTCAGCTATAGCTAGTGAGTCCTCGAGTAGTAGTGCCATCCTCACCATCTCTGGATAAGTTTGCAGATCCATCGGTCCCAGTTGTGTAATGTACTAGGGCCTCAGATCACTCACGAACCTCTTGGCCTTCAACTGCTCGGTTGGACCAAGTGTGGGGCATAACGAGCCAGTTTAAAGAATTAAGTCTCATATTCAGCTACGGAAAGACTTTGTTGTTTTAGATTGGTGAACTCACCGCCTTCTTCTCCTACACTCTATCTGAGAAGTACTTATTATTGAAGTACTTCTGGAATTGTGCCCAGAAGACTTGGGCATCTCCCAGCGTAGCCAATATAGTTTCCCACCATGCACGGGCTTCCCTTTCCAGCTGATAGGTAGCCAGAGTAACCTTGTTCCCATCCGTGCATCCCATTACGCGGAACGCACACTCCATCTCCTTGAGCCAGTGCTCGGCCTCGTCAGGGTCTGTGCTACCACCAAACCATGGTGGGTTCATACTGTGGAAGTTCCTGTGAAGGTCCCCTTGATTTTCACCCCTTCCTTGGGTGGCCTGAAGTAGTGCTTGAGTTAGGTCTCAATAGTCCTCTGCATATCTCTTTTACGTGCAGCGGCCATTGAAATCCTTCAAGATAACAACATCATTATCATTAGGTATTAACCTTAATTTAGCACAATCCTAATTAGGTGAACTTAACCCATGTTTCTACCCAATCTCACTGTTGATCTTTGACATGTCGACATATGGGGTTTTAGTCTTGGCTAGGCCTAACAATTTCCTGTTTGCTTAGAACTTAAGGGAAGGCCTAGGCTCTGATACCAACTGTCACACCCCAACATTTAGTAGCGGAAATAAATGTCGAGAGCGTGAGCGATACGAGTATGACTATCACAGTCGAGTAATTCAGAGAGACATCTAAATATAACAAGAGATTTAAGACAATCATAATGCTAGCCAAATAATCCTTTATTTCATTTCCATCAAGTCAAACTACAACCTTACATAATCAGAGCCAAACATAGGGCCCATTATTGTATTCAAAGTACATACTCCTCAAGAAAAGTAAATCTAACTATTACAGACTCTAAATATGGTGGCTGACATGATAGGTACGCTTGGGAAGCTCATCACTCTTCCCCAGTCCCATCATTCTCTAGTTCCTCAAAATCATCACCTGAAAAATATTAAGGAAAGCGGTGTGAGCGCACTAGCGCCCAGTAGGATTTATATCTCATGGTGCGGGCATGCTTTACGTAATTAACATGTTAACAGGTAAGATACTAACATGCAATACTCATGACAATAACGATGGTGACAATTCCAAGCTATAACATGTATGAGGACGGTTCAGTAAACAAATTCAATGACAATTCTCATGTGGGACGGAATGATTAACAATGAGATAGATGACAGTACGATCATTTATCAATGGAAGAGATTCAATATTCAATAACTTGTACAATGGATATCTCAAGTTGAATTCCATAGAATTTCAGTGGACAATGACATAGCAGATTCAATAGCGATGACATGTACACTAGATTTGACCATTTCACATATAACAGTTCAATCAATCATTCAATAACAGTGTGGAAATTACCCAGATCAATCTTGCAGTCAATTAGGTTATTGTCAGACATCTCAATGGATTATATACTCTTGCAATTTATAAGTATTTCAGGTGCTCCTCCCAGGGCCAGACTGGGCCCTTATATGCATAGGCATGGTTATGAACCGAAGTTCCAATAGTTTTTGGTAATTCCATTCATTCATTTATGGTCGATACGAATTCTAACAATAGACAATCATGTACCAAAGATCATGTCAATGATTATAAAGAACAAGGCATGTGGACATGATCAAAAGTAAATTTCGGCAGCATAATGACTTAATTACTTTAGTTCAATCTTTTACATTTAATGGCTTGGTTTCAATGTGTTAAATCACTCTCACGAGAAGTAGATAAGAATAGATGTGCATTCTATCTTCTGGGAACTTCAGTGCTACAACCAACGTGGTGTCCATAAGGGAATCTATGGAGTATGGAGAATTACGGAGGTCTTGGAGAGAAGGTCACTAGTCTGTCGATATGGAATGACCAGTCGAGAGTTTTCAAATCCCCAAGAGAGGGCTGCCTATATGTGCAATGTGTCGTGTAGAACGTGTCTCAATCCACAATTCATTGGTTTAAAACAAGATAGAAAGCTTATAACAAGCAAGCATGACATGTATGTAATTCAGTCTATCACATGGTTGCTGTAATTTTAGCATATAGCACTTTTCAGTTATGAACAAGACAGAGTATGGACATAGTTCATATCAATCACATGGTAGTTGAAATCAAACAGTCATTTAATTAAGAACACTTAGAATAGGTGTTCATATTCTTATAGCTTTCATGTAGGTTGATCACTTTTAGGCCATTGCATAAGTAGATGACATGATATGACAGTGGGATATGCATATGATTAACTGTACATCTCAATAAAACAGTCTCGGGTTGGTCTTGAAATCGCGACGGATTCAGCCATCGCACTTTAAAGGACTGTACATAGTTTAAACAGAACTCTGTGCAAAGTGACTGAATCACGACGGACCCACCTGTCTCGTTCATATTGCGACAGGACAGATCGTCACCTTTTCCAACAGGAATCAATTATCGGATCGATTATTAGATCAGAAATGCGACGGTTGGGTCTGTCGCCTTCATGTCACGACAAGCCGATATGTTGCAATGAATTTTGAATCGCGACATCTCTATATATCGCATTCAAGAGTTGACTTTAAAATATAAATATAAAAATAATGCAAAAACTTGGGCAAAAAAAAACTGTCAAATCACGACAGCATATGCTGTTGCGTTCAAGACACGTACAGAAACCCATGCGGCACATAGTTTTATGTGTCAGGGTTGACTGGTCAAACATTAAAACACGACGGGGTGTTTGGTCACCTTTACCTGAATCGCAACGTAGATGTATGTCGCGTTCATGCAAAGAGAAACGCGACGTCTGGAGTGGTCACGTTCTTGGATCTTGCCCAAAACCCAGGAAAATGTTACAACCCTTCATGATAGGCATACAACTCGAAATATAGAGGTCTTTGGAAAACCTTGTACATGAAAAGTGTCGAGGACAACAAGTAGAAGAGAACCACAATTTTGGTTCGACCCAATTTGGCATTGGTTTACGTGAAACACAATAGGAATGCATAAAGCCCTAACCACGCGTGACTCTTGGAAAATGCTTAATACGACTCATATGGTTCATAAAAATTGGGGAAAACATATGCATATGAAACTAAACTCGATGATCTTTCCATTGGTATGTGCAATGTTTAGATTAAGCCCGAAAACACCTACCTTTGAATGGATCTAAGAGAGGTCTATGCACAGGTCGCAATGGAGAAAGATTGGGGAAGAAGCTTGGGTTCTTCGCTGTTCTCCTCCTCTCCTGGTGCCCTAGCTCACCTCCACACGACCCTAGCACGATGGTGAACTTTCCCAAGGAGTATTATGACAATTATTTATAGGATTAGGGTTAATTTCAAGTCCTAATGAGACTAGGAAGGGTGGGTTGCGGTTTTGGCTTGGCTCCTTCCATGTTTTGGAGATTCTCCCCCTAATTGGAGTAGCAATGCCATTAGGAAAGCTCCTAACATGGTTGGGTATGAATTTGGTTGGTATGCATGACTAATTACCTTTGTTTTATCCGTAATTTGCCCTTTCCTATTTTCTTCACAATTATGGTTACGAATTTTGGGGTTTAATGTCATTGGGTTTTGTTCCTTGGCCCAATAAGAGTTGTGTTGGCCTAGAATAATTTAAATGGTTGGTTCCACTTCTTGGGAGTTTAACTATGACTTTTATTTTATTTTTATTCAACATTTTTATTTATTTACTATTTTTCTTATATTTTAAATCAATAAATTTTGAGGTGTTACATTTCCTTTTGACGGCAGCTTATGTTAACGTCAACTTTTGTGTGATCTAGTCTGACTTTTACTCCGAAACTTGCTGGTTTCTTTAGATAGGTATGGCTAGATAAAGTCATGTTAGGGCAAAGATCATACCCCAATCACGACCCTTGGCTCTCTATATATGGGGAGACTTCATTGGGGGAGAGAACTTTTGCTCTCTTGCCTAGGGTTTGGGGGTTGTGAGAGGAGAGGGAGAGGGTTTCTCTGAGGTAGATTTGCCCTGTTGCTACATGTTTGAGGTTGTTGCTATGAAGACAAGGCTTCCACGACCTGAGAGGAAGGCTTTGCAAGAGGAGATCGTGGCTGGATCATGCTCAAGATGAAGGATTTGATCGTGCTTGGAGGATACCTCTTTGGGTGCGAAAGAAAGCTCCATCGGCTAAATTCTTGTGTTATAGATTTTTCTTGAGGCAAGTAACTGAGGGTTTCTCTCTGTGAACTTGTTGCCTAGGGTTTTTCTTTTCTTTTCTTTTTTTTTTATTTTTAGAAAATTGTTTTGATGCCATTTGCCATGTTTTCTTGCCCTCGATCTGTACTCTGTGCAGTCTAGGAGGTTGACGACAAGGTATGTGGATGTCAACTCAGGTTGACGGCAACATATGTTGACGTCAAGTTCTTCATGTCTTGCCATATATGATGGTTTTGTGAGATTCTGTGATGGTTTTTGAGTTCTTTTTATTCTGTCTTGACCTGTTAATCATCATGATGTGTTTGGGTAACCTTAGATTAATTTTCATTAATTATGATAATTATTTGAATTTTTTTATATGAAAAAGCATGTCAACACTTAATAATTTTGATTTCCATGATGTATGCATGTTATAAAAATTGCTACATGTTGTACTTCAGCTTTTTAGACCACTGTAAGTATGATTTAGGATTTTTTAACTCTGTTTGATTTATGTCTATGAATATATAGTGTTTTTGCAAATAATAACTTGATTTCAACCTTTAAATAACATAGTTTTACTATTCCAAAAATTCTGAAAAATTCCATATATGTTCTATATGGTTTACTAATCCTAAGGTTAAAATTTGAGCATGTTCTGATCATTGTACAATTAATTATGAATTTCTGAAATCTTGATATCATGTTTTGATACTAAGTCCCAAATTTGTTTTAAAACGTGATTAGCATCATGATTTGGTCCTATTTGCTACTGTTTAATATTAAATGGAGTATCTAAAAGTGATTAGTATATGTCTCGTCATATGTGTGCATGTGCATGGAAAGAGAGAAAATATGTGACGTGTGCATGAATAACATGATAATGTGAAAGATAAAAGTTGTGCAAATGAGACACTACCAACATAAATTGCGTGGAGTCGTACTGTCGTAGTGCCTCTATGGGAAGGCTCAATTGTGTTATGTGATACCGGGGGCAGTGGGTCGTGTGAAATCCTGAAGGTGAAGAAGTTCCAATAGTAATGGTGGAGAGGGCTTTCCCCGGTTCTGCAAACCAAGAGTACTTGATCATTTTGCTTAGCGATTTTGTGTATGTAATTGTGTGATCTTTCTAGTGGTGGATTGGGTTGTGTCTCGCCGTGTGTAAAAGTGAATATGTGATATGTGAACGTGGCACGTGGTATGTGCAAGTGATGTAACATGTGATCGTGATCGTGAAAAGTGAAAACTATGTGAAAACAAATGTGAGTGAATGTGAATGTGAAAAGTGGGAGAATTAAAAGTGCATGTGAATATGTCATGAGAAAGTGAATGCATGTGTTAATATGATCCATGTTAATTGATAATTGTGATATCATGTTAGTACCATGTGTAGAAGTATGTTTAATTATGTCCATGAGTTAGTGATTACTTGATGAGCATGTTAGTAGTATCATGTTATACGTTTAATCTAAGCCATGTGTTAGTGTTATGTGAAAGTAAGAATTGCAAGCATGTGATTACATGAATGCTCTCATGTTAGTGACATCATGTTATGAGTGACCATGTTTAAAATTCTTATTATACATGAGTTAGTATAGCTTCGTTCAATAGATTCCATGTTATAGTATGAGCATGTGTTAGTTTAATTGTTAATTGCTAATAAGCTAATGATATTGTGATAGTTAGCAATGTGTTAAAATTGTTAGAAAGCATGTGTGGTAAGTACGTGGTTTGCAATTATAAGTTGCTTATTGAGTCTATTGTGTAGACTCACCCTTGCTAACATTTCAGGAAGAGTGGGCGATTTAGAAGTTGAGGAGCTAGCGAGATCCGTCGTGGAGCGTGAAGTGTAGGTTGAAGATTTTTAATTTATTGCTTAGTATGTAATTGTAATTTGGATTTTGTTTATTTGCACTTGGAAACTGGATATATTTAGTGGACGTTGTGGTTTATATTATTTTTTTTGGACTATATAGATAGTGGTATGTGGATTAATAAGAGTTATTTATTTTCCGCTGCAATATTCTTCTCTATTTGTATATTTCTCAACCCATGTGATTATAATTGGGGTTTTCTCCCCTATAGTGACTTGCTCTCGTCTGATGTGGGTTGGTATAACCATACTAGGCGGAAGTGGGCCATTACACACCTAATATGCATGCTCATACTGTTATCAAATTGCTCGTCCTGATGTTCCACATATGTGACAGATATGCCATGCAAAGGTACTCTCTTGTTCACATACAATCTAGCCAATCTATCTATTGACCATGACATATTCACTATTAAAATATTACAAACCTTGGCCAACTTGTCCATAATAACCCATATTACATTGTGACTTGAAGGTATTCGTAGCAATTCTTTAACAAAATCTATGGCCATCTTGTCCCAGTTTCATTGCGGAATGGGCTAGTGTTGCAGTAAACCACCTAGTCTTTGGTGTTCAACTTTAACATGTAGGCAGAATGTTTCTTCAACCCATGATATATCTTCTTGTTTTCTAGACATATAAAATATTTGGATCTATATGGTTTATTTCATAGTTGTTGATTCAACTCGGCTTCATTAGGTACATAAAGTCTAGCTTGGAATCTAACCACATAGTCATCATCAATGGTAACCCCTCTCATCTTTATGATTTCTGCTAAGTTATCATTTGTCTTTTGTGTTTCTACTATTTGGTAATACAAAGATGGTTCCACAGTAAGGCTTGCTAACACTGCTCTTTTCTAACATAAAAGAATTTTCTACCACATCTTCATATAATTTCCATTCTCTAACCACGATATGTTTCAAGATCGCCATTCTTCTTAACACATCAACTACCACATTTGCATTCTCAAAATGATATGACAAGAAAATTTATAATCCTTTAGGTATTCCATCCACCTATTCTATCTAAAATTCAATTCTTTCAAAGAAAAAATATATTTCAAACTTTTGTGATCTATGAAAATCTCAAATCTTTCACCATAAACTTAATGCCTCTAAGTCTTCAATGCAAACAGTACAGTTGTGAACTTTAAATTATGTGTGGTGTAATTCTCTTTATGATGTTTTAGCAGTCTAGATGCATATGCCACCACCATGCCATGCTGCATTAGCACTACTCCCAATCCTCTTTTGGTCGTATATAGAACAAATCCCCCACTACTAGATGGCGAAGCAAAACAAGAATAGGTGCTGAAGTTAATCTTTTTTTTTTTTTTTCAATTTTGTAAAGCTCTTCTCACATTATATAGTCTATGCAAATGGTACTCCTTTTCTAGTCAAGTGAGTCATAGGTGCTGCGATCTTAGAAAAGTTCTGAATAAACCTCCTCTAGTGACTTGCTAAGCCCAAGAAACTTCTAATTCTTATATTGTCCTTGGTCTTTCCCATTTCAGCACTACATCCACCTTGGCAGGATCTACCATTATTCTTGCACTAGATATCATGTGCTCTAAAAATTGCACCTTCTTCAGTCAAAACTCACATTTATTGAACTTCGCATATAGTTGGTGTTCTCTTAACATCTGCAAGGCTATTCTCAAGTGGGTTGCATGCTCTTCCTCAAAAGAAGAATATATTAGAATAGCATATATGAATACCATAATAAACTTATCTAGGTAAGGATGGAAAATTCTATTCATCAAGTCCATGAATGCTTTGGAGCATTAGTGAGTCCAAAATGGCATGACCACAAACTCATAATGGCCATAAAGAGTTCTAAATGTTGTCTTACTGATATCTTCCTCCTTGATTCTCAATTGATGATATCTCGACCTCAAATCATTCTTAGATACTGACTATAGTTGGCCAAACAAATGATCTAGAGAAAGGCTTAGTGCACTTTCATATTGCATTTAAAGTGCAATATGACTAGGCACTCATCCCATGTGGCACCCAATCATTGGGTTGCCACTTTATCACCCCCCATGTGAGTGGTGCCACATGGGATGAGTGCCTAGTCATATTGCACTTAAGTGCAATAGAAAAGTGCACTAAGCCTTTCTCAATGATCTATCCTCAACAATGGGTACATATTCTTAATTGTCACCTTATTCAACTATAGCACCCCGAAAATTTCACTAATTGAAAATTATGGATAAATAAAAAATGTAGCCATTTAATAATATCAAAATAGTTAAATATGTACGCATCATTATCCCATCTGTAAAAATGCATCTAAAAATTTTGCAAAAATCATAGTTAGAATTATTACGACGTATTATCATAATTCAGAAATAAGTCGGAAATCCATGGTCATATGTACATAAAGGGATCAAAAATTAAAATACAAATTATTCTTGGACTTCAAACAATGGGTATTAACTTTCCAATGAGAGAAATGGGCCAAGATATGTCTCTTGGGCTACAAATAAATTCAGGATAGGAAAATAACCTGAAATTTGAAAGTCTTAACTAAAGGAGAATAATGGGTTAGGTTCTCACCCAATCCACACTTATGGGACTCCAAATTGAACCCAATGCATGGATACAACCTAGAATATGTTTCCTAATGTGTTTCCAACACAAATTGGGAGAGAAATCTCCAAGTGATGGAAGGAATAGCCTAAACTTGTACCTTGAGTTTCCTAATCCAAAAAGGACTCCTAAAGACACACCCCTCTATAAATAAACCCCCACTCTTCCATGGGATGACCCCTAGGGTTGCTGGAGGTGTCTCTGAAGGCTATGGAGACTGAGAATCCTGAGGTGGAGGCTTGAGCAATAAGAACTCGTGCTCTCCTTCAACTAAGACCTGTAAATAAGGCATGATTGTTCACCATTAAAGGTTAGTAAAACCTCGACCAAACCTAGCAAACCACATACATCTAGAAAGCCCTTCGAGTCTAGTTTCATATGATACCATTTTCCTAATTTTTACATAGTAGTTCGTGATTATTAGGTGTTCCTCTCCAGTCTATCGATCTAGGGTATTTTGGGAGGATGACTTGTTCATATTGCTCAATGGTGGGTAGTCTTTAGGCCAAATCTTAATTAAACTTGTACATGCTTGCATACACATGTTTAGATCATGTTTGTACTATTTTTTCTAATTTTGATTCAGTGGATTCATAGAATTAAATCCAGTATCATCATAGTGTTATTTCTATCATGTTAAACCCTTGCACTGTCTTACGAGTTTTATACCACCTACATGAGTCATTTTCAGATCGAGTACTCAATATGAATATTGTTCCCCTCTAAGTCTAGATTCTGAAAACACCTTTTTACCAAAGTTTCTTAGAGTATCCAGTGAGTATTGATCCAAAAAAGCCTGATGTGTCAGATTTACATAGATAGTCACACTATTTCTTATTACCATGTCAAACAACTATTGTTTCCTAATTAATTCCTCGATACTGTAGGTTGATTAGGAAGTCCCCTAACCAAAAAAAGTAGTTTCATCTAATTTGGATCAGTATATACAGTTTGTTTTAATTTTTCAAAGATCCCTATGTCAAACCCAATCCAAGTCAGAGTTGGAAATAGGTGGAAAAGGCAACCCAAAATTCATATTGAGGTCGCAACGGGTTGACATGTCGCAGCCAAAAGGTGGCAAGACCCTTGTTGCATCAAAATCTAGAAGGAGACAGGCTTCTAGTCACAACCAGGTCGTGATGCACTGAAGATCACGTTCCTCTTTCCTCAGTGAAGTTTGTTTAACAGTTTGTTTGCTTGCTTAACTAGATTAGTATATAGTTTGGATCAGTATACAGTTTGTTTGATTAACTAGCCATAACATTTTCTATAGACCTCAAATTGACAAGCTGTTTTCTTTGTTGGATTCCTTATTCAAATGGATTAAAGATGGTATATTCATATATCATATTTTCATAATAAATCAGTGAATTATGAGTAGAGAAATTGAATGGATAAGACTGCATCTACCTTGTAATGAGCATATGTCCCAGTTTTCGTTGTTTTGCACCATTTCGTTGCATGTGTGAGTTTGATCTATTCTAGGAAGGTTATAGAAGGTCTTGTCATGCATTAATTCAACCCATGATTAAATTTTAAATATTTTGACATGATTCTAATTGATCTTAAATGATTGACCATGCTCTCTACTTGTCGATTGCTCTCTCGTTCTTTCCTTGTTATAAAACTTGTTAAAATAAGCACTTGGCAACTTGCTAAAATTTGTCATGGATGATTTTATTCATGATTTAGGACTCTTGTTACTTGCCTAATGTGAGGTTTCCAAAATCGGATTTAAGAAAGTACTCACACACGCACATGAGGGATTCTCTTGCGCGACTTGCGCATACACTCTTGCACAACAGGAAGCCCCTTCTTAGCTCAAATGAACACTCTATAGGATATTACTTTTACCAGACTAGTGACTCATTGACCAAGACCACAGTAAGTCTCCTTTGACTATGGATTCCTGCATGGCCGATGAGCAGGTTGTACCATGAAGTACCTAGAAGTTAGCATGCACCTCTCGCTCTCATCTTGACTTTCTCGGAGTGATCGGGTATAACACATGAAACCAAATTATTAATTAAAGATAGAATCTATGTAAATACGATGTTATGCTACCAGATTGAACTCTTAACTCAACATTCTCAAAGTACCCTTAAACTCCATATCATTATTGACATGGCACTCTCGATAACCATCACTATTGACATGATAGTTTTGAACTTTCTCAACCAGTCTATCGTTGTTCACAAACCTTCTTGTGATACGTTCTTGAAGTACATTAATGATATTGGAGTCATGGACTCAAAAACACTTTCTCGTTACCCATGAGTCGACGGGCTCAATGGGGTACATGTCAGTGTTACGCAATACAAACCTAACTGTGGGCCCATATTTGGTTTTGGAGATTTTGGGAAAGTCATGTTGCCTATGGGTGTGATTGTCGGATTTGATTCCGATAAAGTCATATTACTCCAAGCTGTTGATTGGCCAGTTTTCCAAAGATGTTAGTTACCCTAGGTGTTGATTGTTAGGCTGATCACCTAACAAAGTCGTGTTGCCTGGTGTGGTGTGGAATCATGATTGGTGTTTGACATGGCACATACTTGTTATATGTGATAGACTTACTTGACTTGACTTGTTACTCGCTACTGCATGCTGGTCCTTAACCCGAGTGGTCAAGGGACGTGCTTGCCTGAGGCACTAGTAGATCCTGCATGATATTATTATGGAGTGCCCAGAGCGGGTTACTCAAAGTGCTTGCTAGTGAAATGTCCTGCATGCTCATATGTTCCAATGCTATCTTAATATCTTCAAAGTTACTCTAGAGACCTTCTTGCATGTAAATAACTCTCTTGTACAATCCCGATTGTTCTATCTTCAGTACTACTGGCTTTCTTTCTCTATTGCCCACGTTACTTTCTAGCACAATAATCTCTTATACTTGATCATCTTGCTCACATGATATCACGAATTGATTGGACATCTCTTCATTATTTTCTAGTTATATTTTTCTTACCAACTATTAATTGCATATTTTAGTTCATGGCATATAGCTTGAAAGTGTTAATTACTTATATTTTCCCATGACGATGTAAATCCTACTAGACGAGTGTGCTCTATAACACACCAACATTTAATACCAAAATAATAATATGATATCAAAAATTAGAGAAGATTCTAATTTTCATAAAAGACATAAATACTTACTAGAAACCTGATTATCTTTATTTTAGAGATATTTCTACATTATTAAAGTAATTCTGGTACTGTCTTCAGATGTGCGCACTCTGACAAGGCGCCATCAGAATTCAGTAACGGAATTCAAATTCGAAAACACCATAATTCTTAGAAAAATGTGTTGATTCTAGAAAAATAAATATCTTGAATTATTGACGCCCGGATATCAAGATTAAGTCGACACAATGATTTTATGGGTAATTTTTGCTGGGTGAAAAAATAATTTCAAAAATTAAACTAAAATTGCCATAATTTGT
Source organism: Colocasia esculenta (assembly GCA_014218235.1). Lineage (NCBI taxonomy): Eukaryota > Viridiplantae > Streptophyta > Magnoliopsida > Alismatales > Araceae > Colocasia > Colocasia esculenta. The sequence goes on along the minus strand of CM024761.1, from coordinate 85,461,388 downwards.
AAAACCTTTCAATTAGCTTATATTTGAAATTTCGACTTGATTGGACATCATTTGAATACAAAAATATAATGGCAAATGGACCAGATGAATTAAGCTCTATTTACATAAACTATTTTTGCAATAATTTTGCTTACGTAGCCTTGGTTATGTAAGCCCTTTTCCTCTTTGTTTAAATGGATTACACGTATCATCAATACAGGTTGGGGTGAGAACCTTTCACTATGAACGTGGCTAGAAGGGAGAGTAGGAGGTTTTTTATCCTCCATGTGTGGGTTCTTACGGTGACAGGTAGGGGGTTTATGTGCCAACCATGCACGTAAACTTGGGGTTTATATAAACTCCCTTGGTTGCTCCCACGAGAGAGTTCTTCCTCTTGTGCTGCCTTGCTACTGCTCCTACCGTAGCTCATGCTACTGCTCTTGTTATAGCTGCTGCTACGACATCTGCTACTGCTATTGTTGTTGTTGCTACTGCAACTGCTGCTACGACTATTGCTATTATTGTTGCTGCTGCTGCTGCTACCACTTCGACAGCTGTGCTGCCACTGCTATCCTTGCATCTTTTACCTGGAGTAGAGGAGGATTTGCATTCCTCTTTGGCTAAGTAGGTTCCTCCCTATGATTTCTCTCCTTCTTGTCTCCTTCTTTTGTTAAGAACCTTGTGTCTAAGTGTCTTACCATGTACTTATCCTGACTTGTGTTTAGTTGAAACCAGTAGAATTGGCTTCCTTTTCTGTGACCATGTTTCTTTTAGTTTATGCCCATATTTATAGTTGAAGTTCATGTACTTTGATGTGGACTTTCCATTAGATGCAAGGAAAATTCTCTGAGAAGAGTTACATATACAATGTAACGAGCCACTTTATACCGGTACGATTATACCAATCCTCATCGGTACAAAGGGCGTCATTACAACGGGATAATAATCCAACACTAACAATAGGTTGATATGTACGTGGATAGCAAATGAATACAACGGAATTAAAAGGAATAACTCATTCTCATTCCATCATCATCACACATTCCATAGTCTATATAGTAAGAAAAGTAAAGACAATGTCCACATTATTACAAAAATAAAAGAACTACATTGTCCATAATATTGTCCATGCAATTTAACATTATTCATACTAAGAAAGGGAAAAGTACAACTACTAACCCTCCACAAACTACTCCTCATGCTCGGAAATGCTCCTCGCTATGCCTTCCTCTAGTACAGGATACCTGTCTCACCTGTACGCCGAAGCAAGTATGAGTCTAAAGACTCAGCAAGCAAACCAAAGACTCAACTTTACACATATCATACACATGTTAACTATTACACAATTGAGAAAACACATAGTATCTTTTCACAATAAAGGCATTACATGACACATGCTTTAAACAACCATCCACATATCTAGACCACTTAAATATGCTTTAGATTATCATGTACTCATTCTAGATCATGGATACTAACATGAAATTCTATTAAGCCAAAGCTATACTATTAGAGTGTGGAGCCTGAACTCTCAAAGTGGACTGGTTTGGAGTCGCGGATCGACTTCAAGGGGGGCAGCGCCCCCTGCGGGGGTCTCCGGGGGCAGCACCCCCGGAAGCTAAATTTGGCTTACATAAGAGAATGAGTCGAAGTCTTCAAGGCAGTCAACTTCAGCAGTCGACTTCAAGACCCAAGGCAGTCGAAGTCCTCAAGGCAGTCGACTTCTCACACCCCAGAACAGACAACTTCGCGTTTCTGAGTTAAGGGAATTTTTGTCCTTGTAATTCTCGATTATGGCACCCTAACCTCCCAGTATATAAAATGGGGTAGATTCTCCTGGTACTATGATGATTCTGACGTATAGTATTGAATCGCTGCTGTGGCCGTGGACGTAGGAAGGCATTGCCTCCGAACCACGTAAAATCTGGTGTTCTTCTTCTCCCTTCTTCTATCTCTCCTCCGATCTCTACGTGTGAGTCAGGTGCGAGAGAGCTACCGATCGTGGGATATCCCCAACATATACTAGCACATGGACATAATAACATATATCTACGCATGCTTCCTATACATGACACTTAATTTAACTCATGATTCAACCCATAACTTGTGTCAATCATGCTTTACATAAACAAACACCTATACATGCTTACTACCCCTCACATGTAACAAGATTTATCAATCCAATCATTATCCCTTTTATGATACAATTCTACCAACTAGAGCATAGATTTAAGCACAAAGTAAAGAGTAACTTATCATAATATCTATTCATGTTTCACATGCACTATTCACATTTAATTTGCTGTTTTAATATAAATAAATCTCATTACACATGATTTCACATTTTATAACATGAATTGAAGATTTAAAATATATTCAAGTTGGTTGGCAACAATAAGCAATTAAAGCATGGAACTTTGTACTAAGTAAACATCACATCTAGCATGGAACCTAAACATTCTTTCATGTATTTTTCACATTCATAATCACACTTTACTTGCTGTTTTGACATGAATTAAACTCAATTACATGGAATTATTTATTCACACTTTATCTTATTCATTTAGCAATTCCACATGTTCATCTTTTACGTTGCATAATTAACATGTCTACATATGTATATTCACATACACTATTACATGAGGATTAATAAGCTACATGACATGATACTAAACATGATATTGCATTTGAAGTATTAATACATGAATGTATGAACATATGCACTATTATATTGGTTTCAAATGTAATCATATTCTTATTCATATTTACTCTCCCTTACATATCTTTTCACACATTCTTCACATTGTTTATTCTTGCACTTTCACTCATCAGATATCATATCATTTGCACTCACCACGTGCCACATTCACATATTACTTTACACTTTATTCATATTTTATCGCTTAAATTGCCGTGACACATAGTCCTAACTACCTACTAGAGGACGCACACACCCATATCGCATAGCACATAGCCTATCTCATAGCACATCACATCGCATCTCATAACACATACCCGCCACCTGGGCAATCTAGTGGCGAATCTTGGTAACTGCGTAGACCGGGAGAAGCCCTCTCCACCCTATCTAGTGGTACTTGTCCACCTCCAGGTTTTCATCCTAATGCCCTTTAGGATATATTTTTCACAACGTTGAGCCTTCTATAGGGACTTTTCTATGGTACAGCTTTCGAACCTCTATGGTAGTAGTGTCAATCTCAGCCCAATTATTACACATTCACTTTATCACATTTTCTCACATTAATCACATATTCCACATATACTATTTAATCACTTTGCATGCATTATTTAACAATTGCACATGCCTCAATTAACCTAACATGATACTACTGTTTTCAGTAATAAAACAACTCATATTACAGCCCTAGTCATACTGTTAATTACTGAATCACACAAGGTTACATTTAGCATGCTCAATATGACTAATTTACATGGTTTAACTAATAAATACACTTGCTGTCATCAGAATAAATCCAAATTTTTATCACAGGATAACCACTAAACATGTCACCTTTTCAATTTCCTAGTTTTTTTTAATAGTAAATATAATTTTACTAATTAAGACAATTTTTAGGCCTATTTATCAAGAAATTCAGTAATACATGAGTTACAACCAACCAGTCATGCTTAACAGCTCAAACACATGGAAATAGTCATCATATGATCATATAAAATTTCCAAACCCTAATACACAACAAAGCTAATTATTCAGGATTTAACATATATAAATCATGTTTCTCTCAGAAATACAGAAATTTAAATAATTAACACCAAGTACAGAAATTCACAATAACCTCATGATGTGACCTAATGACTGCATATGACTACCCAAAAAATTTACAGCATGCATACTCATTCAGAAGTCCAAGTAATACAGTTTAAAGATCAAACAATGCACTTTTAAAACTCTGAAGAACTTAACTACACAGGATGTGGCCACCCACTGTAAACGGCACACTCTAGTGCCACCTACACAGGATCTTGGGGGCACAGGATGTGGCCGCCAAGCTCTTGCCAATAGACCATGCAGATAGCAGACCAAAACCAAGAGAAATTGGACGTTCCAGGACACGAGGAAAAATCCGAAAAACTGCTACGACTTAAGAGGACGTGTAGGGTTGACATCAATGGGTTACATGCCTCCAAATAAATCCAAGATGATCAAGATTCGTCGGTGAAGCCCTCCTCGGCCAGAACAAGAGGTACTCAAAACTCTTCTGATCTGGTTCTCCTGTTGATGCAGATGGTTCCTCAGAGTTGGGAGTGCTTCTCCTATGTATAGGCTATCTGCCAGTCGTTGTAGATCTCCAGAGAACACCTCTAGTCGCTAGATCCGGCCCTCCAAAGATCAGCTCTTCTCCACAAAGGGTGCTAGGGTTACACCAAGGCCAAAAAGACTTAATCCGACCGAACCAAGGTGTTTTTATAGAGTTAGGTAGGTTGGGTACGCGCTATGGCAGGTCTCCTACCATTACATAAGACTTTCCTAAACTGAGACCGGACCAAACGCGAGCGTTATCAAATCTGGAACCGTTACACAGAAGGGAACTTGACGTCAACATATTGTGTAGTAAACCTGGGGTTGGCGTCCAGATATGGTGCCGCCTACACTGTGCTTGGCGTCCATCGATTTGGATGCCAATCACAGGCATGCAGTCAGTGGCACACTATGTGGCCGCCAACTGTCTCCCTCAGCCAAAAATTAGTAGTACACTGGAATAACTATAAAATTACATCACAACCAACTAAATGTGCACTAAAATAAATAAATATACATTCACAATATAAACTACGTGCATTACACACTATTTTCTTAAATATAGTTTGTACTAATCTTAATTAAAGATAACATGCACAAAATAACATACATATGTATATACATACACACTACATAATTACATGCATTATGCACACGATTATTTAAGCATCATACATATCATAACAATTTATCATGCTTAGAAATAGATAGATATCATTTGAACAAGATTAACATATGCATGTAAACATATACACATCATAGTTACATACAATATGCATGTAATAATTAAACATAATATGCATATCAATAATTAAATAATACATGCACAGTTATATATATATACATGTAGGAAAGTAACTCACATGTATTTACAAGGTAAATGACAATACTTACCTATCATACACATAATATTATTCAAGTACCATATATATACTATGAACAACTTAAGTGTATATAATTAGATAGATATCATATGCATAAGATGAACATACATATATACATATGTACAACGTATACTTACACACAATATCCGTGGAATAAGTAGTATAATATGCACTTCATTTGTTAGATAGTACATGCATAGTATTATTGAGATGCAACATGCATAAAGTTAAATAAGAATAATCTATACAACCATAATTACTTGCATACACACACTTAAATTGACATATACATATATGCATATATATATATATATATATATATATATATATATACACACACACACACACATCTACACAACATAGTTACATATATTGTACATGAAATAAGTAAATACAATATGTACATTTATACTCATCACATGCATACAAAATTAATTCACATATATACCTATAAGACGTATAGCAAAATTTACATATTTGCATGCACAAGATTAATTAAATATACCATGTATGGTTTCTAAATAAGTACTACACGTACAAGATTAGTTAATTACATACATTCACAGAAAATAATGTATTTATATACTTACATATGCACATGAGAAATTTAAAAATTGAAATATGCACATTTTAATACATACACTATATACATAAACTGGTAAATAACACATGGATAATATAAAATGAATGAAATTTCGGGGTATCATATACAATAACCTTCCTTTCATAAGTTTTCATTCCACCCATGTTGTAAAGATTTTACTCCTATTGTTCTATTTCTTTCCTTCATGTATGATGTGTTTAGAAATGTATATAAGATCCATTAGGTGTTGTTTAATCATACATAGATCATAGGAACTCTTAGAGGAGTCTCCTGAGTTGATGTTAAACCATTCCTGGAAGTAAAACCTGCGGCTGTCGACAGACAGAACCCATCTGTCGATAAATATCATGCTTCTAGAACCTAGAAATTTAGAACCACCAGTAGATGTCGACAGCTAGAACTCATCTGTCGACAAATGACAACCATCTGTCGACAACCATCTATGGCCTGTCGACAGCTAGGGGCCAGATCCCAGAATCCAGTCCTGGATGACTAGTAGATGTCGACAACCACCTTATGGCTGTCGACATACACCAATTTGTGATGTTAACCAGGACCACTCCTTGCCCAACCCAAGGTGGCACACTTTGGTATTCACCAACAAGTTACCTTTCTCATTTTCTTGGATTCCAAACTATTAAGCCACTGAGAGGAATCATGTAATCATCATCTACATCCACCTTTGGATTATTCTTGGACATCCTAAAATATTTTGATTCTTATACCTTCTGGATATCTTTGAGCATTAACTTCTAGAACCCTGTTTCCTATTAAAAAAAATGCTTGACTCTTGATGAGTGCCCAAGTACCATGTATGTATATCAGAAATGGAAATGGGATGACGTACTTTTGGGTCTTCGAACTCTTTCTTGATTTAATGCGAATGCAAATGGGGCAGATCTAGTCCTGGGAGGAGCACCCGAATTCGTTTAATCTGCGTAAAGCGGTATGGATTTCTAGGGTGTTTGGCATGACACCACTACATGCTAGATTGGTCGACATTTCCATGAACTATGTTGAAACATGATTGTTTATTGCTTGGTTAAAGGAGTGGACAGGGCATCTCTACACATACACTTTCTCTATTTCCTCCTGAATTATTGATCATATACACTTGTGCGTTGCTATTTCATTGACGATCACATTATGTCAGTTCATTGGCATATTACTTCCTAATTGATACTGTTTGATAATCATGGTTCACTTCATCTATGATCGGATCTGTATCATTTCCATTACTTGTACTCAGTACTTATTGCCATCTTGTACCTCAATTATCCTTGACTCATGTAAACTTTTATTTTCCTTGATTTTTAGAGGATAAATCATACTGGGCAAGAGTGCTCATACCTACTTTTTCTCAAGTAATCTACAATTCTAGAAGGCGGAACATCGGGCTTTGTGTGTTGAGAGATCAACCTTTGCAGCGTCTACCTTTGAGTTGTAAATTGAGAATCATGTATTACCTGTAGAATGGTAGTTAATTAATTTTTATTTAGTGAAGCCCCCGAGCAATTTCTGTTCGAAAAGCTCAATATTTACTCTTGTTTTCTTATTCGTTCATGTTTCGACATTTATATATATATTAAATGTCAGGACGTGACAGAATGGTATCAGAGCATCGGTTGAGGATCTAAATACTTTAGAGTTATTAGTTTTCAACATCCTTTAGTGACCAGTGAGGATGGGTGGAAAGCCTGATGTTAAGCTTGATAAGTAAAGATGGATATAGATTGTGTTGTGTATGAAATGAGTATCTAGAGGTGGGTGAATAGATACTGATCAATTAAAATTTAAGAGGTCGAGACTATGATCAAATCAGATGAAATAATGTAGGCGGTGCACTTCAAACCACACAAAGCAAGCAACATTTTTAAGGTGATTTGGCTCCTGTGTGGAGACCTACATCCACCCCTCACTAAATCAAGTGAGACTTCTCTAACAATTCAAATGTGCGAAACACTCACACAATTGATGAATCATAGTTTCAAGATTGTTTTAAATCTCACAAACCTTACACACACAGTGTAAGATTAAATCTGTTTACTTCTACTGGAATAGACAACCAACAAATTGGTGAAGAAAAGAAATAGGAAAATATCAAACTAGGGAGATTTATGAAGAAATGCAAAAATATGCAAACACTCTTCACTAGAGTTTGGATCTGGTCAGATGATTCCTTGAAATCCCAATTGCATCTTCTTCAGGCTTGAGCTCATCAAATTCCGCTTCTGACTGCAACACAAGGATCAAGTGTCTCTGAGTTGAGTTAAATTCCAAAGCTCTGCTTCAACTGATCAGCAGCATGGTGTGTCAGTGCATACAAACAACTTGACCTGAATCAGTAGGGAAAGTTTCAGTAGAGTCAACTCCATGCTTTCTAGAGTCGATCTCATCCAAGTAATTGTAGTTTTAACTAACTGTCCATCATGTAGAGTTGACCCTGTAACATTTTAGTGTCAACCACACATACTAGTTGCGTTGACCTATCCTTGAATAGAGTTGACTCATATGCATTACCAAACTTCAGTAGCTCACTCCGTATTATTTGTATCTTGACCTTTGAAGTAACCAGAGTCAACACACTAAAAAGAACTTTTGACTTTATGAATTTTCTTATGATATAAAAGACTTGTGTTAGATATTTATTTCATTTTGCTTGATTTATGACATCCTCAAAACTAGGGACACAACATAAATCATATGTCATATTTTAAAATCCAATAAGGAAAAGACATCATTTAATCACGAAGGTTAATATATCAAGTAACTAGATACATACAGTAACAGCTGTACTAATAATATTAGTTAGAAAAGCTGAGTTTTAAACTTCATGATTGATTAACCAAACTTAAATTTGTTTGCTCAGTTCAGCATGATGGGAGAAGAAAGACATTGGAAATGGGTTCAATATGCAATGAACAACCTTGCTCAGTCCTTGGAGGGAGTAGTTCTAGTCGGTGATCAAGGGAAAATGGAACTGCATGGAAATATTAGAAGTACTAACCCTTAAGAATCAGTGAGTATTACAGTATCTATATGGAAGAGAACAGTTCCCTCCAACAATAGAGAAAGAATTGGCAATAAGATGGTGAAAAGGAACAAGAAGAGCAAAAAGATCAAAAAGGCCAATAGGCAAGAGAATGTTAAGGCACAACCTAAGGAAGCTTATGCATGGTGTCGCAAACCGGGTCATGTCAAAGAAAACTATTGGTGGAAATAAGGAGCATGTTTGAGGTGTGGAAGTCTAAATCATCAGATCTCAAAATGCCCTATACGATTTCAGAACAATGGCAAGAGTTCAAGAAAACTTTAAGCCACAAGGAAAAGTGACTGAGGCTATTAGAAGTAACTTTTATGTATAAGTCAGTAGGACTAGAGTTTAGTGAGAAATGCTTGAGTTTAGTTGTTATAGTATGTCAAAGCTTAGTAAGTTTTGCCAACCAATGTAATTTGGTAAGGCTGATTATACAGTTCTGTACTAGAAACCTTATGTGATAAATAAAATCTTTGTTGTCTATCATCATTCTCGTCATGCTTACCCTGTCCAAGGGAATATGCATTCATATAACTCTGAGGATTAAGGTTATTTCTTAGTGGGGGAGACTTTAAGTATAATATGCTATTAACAAGGATCTATTCAATACTTAATATACTACTGCCAGAAATAAAGAAGATAGTAGAGGATGCATCTAATTGAACCCATGATCACAAACAACATGGTTCTTTAAAGATCTAAAAATGCTAATTAATATTAAGATCCCCATCAACTAACAATGTTATGACAACAAGATATATAGAGGTTGTATACGTCGTATGACATAATAATTATAACAAGATTGGTAAGACGAATCTGGACTAAATAAAATTTGAAAGGCTGAAAACTTAATCTTGTGAACCATCAAACTAGTCATGGAGTTTGGGGTCCAAACTCATTCATTAGTGGGGGAGGAATTGTAACACCTTTAAACTTAATACCAAAATAATAATATGATATCAAAAATTAGAGAAGATTATAATTTTCATAAAAGACATAAATACTTACTAGAAACCTGATTATCTTTATTTTAGAGATATTTCTGATGATCAATCTGTCCTCATGTAATTTTAATTAATTATATATTTTTTGGTGATTAACAAAACCATGTCAAAGATTACTAACACATATTCCATAAGTCTTGAGCACAGGAAATACTACAGGAAAATCAAGCAAATTTGGTAAGTATTACCTTTCTGAAGCAATATTATGTTCAGCATGAAATTTCTCTAAGTCCACATCGATTTTCCTTATGCTACAACGATTTCAGTAGAACTGTAAAGATTTCATCATAACGATTTCTTAAGTGCCTTAACGACTTCTTCATAATCTGAAACATTGTTTAAAGTTAAATAGGAATCGTTATCGTAACGATTTGCTCATCGCAACGACTCCTTAAGTCATCGTAACGATTTGCTCATCGCAACAATTCCTTTAGTCATCGTAACGATTTGCTCATCGCAACGATTCCTTTAGTCATAGTAACGATTTGCTCATCGCAACGACTCCTTAAGTCATCGAAACGATTTGCTCATCACAATGATTCCTTTAGTCATCGTAACGATTTTCTCATCGCAACGATTCCTTTAGTCATCGTAACGATTTGCTCATCGTAACGATTCCTTTAGTCATCGTAACGATTTGCTCATCGTAACGATTCCTTAAGTCATCGTAACGATTTGCTCATCGCAACGATTCCTTTAGTCAACGTAACGATTTACTTCGCGCATCGATTTCTTTAGAGCTCATAACGATTTGCTTCGCGCATCAATTTCTTTAGAGCTCATAACGATTTGCTTCGTGCATCGATTTTTTTAGAGCTCATAACGATTTACTTCATGCAACGATTTTTTAAGTGTTCATAACGATTTCTTCATTGAACACAACGATTTGCTTTATGCAATGATTTCTTAAGTATCCACAACGATTTCTTCAGTAAACATAATGATTTGGTTATGTCTTACAATGATTTAGCTGAATTGACTTGATCATAATGATTCCATAAGTCATAAATGTATCGACTTCTTATGTACAATGATTTGCTCTGGTCAAAACATTGAATGGTCAAAGTCGTCACGCATATCCTTCTGACACCTTTGCATTTAATGAAGACTGAACGTATCTCTACATGCATGCAAACGATAACGTCTACCATTATGCTTACTCTGTGTGTATCTTTTAGAACAAGCTATTTGGCATTACTATTTTGGGGAATATTCACATCAACGTTTACTGACAACAAAAGACAGCCTAGCTGTCTACTGTTCTAGCTTTTAATGTATGCAGGGCCCTAAAGACATTCTGTCATACAACGTTGGACCATATAGACGCCATAAGATCCTATCTCTTTGCGTGCACAAATGGATAAAAGACTGTTGACTGGAATCTTCCAAGTATCAAGTAGTCTAACGTCTACCAAAGCTAGAGACAACGGATACTTTAACGAATACTTTTCAAATTGAAGATATAAATACAAGATAGCAGTTCCAAAAGATATGGATGAGACTTACCAACGAATACTACAAGCAAGTCTTAGCAATTCAAATCTTCTGTGAGAATCCAAGAGCCAAGCGTCTCATTCCTGATCTGTCTCAAGCTCTTTAGCTCTCTGTGCTGCAATAGAAATCTTGAGAGAGAGCCTGTGTAGTTCTGAGAGAGACCATTGTGTAGATCTCCTTCTCTCAGGGCTATTTTGCTTCAGATCGTTGCTTGTTAAAGCTTGATCTAGGGGCTTGATTTCATTGCTCATCTTTACTGTGTTATTCCCTTCTGTGGTGAAGGAAGACCTGGTGGGGTATCCAGGGTGTTGTAGTTCCCTTCTGTGGTGAAGGAAGACCTGGTGGGGTATCCAGGGTGTTGTAGTTCCCTTCGTGTGAAGGAAGACCAGTTGAGCTGGGTGTTGTAGTGTCCATAGGGGGACTGTACCCTTGTTAGTAGAATCCTGAGTTGTTGCTCAGGGACTGGACGTAGGACTCCTAAGGAGAGGAGATCTGAACTCGGATAATTCCTTGTGTTGTGTGATTGATTTCTTGTGTGACTATTGTTTATACTAACCTTCATCGAAGAACATCTTTGTGTGTATGTTTTAAGTACAGGTACTGACTAAGTAATTTTTAAAAGACCCATTCACCCCCCCTCTGGGCTTGTCAACTGGGCAACAAGTGGTATCAGAGCAAGTCTCTTCGACAAAGAAGAAGATCTAACGATCTGAAGAGTAAAGATCCATGGCAGCCCCATGTAACATTGAAGGTCAGTCTGTCAACCGACCCCCTCTCTTCGATGGTGAAGATTATGCTTATTGGAAAACCAGGATGGAGTATTTTCTGCAAGGTTTCGATTATCAAATCTGGTCCATAGTAGAAGAAGGCAAATTTCTAGTCACAAATGAGAAGGCTCAGTGGACAGATGATGACAGGAAAAAGATTTCCTTGAACTGTAAAGCTAAAAGCATTCTATGCTGTGCCCTCAGCAAAAAGGAGTTCCATAGAGTGTCAGCCTGCAAATCTGCAATGGAAATGTGGGAAAAGCTTAGAATTACCTATGAAGGTACAAACAAGGTGAAGGAGACAAGAATTGACATTCTTGTTACACAATATGAGAGATTTCAGATGCAATCAGGTGAGTCCATAACTCAAATGTTCAGTAGATTTACTGATATTACAAATGGGTTGGCTGGTCTAGGAAAAACTTATGAGATTGGAGACATGGTAAGGAAAATTCTCAGATCCTTACCATCCTCATGGACCCCAAAGGTAACGACCATTGAGAAAGCCAATGATCTAAAAAGGATGTCCTTGTAAAAACTTGTCGGGTCCCTTATGGCCCATGAGATAAATATGGAGAGACTAGGAGAGTCCTCAAGCAAGAAAAAGCACTCCAATGCTTTGAAAGCCGAAGAAGAATCATCAGAAGCAAGCTCAGATGACAGTGAAGGCATTAAGGATAGTGAAAATGAAGAAGCAATGCTATCAAGAAGACTGCAACGAATTCTATCTAAGAAAAAGAAGTTTTAGTCTGGCAGAAGGTTCTTCAAGAGAAATAAAGAATTTAGAAAGCCAGAAGGAAAGGATCTGAAGAAAGGAGAACCAATATGTTATGAGTGTAAGAAGCCTGGACACATCAAGGCAGAATGTCCAAAGCTTAAGAAAGATGGACACAAGAAAAAGGAAAACTTCAGAAGATTCAAGAAATACAAGAAGAAGGCAATGGCAGCCGCTTGGGAAAACAACAGCGACTCGGACAGTGAGTCAAGCTCGAGCAGTGATGAAGAAGAAGCCAACCTGACTTTCACGGCAAATACAGATGATAAGGTAACATCTGACTCCTCTTTTGATTCCTGCAATGATTCTGATTCGGATAATTTAGAGGAAGCATTCAATGAACTATATGATAAATATAGAGATATATCTAAATTATTGAAAGCTAGTAAGAAAAACATTGCTTGCTTAGAAAACACAAACTCAGATCTAAAATCAGAAAATGAACAGCTAGAAAAATAGTTAACTGAACTTAAAAGAAGAAATGAGTTATTATGTAAAGATCTAAAAGATAAGAATGAACAAATAATTAAATTGGAAAAACAAGCAAGCTCAGATGAACTGAAAACAGAGATAAACTCATTAACAGAAGAAAATAAAAAGTTATCTAGCACATTGGAAAAATTCACAAATGGTAAAAACTCCCTCATATTAAAAGGTGCTAGAAGATCAGGTAAGAAGAAAAATAGATTAGGATATACACCCCCAGATAATGAAGAAACCATAGTTTATCCTAAAATATATCCAACACCAAAATTTGTACATGAACAAAACATTGCATACAAAGCAAATTTCAAATATATAGAAAAAGTAACTAAATTATCCTGCTGTAGTCACTATAACAAGTTAGGATATATCATAACAACATGCCCAACAAGACACAAGAAATGGATAATCAAAAGCGAAATCAATGATACTAACCAATCAGGACCCAAAAGAACTTGGGTACCTAAAGCTTAGTGTTTTCATTTTAGGGAGGCCTTAGAGCATCAAAATGGTACCTGGACAGTGGGTGCTCAAGGCATATATTAGGGAACAGGAAAAATTTCTCTCAACTAAAAGCCGAAGAAGGAACAGTTACTTATGGAGACAATGGAAAAGGCACAGTTATTGGTACTGGATCAGTTGGCAGTAAAGGAAAACACATAATTGAAGATGTTCTTTGTGTAAAGGGTTTAAAGCATAACCTCATAAGCATCAACCAACTTTGTGACAAGGGTCACCACATAAAGTTTCAAGAATCCAATGTATTATCATGAAGGATGGAGCAGTTATTTTTAAAGCAAATAGAGAAAAGAATCTGTATGTTCTGTATCTTGAAGAACTGAAAGATCAAGATGTCTGTTTAGCAGCAAATAGAGATCAATCAACTGAATTATGACACAGAAGATTAGGATATTGCAGCTTAGATAGTATGAGGAAATTATTAAAGAAAAGCTTAGTTGAAAGTCTACTAAAGGTTAGCACAAAAATGGAAGGTATTTGTAGACCATGTGCAAAAGGAAAGCACACTAAGATCTCCTTCAAGTCAAAGACCGTGGTAACCACCTCAAAACCCTTAGAACTTCTTCATATGGATTTGTTTGGGCCAATGAGGACCACTAGTCTTAGAGGAAAGAATTTTGGGCTTGTCATAGTTGATGACTTCTCCAGATTTACATGGGTATCATTCTTAGAACATAAAGATGACATTTGAAAACTTTGTCAGTTTCAGCAAGAAGGTTCAGAAAGACAAGAAATTCAGCATTGTTAGTATTCGATCAGATCATGGAGGTGAATTTCATAATGGAAAATTTGCAAAGTTATGTGAAAATGAAGGAATTGAGCACAATTTCTCAGCACCAAGGACACCACAGCAAAATGGAGTTGCTGAGAGGAAGAACAGAACCTTATTGGATATGGCAAGAACAATGTTGTCAGAATATGATTGGCCAAGATATTTCTGCGCTGAAGCATTAAACACAGCAAGCTATATCATCAATAGAGTAATGATCAGGCCAATCCTAAAGAAGACTGCCTACGAGCTGTACAAGGGAAAGAAGCCAAAGATCAGTCACTTCAGAACATTTGGATGTCCTTGCTTCATCCATAACAATGGAAAAAGGGACATTGGTAAGTTAGATGCCAAATCAGATGAAGGTATCTTCATGGGGTACACTTCTAAACCTGAAGGCTATAGAGTATTTAACAAGCGAACTTTATTAATTGAACAATCTGTTCATATCATTTTTGATGAAACTAACCCTTCCTTGAGAAAGGAAGAAGATAGTGACATTGATGATGTAGATAAATTGTCTGAAAAATTAAAGGACACATCAATTGAAGACAAGGATGATCCACCTCTGGAAGACCTACAACAAAAGGACATTACTCATGAAAATCTTCCAAAGGAGTGGAGATACAAGAAAGATCACCCTTCTGAGAACATTATTGGTGATCCATCTGTAGGGGTAAGAACAAGAGGTAATGTAATACCTTGTGATTCCTTAGCATTTGTTTCTCAAATAGAGCCTAAGACAGTCAATGAAGCTCTTACTGATGAATCTTGGATAATAGCTATGCAAGATGAACTTAATCAATTCAAGAGAAACCAGGTATGGTCACTTGTTCCCAGACCATCAGACCATCCAGTTATTGGCACCAAGTGGGTGTTCAGAAATAAATTGGATGAGACTGGTGTGATCCTAAGAAACAAGGCTAGATTGGTGGCTCAAGGCTATTCCCAAGAGGAAGGCATAGATTTCGATGAAACCTATGCACCTATAGCTAGACTTGAGGCTATTCGAATCTTACTTGCATATGCATCAGCATTAGATTTAAAATTATTTAAAATGGATGTTAAGTCCGCATTTTTAAATGGTTTTATTAAAGAGGAAGTTTATGTTGAACAACCCCCGGGTTTTGATGACACAGATTTTCCAAATCATGTTTTTAAACTTCATAAGGTATTGTATGGTTTAAAGCAAGCACTTAGAGCCTGATATGAAAGGCTTAGTTCTTTTCTATTAAATCATGGTTTCACTAGAGGACAGGTAGATAGCACTCTATTTGTAAAATTGAAAGTTAAAAGCATATTACTTGTACAGATTTATGTAGATGACATTATCTTTGGATCTACTGATGAATCCCTTTGCAAGTATTTTGAAAAGTTGATACAGGGAGAGTTTGAGATGAGCATGATGGGGGAGCTCAATTATTTCCTTGGATTACAAATCAAGCAAGGAAAAGATGGCACCCACATCTGTCAAGCCAAATACACCAAGGAGCTTCTAAAGAAATTTGGATTCGATAACTCCAAGCCACTGTCAACACCTATGAGTACATCAATAAGGATGGACAGTGACAAGAATGGTAAGAAGGTAGATCAAAAGATCTACAGAGGAATGATAGGGTCTTTGCTTTATTTAACAGCTAGCAGACCTGATATTTTATTTAGTGTATGTATGTGTGCTAGGTATCAAGCAGATCCTAGAGAATCTCATTTAATCAGTGTCAAAATTTTTTTCAGATATTTAGCTTGAACTCATGATTTAGGTCTGTGGTATCCGAAATCATGTGAAATTAATTTGATAGGATACTCTGATGCTGACTACGTTGGATGCAAGGTAGATAGAAAAAGCACCAGTGGATGTTGTCAATTCCTTGCAGGATGTTTGATATCATGGTCCTCCAAGAAGCAAAATTCAATGGCACTATCAATTGCTGAAGCTGAGTATGTTGCTGCCGGGAGCTGCTGTACACAACTCCTGTGGATCAAGCAACAACTTGAGGACTATGGACTTCACATCAAAACAATTCCTCTGCTGTGTGACAACACAAGTGCTATAAATCTCACCAAAAACCCAGTACAACATTCAATGACAAAGCACATTGAGGTTAGATACCATTTCATTCGAGATCATATAGCTAATGGTAATTTAGAAATATCTTTTATTGATACAAATGGTCAGTTAGCAGATATCTTCACTAAAGCCTTACCCGAAGAGAGATTCACGTCTCTTAGAAGGGAATTAGGCATGTGTAATTTGTGAAAAGATCTCTGTTTATACTGATATATAAATTTTCAGAATTTAAGGTATCTTTCTCTCCATGGATTTAAGCAAAAGATATACTCAATTATCCTATTTTGACGGTCATTCTTGGAAAAGTCCTTTTGAAAAGTCAAACTTGTTTGTCGTTTCCTCCCGCCTTTTGGTGCCTCACTTTTTGATAAAATATTCATTTATTTACTCCAAAATTGATGTAGGAATGATTCATCTCCTACCTTTACCTTTTCCCTCTTTCGTCTGGTTGCCTGAGCTGATGCCCTAACGATTCCGACATCGACTCTCTGCAAAATTCGAAGCCTCTCACTTCTTCCCGCGAAGAATTTCTTGACGGATTTAACTCCTGTCACCATCTCCTCCTTCCTGAAAACCTACTCCACCCAAATCCATGGCCGCGTCCGTCGTTTCTGGCAGTCTTGGGGGCTACGACGCTCAGTACCTCTCACCTGAGCAGCAGGAGAGGTTCACGTTTGTGAAATCAAAGCTTTGTGGCAATAAAGCAGTGGATATTGCTGATCTTGAGAAGAACGACATGCACATCATAGTGGCCGCCGTGAGCAGAATGCAGTGGACAGTCATCTCGACCTTTTCATAGGTAAGCTATCCAGACCTAGTGAAGGCGTTTTATGTGTGCTTGAAATCTGAGGCAGATGGGTCCCTGACATCCTTAGTCAAGGGAACCTCGATCAAGATTGATCATGATCTTCTGAAGACCTTGTTTGGTGTGAGCGCGACCGGTCACAGTGGAATCCACACTGTGGACACCCAGGTCAAGGGTCTAGGAGTTATTGGTCCTGAATTCCGGTTAAAATATGGGAAAATAGACATAAATCAACTGAATGCATTCAACTGTCTCCTCCACTTTATAGTCTGTTAGATACTTGTTCCTAGAAGTGCTACTTTTTCAACCTGCACCAAGGCAAACTCAGATATGATGTACTGGGCCGTTCAGAACAAAGAGATCAACATGGCCGAAGTGATAATGGAAAGGATGAAGTTTGCCCATGATCAAATCTGGGATACCAAGAGTAAGTTAAATGTATCCCTGCCTTATGCTCATCTGCTCACCAAAGTTTTAAAGCATTTTGGAGTAGATGTGTCTGGCACTGTTGAAGAAAAGATGGGCTAAGGAATTAGGTCCAAGAATTTGAGGAAAAGTGGATTTTCAGTGGTCAACGGTGTAAGGCCCTCAAATTTTGTTGCATTATTTGTATTGCATGTGAATACTTCATGTTTGTGTATGCACATATGTAAATATCTACGTAAGTACTAGTTAGTATACTTGTGTATGCATGTGTATAATTAGTTGTAAATAATGTATGAATGGTATGATGGTAGTATGTACGTGATAGTATACATAATGCATGTATATATGTATAAGTTGTGCATGGTTTATGCATGTTTTAGAGTTCTGGCCGAAGGCCAGCTTGGCGTCAATATCAATGGACGTTTGTGTTGTGTCGGCGTCAACCATATGGACGCCAACACTAAGTCCAGTGTCCAGCGATGTGGACGCTAATTTCTCTGACCTGCATGCGTTGCAGAGCCGAATTTCTGGGAGCAATCTTGCCCACCCATTGGTTAGCTGTCCCCAACGGTCTGAAAGCCCTCTTGTCAAACCTGCGTGAAAGGAGAGCTTCCTCTCCTATTTACAAAGCCTTTTCTGCAACCCTCAGCCCTCTCTTGGCTCTCTTTGCAAGAGGAGAAGAAGAAACCCTAGAAAATCTGTGAGAAAACCCCACCTTTGCAAGCTTGGATTCGACCTTCTGAAGCTGTTCCTGGCCATCTACCACGACAAGGAGCTAGCTGAAGTGAAGAAGGAGGCTTCCCCGACCTCATCTTGGAGGCATCTTCGTCCTAGAACCCGGAGGAGAGAAACTGTGGAGCTTCTTGGGACTGCCCAAGGAGAGCTTCTCTGACCATTTAGATCCCTTTGGAGTTTTTACAAGAGGCAAGTAACCTACCCCTACCGTCCATGTAGATGTCAAGTAGGGTTTTATCATTTTTATGTATTTTTCCTCGTGTCCTAGATCCCCCGTTCACCTTTTTATTTGGAGTTCGGTCTGTGTTTCTGCACAGACAGGAACTTGGCGTCAATGCCCTTGACGCCGAGATCCCTAATGTGCGTCCAGCGATCTTGCCGTCTACTCCTGGAATGGCCAGAGACCGCCGTTAAGTTCTCCAGGACAGAACAGTGAGCTGTTCTTCCTGATATATATGATTAATTTTGATGTGTTTTCGATGAGGATATATTGTAAACCTACTATGATATGTAATATGGATGTCTGAATGTGTGGTGAGATCCTTGTAATTTTTGTGATTTGGCATAAATGGTTTATTTATGGAGAATGTATGCATGATGAGACCTAGACCATGTTCTTTACCGTTTGTGCAATTCATGTGAAGTTGGATGCCCTAAGTTTTGTTAAACCAAGAATGGGTGAATCAGTCCATGCTCTAAATTTTTGGGAATTTTCTCCATGTTCCTCTGATTTATTGAATTTTCTGAAATGGAATTAGAAAAACATGTGTAGGGTTGTAAAATCTCCAGTAAATTGTGTACTGTGAAATAAATTCGGGAAAATTCCAGTGGTATTGTGTATATTGAGTTCAGGGTTATGATATGTTAAAACTGAATTTTTATGTTATACATCATGATGAATTGAATTTTGAATAATACGGGAATCTATGTTAAATTTTCTGCAATTGTATTTTGGATCAGAAAAATGTGAAAATTTTCATGTGGGATCCTAAACCCGAAATCAGCATGTGGTTAAATTCTCAGGTCATTTAGACAACTATACCATGCAATATGAATTTTCCATGAAAAAATGGGTAATTAATGCATGCCATTGTGAAATGATTTAAATTCTGTGTAACCCAACCTGATTGGTGAAATTTCTTGAATGATGAATTTTGTCATCTCTAGTGGCATGATTAGGAAAACAGAGTCATGTTGCGAATGAGAGAATGAATGAGAGGTGAGTGTCATGTGTAAAATGTGTGTAAAAAACCGATATGTGTAATGTGTAAAACTGTGCCATGTGTGATACTGCTTTCATAGAGGGCTGTGGAACCGTACCATGGAAAAGTCCCCATGGGAAGGTTCAATGTGTTGTGATCCTAAGGGCATTAGGATGAAATCCTAGAGGTGGACAAGTACCACTGGTTAGGGTGGAGACTTGTTCTCCCGGTCTGCGCAGACCAAGAGTCGTCACTGTATTGCCTAGGTGACGTCTATGTGTATGTGATGTGATGTGTCCTTCTTATGGTGGTTTGGACTATGTGTCACGGCACTAAAGTGTAAAATGTGAATGTGATTGTGATCATGTGCAAATTGTGTAGTGTGAACAATGTGTAAATGTGCAATGTGTAAAAAGTGAAGTATGTGAATTAGAAATTGTGTAAAAATGTGAAACCAAAATGTGAGGATGTGAAATTGAAAACCCATGATATGATGATCTGGAATCATGTTCGAACAGCAACATAAATGTGGTTATGATTTTGTGCTATATGTGTACAATGCGTAGAACCCATGCTAGGGACAATCCTTACTTATGTGTAAACCATTCCATGTGTGTATGCTCTCACGTTGTGGTTGAATGAGAACATAGCTTTCATGTGTTAGATTGTAAAGTGTTAAACCACATCAAAACAGCAAGCTTAAAGCATGTGAAATGGTTATGTGCATGTATACGAATGAGTAGTAACCATGTTAGCAATATTTTCTTTCATGTATGTAAGCTAGTCATGCTAGATTACTCTCATGTTTTAGTTTAATTGAAAGTAGAACTTTCATGTGTAGGAATGATTAGAGAGCATGTGATAGGAGATTTTGATTTAGAAAATCTGAAAGCATGAATCATGTGTTCATTAGTAGAATTTCCAAGATAAGGTTGTTAATTTCAATGTCACGCATGCTATATGTTGTGTCTTGTAAATGTGTATGTAAAACCTGCTATGATATGTACATGTATGGTATGTGTAGAGTTATTTGCTGAGTCTTTTAGACTCATTACTTGCTTCGGCGTATAGGCGTAGTTGGTGACGACACACTTGCGGAGGAGGCAGTGGAGACCGACTCCGAGCGTGGAGATTAGATCGTTGGTGTACTTTGCGATATTTTGATTTCATAGTATGTAATTGCAACATTGTACTAGCATTATCATGGACAAATGTTTAAGTGTGGACAATTATGTATTTGATTTTCAGCAATGTAATTATGTGGACTTTTAGTTCTTTAAATGTTATTGCAATCATGTATGTTAAATGTGGATGATGAATGAAATGAAGACAGTGGTTCTTTTACTTCCGCTACTCTGTTCTTATATTCACGTGTATCTCAGCTGAATGTTATTGTTGGGTAAATGCCCCACTGTGGCAACATTCACTATACCGACGGGGTTGGTATAATGAGGGTCGCTACAAACGGAGTATGGACCAAGACCTCTGTGGCTGAGGGTGAACCCATCATAGAGGAAGCCCAAGACGTCCAGCTAGAGGCATCAGCAGTAGAGTCAGAGGGACCATCAGCAGTTGCAGAACCAGCAGCAGAAGAGGCCGCAGTGTCTAGAGCATCACAGGAAGTAGCTACAGACAGAGAAGATTCAATGGAAACTCCAGTAGCTCAAGGAGATGTAGCAGTGGAAGATTCTGACAGAAGACCAGAGGATCCTCTACCCACCTCCACAGTGACATCTATGCTTCGAGAAGTATTGGATTCCATTCACTCCAACCCAGTGATTCCAAAAACTGGTGGGAGTTTAGTAGAAGAGGTTGTGGCATCTGGCCACATTGAAGATACTGTGATGGTAGATGCTCCCATTCAGGGGGAGCAAGAAAGAATTGTGGAAGAGGCTCCTATTCAGGGGGAGCAAGATATTGAGAAGGAAGCAGCATCATAGGGGGAGCATACTGAAGATGCCCTTGTAAATGAAAGGCCAAATGAAGTTCATGTTGAGGTCGAGGAGCAAGTGGAAAGGAGAAGCAAAAGCAAGAAAATTGCTCACAGAAAGCAGAGGAAAATTCAAAAGAAAGTGAACTTGAAGCCTATCTTGAAGAGGTTGGATGATCAAGGTGAGATCTTGAGATCAGTGCAGTCAGAGGTGAGTTCTGTTATTATTTGCCAGGAATCAATTTCCAATGATATTTCTCAGATAAGAAATGCCATGAAGTGGTTCAATAAGGAAATGGGCACTATGAAGATGATGGTGTCTGAGATTATGAAGGTAGTAGGACCTACAGATTCTACTCCTCACCCTTCTGTCCCTCAGAGCACTTCAAGCGATGTTCCTAGGCCATCAGGGCCCTCTTTTCAAGAGTGTGGGCCTTCAGGGCAAAGTGAAGGTATTTCAGGGCCATCCGGGCCCATTGTTGTTGATCAAGAGGAGCAGCCATCAGGGACTTTAGTTGATGCGCCAGCAGGGCCAGGTATTGCAGTACAGCTATCTGAGAGTATGCCTATTGAAGATTCTGATATCAGTAAGGGGACTAGGCCATCAGGACCGGGCGAGGAGGCTTTTATCCCAGTGGAACCTGTGGCTAAAAGAGCAGAACAGGCTGTAGCTCATGAGCCCCTTGCCACTTCTACTCTTCCCACTCCAGCCCCTCCTTCTCCACCTACCTCATCCACTGCCCCTCCAGCTCCAACCACCTTTAAACGACCACGTCCAAGACCTATATCCTCTCCTACACCATTTCTTTCTCAATCTGCTTCATCTCCTGTTTCTTCCACCATTATTCCTCCACCCTCATCTTCTCTTCAGATTCCTCCAACATCCTCTTCAGCTGGGCCCTATTCCTCTTCTGGTCCTTCCTCCTCAGGACCCTCTGCTCTCCCTACCATAACTCCTGCCTCAATCTTTAATCCACCTACACCTCCTTCCTTTATTACCATTATATCTGAGGGTGCCCAACTCACTCAGGTTGAAATCCAGGATATCAAGGATGAATTTGAGGTAGCAATACTTCATTCAGTCCTGGCTGTTGGGGCCCATATTCACAGGACAGGCTCTTCTAGTCTTGTCTTTAAAAAGATGAGACTCACTTCCACCCATCCCGTCTCCTCTGAAACTTGTTATCCTCCCCTTTGGTTTTCCCTTTCTATCTCAAATAAGTAGAAACTTATCTATGAAGAATATCTTCAAAAAGTAGTTTTTGCCCACATCTTTGGCCTTCCCTTCCAAAATCTTTCTGATCATCTTACCACCATCTTTCCTTACACCTCTCTCTCTAAGGCTCAACAGTCAAAAACTTTCTCCATGACTGAAGTCAAACCTGAAGAGCAGTGGGCTCGGAGCAACAGAGATCTGTACAGTAAATTTCGTCAGGCTCAAGCCGCCAGGTATCCACCCAGAGAAGCTCCTCTCCCTCTCTCTGAATGGTTCCAAATTCATCACAAACATCTTTTTGGACCCGTTATTCAGAAGGAAATCAAGTTCATCCGGCAGTATCAGATGTACTGTAATTACTGCTATATTAACTGCATTCCTGAACCTCAGCTGGGTCAATTCCGTGAAGCCATCAGGGCTCTCAGTTCAAGCACAGCTCATTCTGAATCCCTTCTGGTTGATTTTGCTACCTTAGACATTCCTGATGTCGTGTTCCTTCCCCCTCTCCATGCCTTGATTATGGACTCTTCTGTGGGAACACTTATTTTTGAGCGAGCTGCAAGGGTCATGGCTAGGTTATTTGTGCAAGAAGGCCGTGATCTGTCTTTTCCAAGATTTGTTTTCAAGCAATATCTTCAGGGGTATATCAAGGCAGATATCCTTGCCCCTCTTCTCTCTGAATGTGACAGGCTGTCTCCTGCTGATTGGACGAAGTTCTATCCCTTGTATGCTCAGCATCTAGAAGACCTTAATGCTTCTCAGGCCAGTTCAAATCAACCTCTTTTGACTCCCGGTGAATTTTTGGATGCCAACTCTCTACACCTCATCCGGGATTCCTATCTGACTTGGGTCGAAAGATACAAAGTCTTCTTTGATTTAAAGAAGGAGCTTAGATCGCTTCAGATTGTCTATCCCCTCAAGATTGATGCCTTTCTTCAGTTTGCCAGTTTTGGGTCTTTCTTATCCTACAAGATAGCCCTCGGAAGTGCTAAATATGGGGATTTCATTTCAGATCAAAGGCAAATTCATATTAAGAGGATGGCTCCCACCATGGGACCCTCCTACCAAATTGAGCTTGGGGCCTTTCAAGCTTATTTTGAAGAGCAAGAACGCCAGGCATTCCCTGTCATCAGACACTTTGCCTCCCTTTTGTCTCCTGCTTATTATCTACCTGTACCTCCTCAGAATTAATCAATACATTTTGTTTGGGTGCTCTTCAATCTTTTCTCTTCTTCTTTGTCTCCGTTTATCTTTTTGCTTAATGACAAAAAGGGGGAGAAATTTCCTTCGCATTTCTGACATACAAAACTTTTATTTTCAGAAATACAAAGTTAGGTCACTTATGCTTATTAATAAGTTTAGTTTAGTTTTGTCATCACCAAAAAGGGGAGATTGATGATCAGTCTATCCTCATGTAATTTTAATTAATTATATATTTATTTTGCTGATTAACAAAACCATGTCAAAGATTACTAACACATATTCCATAAGTCTTGAGCACAGGAAATACTATAGGAAAATCAAGCAAATTTGGTAAGTATTACCTTTCTGAAGCAATATTAAGTTCAGCATGAAATTTCTCTAATTCCACATCGATTTTCCTTATGCTACAATGATTTCAGTAGAACTGTAAAGATTTCATCATAACGATTTCTTAAGTGCCTTAACGATTTCTTCATAATTTGAAACATCGTTTAAAGTTAAATAGGAATCGTTATCCTAATGATTTGCTCATCCTAACGACTCCTTAAGTCATCGTAACGATTTGCTCATCGCAACGATTCCTTTAGTCATCATAACGATTTGCTCATCGCAGCGATTCCTTTAGTCATCGTAACGATTTGCTCATCGCAACGACTCCTTAAGTCATCGTAATGATTTGCTCATCGCAACGATTCCTTTAGTCATCGTAACGATTTGCTCATCGCAACGATTCCTTTATTCTTCATAACGATTTGCTCATCGCAACGATTCCTTTAGTCATCGTAACGATTTGCTCATCGCAACGATTCCTTTAGTCATCGTAACGATTTGCTCATCACAACGACTCCTTAAGTCATCGTAATGATTTGCTCATCGCAACGATTCCTTTAGTCATCGTAACGATTTGCTCATTGCAACGATTCCTTTAGTCATCGTAACGATTTGCTTTGCGCATGGATTTCTTTAGAGCTCATAACAATTTGCTTCGCACATCGATTTCTTTAGAGCTCATAATGATTTGCTTCGTGCATCGATTTCTTTAAAGCTCATAACGAGTTGCTTCGCGCATCGATTTCTTTAGAGCTCATAATGATTTGCTTCATGCAACGATTTTTTAAGTATTCATAATGATTTCTTCATTGAACACAACGATTTGCTTCATGCAATGATTTCTTAAGTATCCACAATGATTTCTTCAGTAAACATAATGATTTGGTTATGTCTTACAACGATTTAGCTGAATTGACTTGATCATAACGATTCCATAAGTCATAAATGTATCGACTTTTTATGTACAACGATTTGCTCTGGTCAAAACATTGAATAGTCAAAGTCGTCATGCATATCCTTCTAACACCTTTGCGTTTAATGAAGACTGAACGTATCTCTACATGCATGCAGACGATAACGTCTACCATTATGCTTACTCTGTGTGTATCTTTTAGAACAAGCTATTTGACATTACTATTTTGGTGAATATTCACATCAACGTTTACTGACAACAAAAGATAGCCTAGCTGTCTATTGTTCTAGCATTTAATGTATGCAGGGCCCTAAAGACATTCTGTCATAAAACGTTGGACCATATAGACGCCAGAAGATCCTATCTCTTTGCGTGCACAAATGGATAAAAGACTGTTGACTGGAAGCTTCCAAGTATCAAGCAGTCTAACGTCTACCAAAGCTAGAGACAACGGATACTTTAACGAATACTTTTCAAATTGAAGATATAAATACAAGATAGCAGTTCCAAAAGATATGGATGAGACTTACCAACGAATACTACAAGCAAGTCTTAGCAATTCAAATCTTCTGTGAGAATCCAAGAGCCAAGCGTCTCATTCCTGATCTGTCTCAAGCTCTTTAGCTCTCTGTGCTGCAATAGAAATCTTGAGAGAGAGCCTGTGTAGTTCTGAGAGAGACCATTGCGTAGATCTCCTTCTCTCAGGGCTATTTTGCTTCAGATCGTTGCTTGTTAAAGCTTGATCTAGGGGCTTGATTTCATTGCTCATCTTTACTGTGTTATTCCCTTCTGTGGTGAAGGAAAACCTGGTGGGGTATCCAGGGTGTAACGCCCCTCTTAGACCCAGTACAGTTACACCAACTCACATTGGATCTAATAGAGGTAATACAGTGGAACGAATCCAACAATTACAATACAGGTTGAAATATACACAAATAACTATTCAATTCCAATGATAAATGACCGAATATGGAATTAAACACTTGCAATCAGCATTTCTTCAAAAGCAAATCTAATGCATAAAAAGGGTAGCAATAGTCCAAAGTTTATTACATTTCAATGATCAGCTTCATAAAAGAAATTACATAAGATTCTCACATACAAGATTCACTCTAAATCTCTCTATGCCAAGCTAAGTCTCCACGTCCTCACGCTCTGAGTCAGTTTGCACTAACTCCTCTGTATCCTCTGGCTCTCCTGAAATGTTAGGCAAGTATGAGTCTACAAGACCCAGCAAATCACATGAAAGACAGTTCAAGATATTAACAGTATATTAGTTTTAAAACATGGTAGTACATTAGCATTCCATTCATTGATATCATATACTTTTCTTACGATAGTTCTAAGTCCATTGGCAATCATTCATTTCATAGTGATTCTAACTATTAAGGAAATAAAACATGTTTCACATATAGCATAGAATTACTTATTCATGGAATCTATTCGATGTTATGTGACCTACAACAATTCTCATGTATCAATTCTCATTTATGCATGCACTATTCTTTTACACAACAATTTTCATGTAGTAATATTAAAACATTGACATGTAGCATGAAATCCTTTGAACAAGTTCACGTGTAGGAATGTAAGCATATAACATGTAGTGCGTAGTATGTAGAACAGGTAGACATGTAACTTGTAGCATATAACATGTAGCATGTAGATATGTAACTTGTAGCATGTAGTCATTTCATATAGTTGTCAAGACATAGCCCACACTAAATTAGAGATCAGTAGTCATTTAACATTCACTTATCACCTAGGCAATGCGGTGATGAAGTCATAGTATTTGCGCAAAACCGGGGAAAGTCCTTCCCACCTTGACCAGTAGAACAAGTCTACCTCCAGGATTTCAATCCGTTGCCCACGGATTCATTTCTTTACATGTAGGTGAACCATTACCATAGGGGCATCTACGGTGTAGTTCCTTGTAGGAATCTCTAAGATAGCAATGTCTTATTGGCATCATTGTTATAATGCATACACTAACATGTATAATAGATAGTGACATTTCATTTCATACTATTTAATCTGTGTTAATGCAATATTTCAAAGTACAACACTTTCAGTTCTAAAATCCTATTTACTGTACCACAGATCGCTATCATGATACTAATATTCATTCTTGCATTTTCATTCATATTTATTCAATTCTATGTGTAATATATTGTTCAGAAATTCATAACAGAACGTACACATGTCTGAAAATTCTGAAATTTTAACAGAAATTTGAAATCAGTAATTACAATACACATGCCAAATTTCATAATTTTCTGATTTCTGCAACTATTTTTCATGAAATTAACTCTATTAAATCAACTAACTAACATGGTTTAATATTGAGAAAAGCTCACAATTTTCACATGGAACAGGGATTACTGACATATCATATCTATTGCAGAAATCTAAACATCAATCAACATGCTCTCTTTTAAATCATTATACTTTATCTTTTACTAACTTAACATTGATCGTTGTCATGTAATTATGCAAGTTCATTAATACATATATGTAACCTGTACATTATAGCAATAGACAGTCCATAATATAACAACCACATGCTCAAATATTTCATGGCTGAAACGCATACATTCATAAATTATACATTTAAACAAGTTCACTCAGATTTCAGGGAATACATGATTCGGATAATCTTGACGTCCATCTTACGACGTTTACTATGGTCGACGTCCACAAACGTTGTCGTTAAGTAATTATAGACGGCGGCACATAGCGCCGTTAACACAAACAGACGGCGGCACATAGCGCCGTTTACATATAGTAAGGACAGAAAATACATATATATTTCGGATGAACTAAACGGCAGTCGATATTGCCGTTTACATTATATAGACGGCAATACCCCTGGACGTCTAGTTCTAAGACACAGAAAACACAGAAAACCTGCATGAAATAACGGCGTTTCTAACCCTTCCCGTAGGTTGTTTTCATGCTTTAAAAATACAGAAAAATGTTAAATACGTAATATATCATATCCTAAACTAATCCCCCATGTAACTTGCCTCAATCCCTCCTAATGGAGTGTCGAATCCGAGCTCGAAGAAGCTCGTCTCGCCAGGGAGACAGTTCTTTCCTCCGTCTTCAAGCAATCCGAAACCTCCTCCGATGAAGTTCCTCCGCCTGGATGAGCTTTTGGGCACGAAGTCCTATGTATCTCCTCGGTGTAGAAGCCTCTGAATCGCACGAACAAGCACCAGATCGCTCTGCAAATCCCTTCCTCGGCCCTCTTTCTCTCCTCCAGAACCAAAGCAAAAACCCCCTTTTCTTTCTGCAAGATCTGGTCTTATAAAGACCTCTCAAGCAAAGACCAAACCTAATCCTGACCCTCAGATCTAAACGCATCGGATCAGCCCATTAAAACCTTCCCGAAACGGCCGATCTCTTAAATCCGGAACGGAAAGCTCAAAAACAGGCAAGTCAGGTTGGCGTCAACATAGGTTGCCGTCTTCCCCCAATATAAACGTCCATTGATGATGTCATTTATAGTCTTGCCCATAATTAAATAATTCAGAAAATATTAAACGTCAATACCTATCGTCGTTAACACCATATAAACGGCATACGATATTGCCGCTTACAAGCCTTAACGTCAAACGATCTTGACGCCTAGTTCTTACACACAACAGCATTCAAATTATGCAGAAATAAACACACATTGTACAGAATAATTTCAAGGAAATTCTAGGGTACTACACAGGGTGTTGTAGTTCCCTTCTGTGGTGAAGGAAGACCTGGTGGGGTATCCAGGGTGTTGTAGTTCCCTTCGTGTGAAGGAAGACCACCTGAGCTGGGTGTTGTAGTGTCCATAAGGGGACTATACCCTTGTTAGTAGAATCCTGAGTTGTTGCTCAGGGACTGGACGTAGGACTCCTAAGAAGAGGAGGTCTGAACCAGGATAATTCCTTGTGTTTTGTGATTGATTTCTTGTGTGACTATTGTTTATACTAACCTTCATCAAAGAACATCTTTGTGTGTATGTTTTAAGTACAAGTACTGACTAAGTAATTTTTAAAAGACCCATTCACCCCCCCTCTGGGCTTGTCAACTGGGCAACAATTTCTACATTATTAAAGTAATTTTGGTATTATCTTCAGATGTCCGCACTCCGACGGGGCGCCACTAGAATTCGGTAACAGAATTGAAATTTGAAAACACCATAATTCTCAGAAGAATGTGTTGATTCTAGAAACATAAATATCTTGAATTATTGTCGTCCGGATATCAAGATTAAGTCGACACAATGATTTTTTGGGTAATTTTTCCTGGGTGAAAAATTAATTCCAAAAATTAAACTAAAATTACCATATTTTAAAACCTTTTAATTAGCTTATATTTGAAATTTCAACTTGATTGGACATCGTTTGAATACAAAAATATAAGGATAAATGGGCAAGATGAATTAAGCTCAATTTACGTAAACTATTTTTGCAATATTTTTGCTTATGTAGCCTTGGCTACGTAAGGCCTTTTCCTCTTTGTTTAAATGGATTACACGTATGATCAATACGTGTTGTTGTGAGAACCTTTCACTGTTAACGTGGCTAGAAGGGAGAGTAGGAGGTTTTTTATCCTCAATGTGTGGGTTCTTACAGTGACAGGTAGGGGGTTTATGTGCCAACCATGCACATAAACTTGGGGTTTATATAAACTCCCTTGGTTGCTCCCACGAGAGAGTTCTTCCTCTTGTGCTGCCTTGCTGCTGCTCCTGCTATAGCTCATGCTACTGCTCTTGCTATAGCTGCTGCTACGACACTTGTAACTGCTATTATTATTGCTGCTACTTCAACTGCTGCTACGACTATTGCTATTATTATTGTTGTTGCTGCTGCTACCACTTTGGCAGCTGTGCTGCCATTGCTATCCTTGCATCTTTTACCTGGAGTGGAGGAGGATTTGCATTCCTCTTTGGCAAAGTAGGTTCTTTCCTACGATTTCTCTCCTTCTTGTCTCCTTCTTTTGAAAAGAACCTTGTGTCAAAGTGTCTTACCATGTACCTTTTCTGACTTGTGTTCTGTTGAAACCAGTAGAATTGGCTTCCTTTTCTGTGATCAGGTTTCTTTTAGTTTATGTCCATATTTATAGTTGAAGTTCATGTACTTTTGACGTGGACTTTCCATTGATGCAAGGAAAATTCTGTAACGCCCCTCTTGGACCCAGTACAGTTATTCCAACTCACATTGGATCCAATATAGGTATTACAGTGGAAAATATCCAAAAATAGACGGTACAGATTGAGACATACATAAATGACAATTTAATTCCAGCAAGTGGCAACGGAACATGAAACCAAATTTCTCAATCAACATTATATCCAAATACTAAGTCTAAAACATAGGGGAAAGATGGAAATAGTTCGACTTATTACAATCCATAAGTCCAATGCATAAAATTCAAAGTACATCATGTCCTCTGTAACGACCCTCCTTATACCGGTACGGTTAAACCAACCCGCATCGGTATAATGAACGCCGCTACAGTGGGACATTTACCCAAGAATTGTACAATTAGGCTGAAACATACACAAATATATAACACATGACAGCGGAAATGAAATAACTAGAAAGTAACTCTTATTCCATCATCATCATTTATACACAGTCCATATAGAAAAGGAAAAGTAAATACTTCATAACTGAGAAATTTCAAAAAAAAAATTTTACATTGTCCACATAAGACTACGCAGAGTCTTTTATTACATACTATGAAAGAAGAAAATACAATGCTGAATCCAAGACAAAAGTCTCCTACTCCCGCTCCGAGTCGCTCCTAACGATCTCCTCGGAAGAAGTAGAAATATCTGCACCTGTACGCCAAAGCAAGAATGAGTCCAAAATAACTCAACAAGTAATTCCAAACACACTAAACATACATACATCACATGACTTTACACATTCTCATGCTACACCATTATCATATAAAGCATGGATTTGATAATGTTTCAAAAAAAAAACCTAAACATGATTTCCACACATGCTACACATGGTAAGTGATTTATAACAATTTTACAATGACTTAAAAGCTATCACATGCTTTCTACACACTTTACAATATGCTAAACTAAATCTCATTTAACTACATTCACATGCTAAGATAATAACCATTTTAAACATGAAGTTTACACATATTACAAAAACATTCCTAACATGGATTCTATGATCATTTTCGCATGGTTAACACATCTACACACATGAATAGATTGCTGTTTTGACATGGATATATCACATTCATATAAGGAATTATCATTTTACATGTTATACCATTGATTTATATTCTCATCTAATCATTTACACATTTTCACTTATCTAGTTCACACTCTCACACACATGCTAACATATTCTTAATTATATGCCATGACACATAGTCCAGACCACCTCTAGAAGGACACACACATATCTATCATCTAGGCAATACAATGATAGACCTTAGTTACTGCGCAGAACCGAGAGAAGCACTCTCCACCCTAACCAGCGGTACTTGTCCGCCTCCAGGATTTAATCCCAATGTCCGTGGGACATCACACACTATGAACCTTCCCGTGGGGACTTTGCCACAGTACGGTTCCACAGCCCTCTAAGGTAGCAGTGTCACCCATTGGCAAATTTACACATTTGTTTTATTTACACATTAGGGTACATTATTTAACACACCATTTACTTACTCACATGCAAGCATATATTTCATGTTTATCTAGCATGGTACTGTTGTTTACAAGTTTAACAAATACTAATTAATACTAATCATGCTGAAAACAGTGTAAATTATCATGCTTTAAAACGGCCAATACATGATGAATTAATGAAATCAGTAGCTGTTGTTGTTTAATTCACTTGAAATTTTAACCATAGACCATTTGAGGATTCCACAGTACTCATGCAAATTTTCTTAATTTTCTGAAATACCAAATAATTAAGAAAATTCGAACAGTGACATTACATACGGTAAAAATAGTCTAATTCTCATGGTTTTCATTATTCATACCCATAATTCACTCTATACATGTATTCTGACAGTCCTAATGTTATGAAAAATTCTAGGAATTTATCTACTTTTATACGATTAAATGGATATTTCATACTGAGAAAACATGTTTACTGTTCTACAGTTTAGAAAAAAATATCTATTTATGCAGGTATCAGAAAATTCCTAAATTTTTGTGACATGGACTGACATTTATAATCATCTTATAGAAATTTTATGACATTCAAACTTCTCATAGATTTCACAAACAGAATTTCACAAGATAATAACCTGCTTGACATGCATTTCAGAAAATTCATATAAATAAGGTATTCCACATAAATTCACAAAATTTACACAACATGATCTAATAGGGGTATTACATAACATATCATTTTTACATTATATCCACATGCGTAGAAATCTGAAAAATAGGATATATGGGTAAGACATGTACACTGTTGCAGTCTGGTGAACTTGACGGCATGCAGGTGGCCGTTTATCAGGTTAACGACAACAAAAGTGTGCCGCCAACTGAAGATCTTAACGGCAAGGGATCCTGCCATTAAGTTCCTGTCTGTGCAAAACATAGACTGAATGTAAAATCTTGGTGAAATTGGGGATCCAGGACTCGAAATAAAATCTGAAAAATTTCTAGGACTTACTAGACGCATGTAGGAATGATGTGAAAGGGTTACTTGCCTTGGATAAAATCTCCAATCAACGGATTAAGCCGAAGAAGCCCTCCTCGGCCTGAGCCAAAGAGTCCCCGAAATCCCTCCAATCCGGGTCCTGTGTCGATGCAGAGCGCAACCCAATGCTGGAGATGTTTTCCCCAATGCTCAGACTTCCTCCTTGTCGATGATGAACACCGGAAGAAGTCACCAGTCGCCGAATCAAGGGGTTCCAAAATCAGTTTTCGCACAGAAATTAGTTTTTTTTTTTTTTTTTACCCAAAGAGTGAAAAGGACCTAACTGAGCCCTAATCCGTCTCTTATATAGAGTTGGGGTTTTAGGAACACGCTTGGGTAGGCTAGGTTACCTTTGGGGGACAGTTTCCTAAACCAAGGGTGACATTTCTGGAGGCGTTTCCGGATCTAAAATCGCAACAGATCTTGGAGGTAAACGTCAACATCAATAGCTGCCAATTCTGAGTTGGCGTCCATCGATGTGGCCGATTACTTGGGATTGGCGTCCACACATATTGATGTCTACTGGCCGCCATAACTGAACTTAAAACTGCAGAAACTTTATGTACACACACACACACACACACACACACACACACACACACACACACACACACACATATATATATATATATATATGTATATATATATATTCTACAATGCACACATTAAATAATACTTATTCATGCAATGTAAACAAGTAAGTACTATGCACAATAAAGTTTATACATCGATGGCATACATTTATACATACATAAGAAATCACCCAAAGATGAAAAATCAAGGGCCTTACACCCTCTCCCCCTTAAAGAAACTTTGTCCTCGAAGTTAGATCGAC
The DNA here is from genome assembly GCA_014218235.1 of Colocasia esculenta. Taxonomy (NCBI): domain Eukaryota; kingdom Viridiplantae; phylum Streptophyta; class Magnoliopsida; order Alismatales; family Araceae; genus Colocasia; species Colocasia esculenta. Next base: position 85,427,461 of record CM024761.1, on the reverse strand, counting down.
GCTACTCAAACAATTGAGGATATTTCTTCTTCATTGCATCCTCAAGCTCCCAAGTAGCCTCCTCTCGCGAGAAGTTACGCCATAAGACTTTCACCGACACAATACTCTTGTTCCGAAGATGCTGAACCTTCCGGCCAAGAATAGCTACTGGTTGCTCCACATAAGAAAAATCTGGCTGGATCTCCACTGGCTCGTGGCTAATAACATGAGATGGATCTCTGACATACCTCCTGAGCATAGATACGTGGAAAACAGGATGAACACTAGCTAACGCTAGGGGTAAAGCTAGCTCATAAGCCACGTTGCCCAATCGTCTGAGAATCTCATACGGGCCAATGAATCTTGGACTTAGCTTACTATGTCTGCCAAATCTAACTACACCACGAGTAGGCGAAATCTTCAAAAAGACATGTTCACCTACCTCGAACTCCAAATCCTTCCTCCTGTTGTTGGCATAACTCTTCTGCCTATCCTGTGCCGCAACAAGCCTCTTCCTAATGAACTAGACCTTATCCGAAGTCTCCTGAACTAACTCCAAACCGATCAGCTGCCTATCGCCTGTCTCCTCCCAACACAAAGGAGATCTACAGGGCCTACCATACAACGCCTCAAATGGAGCCATACCAATGCTCACATGAAAATTGTTGTTATATGCGAACTCCATAAGAGGTAAATGGTGCTCCCAATCATCCTTCCAATCCAAAACACACGCTCTCAACATATCCTCGAGCGTCTGAATAGTCCTCTCGAACTATCCATCTGTCTGGGGATGAAAAGCCGAACTGAGCTTCAGCTCCGAACCTAACGCATCCTGAAGACCCTTCCACAGCCTCGAAGTAAATCTCGGATCTCGATTCGAAATGATCGACTTCGGGACACCATGCAATCTAATAATGCTACTAATATACAATCTAGCTAAACTCTCTACTGACTGCTTCTTCTTCATGGGCAAGAAATGCGCAGTCTTCGAGAATCTATCTACCACTACCCAAATCGAGTCATTACCCCATCTGGATCAAGGCAAACACGTAACAAAATCCATAGTGACAGCTTCCCACTTCCATACAGGGATCTCCATCTTCTGCATAAGCCCAGATGGTCACTGCCACTCTGCCTTCACTTGCTGGCACACTAGACATCTAGACATATACTCCGCTACATCCTTCTTCATGCCAGACCACCAAAAAGATCTCTTCAAATCCTGGTACATCTTAGTGTTACTCGGATGAATAGAGAATCTAGACCTATGAGCCTCTGCTAATACATGCTCACGGACATCTAAAATGTCTGGAACATAAACACGGTGTTGGAATCTAATCACACCATCCTCATCACGAGCAATGCCTGCCTTGCCCACTAACTCTTGGAGTCTAGGGTCGGCTTTTTGTTGCTCGATCACCTCATCCAACACCGAAGACCTAATGGACAACTGAGCTACAAAAGCCTGGCACAACGATGGCTCTAACTCAGTCATCGCACACGCTTCATCCTCCAACATCTTCCAATCCTGCTGGAGAGACGACCTCTTCCTACTAAGGGCATCTGCTACGACATTCACCTTTCCAGGATGATACTGGAGGTCGAAGTCATAGTCCTTCAGGAACTCAATCCATCTTCTCTACCTAAGGTTTAATTCCTTTTGGGAGAAAAGATACTTTAGACTCTTGTGGTCAGTGAACACCTCAAATATGACATCGTAAAGATAGTGCCTCCAGATCTTCAGTGCATGCACCACTGCCGCAAGCTCCAAATCATGAGTCGGATAGTTTCGCTCATGCTCCTTCAATTGACGAGAAGCATACGCTACTACCCTTCCTTTCTGCATCAATACACAGCCAAGGCCAATCTGAGATGCATCCGTGTAGATAGCAAAACCCTCTACACCGCTCGGCAAAACCAACACAGAAGCCGATGTGAGCTTAGTCTTCAATAATTGAAAACTACTCTAACACTCCTCAGACCAGACAAACTTTACTCCCCTCCTGGTTAGCTGAGTCAATGGTGCGGCGATGGATGAATATCCCTCAATGAATTACCGATAATAACCCGCCAGACCAAGAAAACTCCTAATCTTCGAAGGAGTCTTGGGAATCTCCCAATTCATAACAGCCTGGACCTTGGCTGGATCAACTGCTACACAGTACCGGAGATTACATGCCCAAGGAAATGAACCTTGCGCAACCAAAAATCGCACTTGCTGAATTTTGCATACAGCTTGTGCTCACGGAGAACCTCTAATACTACCCTTAAATGCTGATGATGTGTGGCCTCATCCGGAGAGTAGACCAACACGTCATCAATAAAAACTACGACGAAAATATCTAGGTATGGTCTAAACACCCTGTTCATGAGATCCATGAACGCTGCCGGGCGTTGGTCAAACCAAAAGGAAGGACAAAAAACTCATAATGTCCATAACGGGTTCTAAAAACCGTCTTGGACACATCCTCACTCCTAATCCTCAACTGATGATAACCAGACCGCAAATCAATCTTAGAAAAGATTGATGCATTTTGCAGCTGATCAAACAGATCATCAATCCGAGGTAAGGGATACCTGTTCTTCACCGTCACTTGGTTTAGCTTTCTATAATCGATGCATAACCTAAGTGACCCATCCTTCTTCTTCATGAATAAGACAGGTGCGCCCCAAGGGGAAACACTAGGGCGAATGAATCCCTTATCTAACAAATCCTGCAACTGCTTCCTTAGCTCAGCTAATTCCGCAGGTGCCATTCGATAAGGTGCCTTTGAGATAGAAGAGGTGCCTGGAAGCAACTCTAGAGTGAACTCTATCTCTTTAGCTGGTGGCAAACCAGATAGGTCATCAGGAAAGACATCTAGAAACTCTCCACTACATCTATCTTCGCAAGAGTAGGTGACTCATCAGCCTTGGGTACTAATACCACGCTGGCAAGAAAAGCGTCACAACCCTTCTTCACCATTCTCATCGCCCTCATGGCAGAGATGACAAACTTCCCTACCAAGTTCCTTGGCAAAGGATGAGAAAATTCATCTTCACCAGGAATGCGAAAAATGATCTTCTTCCCATGACAATCTACTAATGCATAGTGCTCCTCTAGCCAATCCAGACTAAGAATAGCATCGTAGTCCTTCATCTTTAGCAAGAAGAAACACCCTTCTAGGACTCTATCCTCAATGCACACTGGTAAAGATGGAATACACTTCCTAGTCGATACCGTACCCACAGGTGTGTGCACAGACAAAGGGACTTCTAAATCCTCATACTCTATCCCTGACTCTAAGGCTAACTGCCTAGCAAAATGCTCAGAAATGAACGAGTGGGTAGCACCCGTATCGAACAAAACCCGAGCATGCACAAAATCGTACCTTCGGTGACCTGATCCGCCTGCTCGGCGTCCTCACGAGCTAATGCAAACACTCGAGCTGGGGCTCGAGGTCTCCCTGGTCGTCCTGTCGCTGGCGCTGCTGCTGCTGGGGTTGGTGCCGCTCCACGCTGACCTCCCTGCTGCAGTCTGGGGCAATCCTTGATCCTATGCTCGCTGCTCCTGCACTTCAAGTACTTCCCCGCCAACTTCCAACATTCCGTACCACCATGTGCCCTCCCGCAATAAGGACACTCCTTCTGGACACTAGGGGAACGCTGAGAAGGTACCTGACTGCTTCCCGATGCCACGGGACGCTGCGGTGACTGAAAAACCACCTTCTTTCTCTCCTGCCTCTGGAAAGGATCTGCAGGCCTCTTCTGAGAAACCTTCTTCTCCTCCAAGTACTGCTCCATCTCTCCCTCCTGAAGACACGCTGCGCTAAGGGCCTCATCAAGGGTATGATGATCAAATGCCACCAACCTCGTCCTCAATGATGGCCTCAAACCCATTACGAACTTCTTCGCCTTCCTGCGCTCATTAGCTACAATATGAGGGGCATACTTAGACAGCTCGGAAAACCTGGCCTCGTACTTCAGTACGGTCATGGAGCCCTGGGTCAAAGAGAGGAACTCCTGCTCCATCTTGTCCTGGATGTGCTCCGGAACAAACTTGGCTCATAAAAGCCTCACGAACTCGTCCCAACCAATCTCCGCAGCACCATCCTCAAACCTGGTACATAACAACGAGGACCACTACACGTCGGCTCACTCCTACCAAAACCACCCATAAGGACTAACCAACATAATCTATACTTAAAGAAATAACCACCGAATTAATTTACACATACCTGTAGCATATAGGTGGCTAAAGTGACCTTGTCATCCTCAGCGCACCTAATAGCCCGGAAGATCTTCTCGATCTCCCTCATCCAGCTCTCAGCAAGTAATGGGTCGCTCTCCCCCTTAAAAGAGGGTGGCGACATCCTCTTGAACCGTTCCATGATGGAGAGTCCACCATGGTCCTGAGCCTGGGGAACTGGCACTTGAGCCTGCCACAACAAACATCATAAGCAACACATATAGCATAGCAACATAGTAAACATATCATCAAGTAAAATAGACTATTCTGTCTACCGTTCTAACCTGAGCCTGCTGAGCCTCCAGCTGAGCCTGGAGTGCAGCCTGGGTGTAGGCCTGCGTCTGCATGGCCTGCACTAGACCTTGCATAAACACTCCATAATCTACTGGTGGCGGTGGGGGAAGCACAGGACCCTGGGGTGCTGGGGCCCACTGCTCACCCTGATCCTCACGCCGAGGCTCATCTCTCCTCTACTCACCCTTACGAGCAGGAACACCACGCCTACCACGTGAAGCCATACCCTACAAAATGATTTAATAACAAATTAGAACTAGGCTATCTAATTTCTAACTATTTACTTATCTATGTGGACAATCTACATAGACTTAGCATACAATGAAGGTGATGGTATGTGTATATTTATGTACAATTTCAGCCTGTCTCTCTGATACCAATCTCTGTAACGACCCTCCTTATACCAGTACGGTTACACCAACCCACATCGGTATAATGAACGCCGCTACAGTGGGATATTTACCCAAGAATTGTACAATTAGGCTGAAACATACACAAATATATAACACATGACAGCGGAAATGAAATAACTGGAAAGTAACTCTTATTCCATCATCATCATTTATACACAGTCTATATAGAAAAGGAAAAGTAAATACTTCATAACTGAGAAATTTCAAAAAAAAAAAATTTACATTGTCCACATAAGACTACGCAGAGTCTTTTATTACATACTATGAAAGAAGAAAATACAATGCTGAATCCAAGACAAAAGTCTCCTACTCCCGCTCCAAGTCGCTCCTAACGATCTCCTCGGAAGAAGTAGAAATGTCTGCACCTGTACGCCGACGCAAGAATGAGTCCAAAAGAACTCAACAAGTAATTCCAAACACACTAAACATACATACATCACATGACCTTACACATTCTCATGCTACACCATTATCATATAAAGCATGGATTTGATAATGTTTCAAAAAAAAAAACTAAACATGATTTCTACACATGCTACACATGATAAGTGATTTATAACAATTTTACAATGACTTAAAACCTATCACATGCTTTCTACACACTTTACAATATGCTAAACTAAATCTCATTTAACTACATTCACATGCTAAGATAATAACCATTTTAAACATGAAGTTTACACATATTACAAAAAACATTCCTAAGATGGATTCTATGATCATTTTCACATGGTTAACACATCTACACACATGAATAGATTGCTGTTTTGACATGGATATATCACATTCATATAAGGAATTATCATTTTACATGTTATACCATTGATTTATATTCTCACCTATTCATTTACACATTTTCACTTATCTAGTTCACATGTTCACACTCTCACACACATGCTCACATATTCTTAATTATATGCCATGACACATAGTCCAGACCACCTCTAGAAGGACACACACTTGTCACATCACACACATATCTATCATCTAGGCAATACAATGATAGACCTTAGTTACTGCGCAGAACCGGGAGAAGCACTCTCCACTGCCACTGTAACCAGCGGTACTTGTCCGCCTTTAGGATTTAATCCCTATACCCATGGGACATCACACACTATGAACCTTCCCGTGGGGACTTTGCCAGAGTACGGTTCCACAACCCTCTAAGGTAGCAGTGTCACCCATTGGCAAATTTACACATTTGTTTTATTTACACATTAGGGTACATTATTTAACACACCATTTACTTACTCACATGCAAGCACATATTTCATGTTTATCTAGCACGGTACTACTGTTTACAAATTTAACAGTTACTAATTAATACTAATCATGCTGAAAACAATGCAAATTATCATGCTTTAAAACGGCCAATACATGATGAATTAATGAAATCAGTATCTATTGTTGTTCAATTCACTTGAAATTTTAACCACAGACCATTTGTGGATTCCACAGTACACATCCAAATTTTCCTAATTTTCTGAAATACTAAATAATTAAGAAAATTCGAATAGTGACATTACATACGGTAAAAATAGTCTAATTCTCGTGGTTTTCATTATTCACACCCATAATTCACTCTATACATGTATTCTGATAGTCCTAATGTTATGAAAAATTCTAGGAATTTATCTACTTTTATAGGATTAAATGGATATTTCATACTGATAAAACATGTTTACTGTTCTACAGTTCAGAAAAAAAATATCTATTTATGCAGGTATCAGAAAATACTCAAATTTTTGTGACATGGACTGACAATTATAATCATCTCACATAAATTTTATGACATTCAAACTTCTCATAGATTTCACAAACAGAATTTCACAAGATAATAACCTGCTTGACATGCATTTCAAAAAATTCATATAAATAAGGTATTCCACAGAAATTCACAAAATTTACACAACATGATCTAATAGGGGTATTACATAACATATCAATTTTACATTATATCCTCATGCCCAGAAATCCGAAAATAGGATATATGGGTAAGACATGTACACTATTGCAGTCTGGTGAACTTGACGACATGTAGGTGGCCATTTATCAGGTTAACGACAACAAAAATGTGCTGCCAATTGAAGATCTTAACGGCAAGAGATCCTGTCGTTAAGTTCCTGTCTGTGCAAAACACAAACTGAACGTAAAATCTTGGTGAAATTGGGAATCCAAGACTCGAAATAAAATCTGGAAAATTTCTAGGACTTACTAGACGCATGTAGGAATGATGTGAAAGGGTTACTTGCCTTGGATAAAATCTCCAATCAACGGATTAAGCCAGAGAAGCCCTCCTCGGCCTGAGCCAAAGAGTCCCCGAAATCCCTCCGATCCGGATCCTGTGTTGATGCAGAGCGCAACCCGATGCTGGAGACGTTTTCCCCAATGCTCAGACTTCCTCCTTGTCGATGATGAACGCCAGAAGAAGTCACCAGTCGCCGGATCAAGGGGTTCCAAAATCAGTTTTCGCACATAAATTAATTTTTTTTTTTACCCAAAGAGTCAAAAGGACCTAACTGAGCCCTAATCCGTCTCTTATATAGAGTTGGGGTATTAGGAACACGCTTGGGTAGGCTAGGTTACCGTTGGGGGATGGTTTCCTAAACCAAGGGCGACATTTCTGGAGGCGTTTCCGGATCTGAAATCGCAACAGATCTGGGAGGTAAACGTCAACATCAATAGCCGCCAATTCTGAGTCGGCATCCATCAATGTGGCCGCTTACATGGGATTGGTGTCCACACATATTGACGTCTACTGGCCGCCAGAACTGAACTTAAAACTGCAGAAACTTTATGTACACCACACACACACACACACACACACACACACATATATATATAATCTACAATGCACACATTAAATAATACTTATTCATGCAATGTAAACAAGTAAGCACTATGCACAATAAAGTTTATACATCGCTGGCATACATTTATACATACATAAGAAATCACCCAAAGATGAAAAATCAAGGGCCTTACATCCTCACATACATGATCTCTCAAGCACTCAAGAAAAACACTAAGTCTCCACGTCCTCACGCTCTGAGTCAGTGCGAACTAACTCCTAGGTATCCTCTGTCTCTTCTGAAATGTTAATCAAGTGTGAGTCTAGAAGACCCATCAAGTCACATGAAAGACAGTTCAAGATATAATATATATTAGGTTTTAGAACATGGTAGCATATTTCTTTCACACCCTTGATATCATATAGCTCTTCCTATCAACATGTTCCAAGTTATTTGGTAAACATTCTTTGCATAACATGTTTAGTTATCATGAAATTACACAATTCATGTAACATATAGCTTGCATCTCATATTACAACAATTGATTAAAACATGTTCATGTAGCATGTATTCAATTTAACATGTAGCATGTAGTTCATATAACAAGTGACATGTAGTTCATGTGACGTGTAGCATATAGATCATGTAGTCATTTATCATGTAGTCAAGTATTCATGTAATTGCGAAGACATAGCCCACACTATGAATAAAGATCATGTAGCATGTAGTCATTCGCTTATCACCAAGGCAAAGCAGTGATGAAGTCTAGGTTATTGCACAATACCGGGGAAAGTCCTTCCCACCTTAACCAGTAGAACATGTCTACCTCCAAGATTTCAATCCATTGCCCACGGATTCATGTAGGTCATTTCATGTAGGTGAACCATTACCATAGGGGCATTCCATGGTGTAGTTCCTTGTAGTTATCACTATCATAGCAATGTCTCATTGGGCAATTCATTTCAAAATGCATTAACATATATGATCATGCAATCTACATTTTTCATATAAGTCTATCATGCTCTTTCATACATTCATACATAATTTATCAAGATAACATCACAATATCACCCAACATGTTTTCTTAGTTCTAAAATCAAACTCTATTGTATAACAGCAACCTAATATGGTACTACTTTTATCAAATCCAACATGCATATACATTCTCATGTCTATTGATTTCTATATACCTTTTATCATTCATAAAATCATAACAACATATATAGTGCTCTACAAATCCCAAAATTTTGACAGTAAATCTAATTATAATTATACCACGTACATACAAAATTTCATAATTTTTTGAGTTCTGTAAACATTTTTCATGATAAATCTTCATCGATTTAAATTACTCAACATGGTACAACAGTGATAAAATCATGCAGTGATTATGTGAAAACTGAATGCAGTATGTTTGTAGTACCATCTAACAACAGTACCGATTCTAACTACAACATTATAACATGAATCATACTTGAATCTATTTTTCTTTTCTTTTACTAAATCATATAGAATCCAAAAGAAAACAACTAACATAGCCCATACACCATTTCAATGACATGTTCACAGTATAACAACACTGAATGGAATAGAATATAACTTGACCGAAACTCCATACATGCGTGAATCACATTTGAGGAAATATGATCAGATTTTAGAAAAACACAGCACTGATAAACTTAACGGCCAAATATGTGGCGTTTACACAGAGTCAACATCCACATGTCCTGTCGTTAATATCAGTAGACGGCGGCACATAGCGCTATTAACATATAGTAGATGTCCAAAAAGTTGCCGTTTACAAGAAACCAACGGCGGTCGATGTTGTCGTTTACATAAACTAAACGGCAGTCAATATGGACATTAAGTTCATTCGTCCAGAAAACACATAACTTGCACATAAAATAACGAAACTTGCACCCCTTCCCACATGTTATTTTGATGGTTTAAAAATCCGTAATAAATGATAAATCTAAAGATTAAACTATCCTAAACCGATCCCCCATGTCACTTGCCTCTAACCCTCCTGCTGGAGTGACGAATAGGGATTCAAAGACGCCTGCCTTGGCAACAGGGCAGTCCTCCTCTCCGACTTCAATCATCCAAAACTTGCTTCCAGCACAGCTCCCCACTTGGAGAAGCTTCTGACCTCGATGCTTGATGATCCTCCTTGGTCCACAATGCCTCAAACCACCCGAACGAAGCTCTGGAATCCTTCTCTCGGCCTTCCCTTTTCGCTCTTCCAAACCAGTCCGAAAAATCTCCCCCAAAGGCCAAAACCGGGTCTTATAAAGATCCCTACGCATTGCCCAAACCTAATCCTAGCCCTTGGATCAGAAACGCTCTAGATCTTACATTAAATGTTTTGGAAACAGCCAATTTCCTCTCCCCCAGAACGGTAACAACAAAAACAGGCAAGTCAGGTTAACGTCAACCAATGATGTCGTCAACCATGAGGTAGACGTCCATCGATCATGTCGTCAACTTTCTTGCCCGAGAAACCAAATATTCCAGAAAATATTAAACTGCACAATAGTATGTCATTAACATATAGTAAACAGAAATCGGTCATGCCGCTAACAGTAGTCAACGTCAGAAGATGTTGACGCCAAGTTCAACACAGTACACCATACAACTAAATGCAGAAATACATACATAATTGCATCATATAATTCAATAAAATTCTAGGGCACTACAAATTCTCTGAGAAGAGTTACATATACAATAACCTTCCTTTCATAGGTTTTCATGCCACCCTTGTTGTAAAGATTTTACTCCTATTGTTCTATTTCTTTCCTTCATGTAGGATGTGTTTAGAAATGTATATAAGATCCATTAGGTGTTGTTTAATCATACATAGATCATAGGAACTCTTAGAGGAGTCTCCTGAGTTGATGTTAAACCACTCCTGGAAGCAAAACCTGTAGCTGTCGACAGACAGAACCCATCTTTCGATAAATATCATGTTCCAGAACCTAGAAATTCAGAGCCACTAGTAGATATCGACAGATAGAACTCATTTGTCGACAAATGACAACCATCTGTCGACAACCATCTATGGCCTATCGACAGCTAGGGGCCAGATCCCAGAATCTAGTTCTGGATGACTAGTAGCTGTCGACAACCACCTTATGGCTGTCGACACACACCAATCTGTGATGTTAACCAGGACCACTCCTTGCCCAACCCAAGGTGGCACACTTTGGTATTCACCAAACAAGTTACCTTTCTTATTTTCTTGGATTCCAAACTATTAAACCACTGAGAGGAATCATGTAATCATCATCTACATCCACCTTTGGATTATTCTTGGACATCCTAAAATATTTTGATTCTTATACCTTCTAGATATCTTTGAGCATTAACTCCTAGAACCCTGTTTCCTATTAAAAAAAAAATGCTTGACTCTTGATGAGTGCCCAAGTACATGTATGTATATCATAAATGGAAATGGGATGACGTACTTTTGGGTCTTCGAACTCTCTCTTGATTTAATGCCAGTGCAAATGGGGCAGATCTAGTCCTGGGAGGAGTACCCGAATTTGTTTAATCTGTGCAAAGCGATATGGATTTCTAGGATGTTTGGCATGACACTACTACATGCTAGATTGGTCGACATTTCCATGAACTATGTTGAAACATGATTGTTTATTGCTTGGTTGAAGGAATGGACATGACATCTCTACACACACACTTTCTCTATTCCCTCCTGAATTATTGATCATATACACTTGTGAATTGCTATTTCATTGACGGTCACATTATGTCAGTTCATTGGCATATTACTTCCTACTTGATATTGTTTGATAATCATGGTTCACTTCATCTATGATCTGATATGTATCATTTCCATTACTTGTACTCAGTACTTATTGCCTTCTCATACCTCAATTATCCTTGACTCATGTAAACTTTTATTTTCCTTGATTTTTGGAGGATAAATCATACTGGGCAAGAGTGCTCATACCTACTTTTTCTCAAGTAATCTACAATTCTAGAAGGCGGAACATCGGGCTTTGTGTGCTGAGAGATCAACCTTTGTGGTGTCTACCTTTGAGTTGTAAATTGAGAATCATGTATTACCTGTAGAATGGCAATTAATTAATTTTTATTTAGTGAAGCCCCCGAGCAATTTCTGTTCGAAAAGCTCAATATTTACTCTTGATTTCTTATTCGTTCATGTTTCGACATTTATAGATATATTAAATGTCAGGACGTGACAGAATGGTATCAGAGCATCGGTTGAGGATCCAAATACTTTAGAGTTATTGGTCTTCAACATCCTGTAGTGACCTATGAGGATGGTGGAAAGCCTGATGTTAAGCTTGATAAGTAAAGTTGGATATAGATTGTGTTGTGTATGAAATGAGTATCTAGAGGTGGGTGAATAGACACTGATCAATTAAAATTTAAGAGGTCGAGACTATGATCAAATCAGATGAAATAATGTAGTCGGTGCACTTCAAACCACACAAAGCAAGGAAAAATTTTAAGGTGATTTGGCTCCTTTGTGGAGACCTACATCCACCATTCACTAAATCAAGTGAGGCTTCTCTATCGCGCCCAGGATTAAGTCTATCGCTTTTAAGCTGATCAGATGGATCCCACCAATTGAAGGGCTAGTTCTTAACGTGGATGGTGCCAGTAAAGGAAATCCTGGTCTTTGTGGAGGCGGCGGCTGTGTTAGGAATAAAAATGGTACTTTGTTGATCGCTTTTGCCAATTTCTATGGTTTCAGTTCGAGCTTGGTTGCTGAAGTCCGAGCTTTCTGTGATGGCATCCGGTTGGCTTATCAGCAGGGGATGCTTATCTCAGAAATCAGATCTGATTCGGCCACTCTCATTGCTTCTCTTAATAGCAAGAAGTGCCCATCGTGGGAGTGCTTGCACTGGTGGAGGGAGGCGCTCTCTTTTCTGCATCGCTATAACATCACTTTCAGTCATACTTACAGGCAGGCCAATCAACTTGCAGACGCTTTGGCCAACTTTGCATGCGACTCTGCATCAAATGTTACTTTCTTTTTTGCTTCTTCTTTACCTCATACTTGTAAAGGGCCCCTAACTTTGGACCGGTCAGGGGTGCCCTCCATTAGACTTGTTCATTAAGGGGTCGCCCCCCCTCTTGTTCCTTCTGTAAGGTCTCCTTCTTTTTATTTATATCCTAGGCCCAGGTGATCGCACTGGTGGAGTGGGTTCATTCTATTCCTGGGAATAGGGTGCACTCTCCTGGTCGCTGACCCTGAGGACCTTTTAATTAAAAAAAAAAAAGTGAGGCTTCTCTAACAACTCAAATGTGTGCAACACACACACAATTGATGAATCATAGTTTCAAGATTGTTTTAAATCTCACAAACCTTACACACACAGTGTAAGATTAAATCCGTTTACTTCTACTGGAATAGACAACCAACAAATTGGTGAAGAAAAGAAATAGGAAAATATCAAACCAGGAAGATTTCTGAAGAAATGTAAAAATATGCAAACACTCTGCACTGGAGTTTGGATCTGGTCAGATGATTCCTTGAAATCCCAATTGCATCTTCTTCAGGCTTGAGCTCATCAAATTCCTCTTCTGACCGCAACACAAGGATCAAGTGTCTCTGAGTTGAGTTAAATTCCAAAGCTCTGCTTCAACTGATCAGAAGCATGGTGTGTCAGTGCATACAAACAACTTGACCTGGATCAGTAGGGAAAGTTTCAGTAGAGTCAACTCCATGCTTTCTAGAGTCGACCTCATCCAAGTAATTGCAGTTCTAACTAACTGTCCCTCATGTAGAGTTGACCTTGTAACATCTTAGTGTCAACCTCACATACTGGTAGCGTTGACCTATCCTTGTATAGAGTTGACTCATATGCATTACCGAACTTCAGTAGCTCACTCAGTATTACTTGTATGTTGACCTATGAAGTAACCAGAGTCAACACACTAAAAAGAACTTTTGACTTTATGAATTTTCTTATGATATAAAAGACATGTGTTAGATATTTATTTCATTTTGCTTGATTTATGACATCCTCAAAACTAGGGACACAACATAAATCATTGTCATATTTTAAAATCCTATAAGGAAAAGACATCATTTAATCACGAAGGTTAATATATCAAGTAACTAGATACATACAGTAACAGTTGTACTAATAATATTAGTTAGAAAAGCTGAGTTTTAAACTTCATGATTGAGTAACCAAACTTAAATTTGTTTGCTCAGCTCAGCGTGATGGGAGAAGAAAAACATTGGAAATGGGTTCAATATGCAATGAACAACCTTGCTCAGTCCTTGGAGTGAGTAGTTCTAGTCGGTGATCAAGGGAAAATGGAACTGCATGGAAATATTAGAAGTACTAACCCTCAAGAATCAGTGGGTATTACAGTATCTATATGGAAGATAACAGTTCCCTCCAACAATAGAGAAACAATTGGAAATAAGATGGTGAAGAGGAACAAGAAGAGCAAAAAGATCAAGAAGGCCAATAGGCAAGAGAATGTTAAGGCACAACCTAAGGATGCTTGTGCATGTTGTCGCAAACCGGGTCATGTCAAAGAAAACTATTGGTGGAAACAAGGAGCATGTTTGAGGTGTGGAAGTCTAAATCATCGGATCTCAAAATACCCTGTACCATTTCAAAACAATGGCAAGAGTTCAAGAAAACTTTAAGCCACAAGGGAAAGTGACTGAAGCTATTAGAAGTAACTTTTATGTATAAGTCAGTAGGACTAGAGTATAGTGAGAAATGCTTGAGTTTAGTTGTTATAGTATGTCAAAGCTTAGTAAGTTTTACCAACCAATGTATTTTAGTAAGGCTGATTATACAGTTCCGTACTAAAAACCTTATGTGATAAATAAAATCTTTGTTGTCTATCATCATATTATCAATACTCATCATTCTCGTCATGCTTACCCTGTCCAAGGGAATATGTATTCATATAACTCTCTGAGGATTAAGGTTATTCATTAGTGGGGGAGACTTTAAGTATAATATGCTATTAACAAGGATCTACTCAATACTAAATATACTACTACCAGAAATAAAGAAGATAGTAGAGGATGCATCCAATTGAACCCATGATCACAACATGGCTCTTTAAAGATCTAAAAATGCCAATTAATATTAAGATCCCCATCAACTAACAATGTTATGACAACAAGATATATAGAGGTTTTATACGTCGTATGACATAATAATTATAACAAGATTGGTAAGACTAATCTGGACTAAATAAAATTTGAAAGGTTGAAAACTTAATCCTTGTGAACCATCCAAACTAGTCATGGAGTTTAGGGGTCCAAACTCATTCATTAGTGGGGGAGGAATTGTAACACCCCAAAACTCAATACCAAAATAATAATATGATATCAAAAATTAGAGAAGATTCTAATTTTCATAAAAGACATAAATACTTACTAGAAACCTGATTATCTTTATTTTAGAGATATTTCTACATTATTAAAGTAGTTTCGGTACTGTCTTCAGATGTGGGCACTCCGACGGGGTGCCACTAGATTTCGGTAACGGAATTGAAATTCGAAAACACCATAATTCTCAGAAAAATGTGTTGATTCTAGAAACATAAATATCTTGAATTATTGTCGCCCGGATATCAAGATTAAGTCGACACAATGATTTTTTGGGTAATTTTTACTGGGTGAAAAATTGTCACGTCCCGAGAATTACGCAGCGGATATTAGTTCGAATAATTCGAGTCGATATTCCGAGACGTGAACAGTCGGCAAATAAGTCTCTAGCACGCACGCACTAAATGTGTATCAACACCACATCACAATATGGCCCAAATGTTGAACTCAATATAAATTGTATTCAATTGTATTAAAAAAGAAAACTATTACAGGACTAAGACTCAATAAAAGCGAAAGTACATAATACCTCACTTCCTACTACATTGTTCTAACAATCAAAATAACTAACTATAGATAGACTCATAATTGGAACGCTCATCACTCGGACGCATTTCCATCCTCGACTTGCTCTTCCTCTTGAACTTCATAGTCACCTAGATTGGGTAAAAGGTAGGGGATGAGCAAACTAGTCCAGTATGATTTATATCTCAAAGTGCGGGCAATGATATAAGTGATTAACATTTTAGAACTAGGCAAGTACGATGAATGATATGCAAGTACGAATAAAACTCGTTAAAACATGATATATAAGACAAGCTAGAGAGAGTGATAATGATAAAACGAGATTTGTGAACAAGATGACAAGATAGAACTAGCAATAGATCACTTTGTACAAGCACGCAAGAATTCACTTGATGTCAAGAATGCAAGATATCACTAATTGCATTAAATGCAGGATGGCCATATCACGCAAGCAAGCAAGCAAGCAAGAATGTACGAGCAAGATCAAGTAACACTAATCCGGCACGTAGACACTAATGTACACCGAGAAAAGATCCATCAAGAATATACACCAGGACACGTGTATGTGGTATTGTATCTATCATTCAACAAGCAAGAAAGTACTCCCAGCGTAGATGCAACGCCAGTAATCATTATACCCCATGGTTAACAGTATATCTATGACTCGCCGTCATTGGGGCTAGATTGGAGCCCTTGGACACACGTCGTGCCCTGTCAGCATCTCATGTAAATTTTAAAATGTAGATTCCCACAGTCATTAATAATGGCCAATGAGAGTTTCAAGATGTAGCATGTGTAACGTCATGTTCATGATGATGATGGGAACAAGTAATAAGTAATTGAACATGATTTCATGATAACAATGGTCAAGAGATAAATTTGACAGCATAATGGTATGATTTATACTTTGGTTCAATGTTTACATTAATGGCTTTAGTCTAGATTGTAAATCACACTCACGAGAATAAGATGAGAAAGGAAGTGCACGCTATCTCCAGGGAACTTCAATGGTACAACCAACTCGTCGGCCATGTGGGAATCCATGGTCAGAGGAGATTTACGGAGGCCTTGGTGAAAAGGTCGCTAGTCTACCGATTCGGAATGACCGGTAGAGAGTTTCCAATTTCCCAAGAAAAGGGCTGCCTAGATGTGCAAGTGTGTAGTGATGTACGAGTGTCTCAATTCACAAAGCATCGGTCTTAACTCACAGAAAGTACTTAAAATGATGGCATGACATGAAACTATGCACTTTAACAAATCATGGTTTGCAAGATTTTTATGGCAACAAAATTATCATTTTAGTCAAGCTAGAATAGTAAGAAGAGTAAATCATAAGTTGCCTGAATGATCACGTCATTAGGAGAGCAATTAGAATATTGTTCATGTAATTATAGATTTTAAATGTGTTAATCACTTTTAAGCCATTAAAAGACATCATGTAATGCTCAGACACAAGATATGCAATTTACACACTGGAAACCATGTTAAACTGACCTCGGGTTAGCATGATAATACCTTGTAGAACCTTTCTATAATAGTTCAAAACTCACACATATGAAGAGTGGCATAAAACGACAGAAACCGGAACATATGCCTTTTAGGAAGTAGATGTAGTCCCAACCCTTCCACTTCTAGAGTCATAACTCACTAATTTCAAATGAAAATCTGACACATGAAAATACCACATTGAAGCCCTTTGAATAAGGAATCCAACAAAAAAAATGGCGCTTCAATCCGAGGTCTATAGAAAACGTTACAGCCATTTAAGCGAACACTGCGCAGAGGCCAGGTCGCGACACGAAACCAGTCGCGTTCTGAATGCGACGGGACGATACGTCGCCTTCTAGAGAGAGGTTTTGGGTTGCCAAATACACCCAGTTCGACTCATACTTGGACTGGGTTGATGTAGGAAACTTATACGGCTTATAACTCCTAATCTAGTGCTTTTGGGATAAAACTTTCAACATGAAAATTGTCAAGAACATCTAGTAGAAGAACTTTAATGTTGGTGGTTTGATCTAATTTGATCTCAAATCTCATGAAAAAACATGACGAACGAAGAAGGAAGTGCAACCCGAAAACACAATTTCATGTAGCTGCTTTCTTACAACGCTTATAACTCTCTAACTAATGATATTTAGACAAAAGTCTCAATATAAAAGTTGTAGGGAACATGAAATAGGTGCGACCTATGATTTTTAAATAATTTTAAACGACCTCAAGATGTATGATAAATTGACTTGAAAAGGAAAGGACCCTGACAGGCGCGACTTTGGCAAAACGCCTATAACTCATGATGTACTAAATGGAAAACGATGAAATCAGTGGGAAATGAAAGTTAACTTGATGCTCTACACATTTTTATAGGATATGTTAAGGTTTGGCCCGAGAAAACCTACCTTATGGGTTGAAGAAGTTCCATTTTTCCAGAAAACCCGTGTTCAGACCACTTGGAGGAAAACGCTTACTACTCCATGTATACTGCATGGAATTTGGGCCTTGCAAGGTTTGGTTTAGGTTTGACTCACCTTTGGTCGACTTCAAGAGGGTGGTTTGTGCAGGTTGCAGCAGACGAGAAGGGGAAGAAGATGAGCTTCTTGTGGTCGTTCCACAGCTCCTCAGCCACCAAGAGCTCTTCCACACGACCCCAAAAAGTTCTAAACTCGTCCCTAGGGTTTGGGTGAAGAGTATTTAAGCAACCAAGGTGTTTAGGAGTCCTATTGTAACTAGGAAAGCTAGGTTGCGGTTTTGACATATTAGTTTCCTATTTTGACGATTTCTTCCTCCATTAGAGTGTGTGAGGCATTAGGAAACCTCCCCTCATAGTTAGGCACGAATTTGGGTTGCCAAGAATGCATGATTGCATCTCAATTCAATTCAAATTGCCTCTTTTTAATTTCAGCCTATTTAGAGTTACGAATTTCCATGCATTTTCTAGCTTTATTTGATTTTTGGGCCATATGTGGTCCATTAGCCCAATTATGATATTGGGTCATTAATATATAATGTTAAAAGTCTCTCCAACATTTTTATTTAATTTATGGTTGCGTCGTATTTCCGTGTTAACGGTTTTCCGACTTGTTTTCTAATTTGAATAATCGGTCACAATAACTCTTAAACCTAGTCCAAATGATTTTTATTGACCCAAATTTCTTTATGGGTCATTAGAAGATATTATTTGAAGCCTATATATGATTTTTATTTAATTTTCTGACTCATCCAAGTACATGTGATAATGTTTTTCCGACTTATTCATAAATTACGATAATAAGTCATGAAACACTTTAAACTTGGCTAATCTGATTTTTCTTGGCACAAATTTCTTTGTGGAACATTTAGTAAGAATGTTTAGGGTTGATCTACGATTTTTATGGAATTTTTCGATGTGTTTTAGAACATACGATAATGATACGTATGTTTTAAATACTCCGATATTATGGAAATTATTTATTTCCATTTATTTGAGTTTTTATGTAGTTAAAATTTTCGGGGTGCTACACCCTCCCCCACTTAAGAGAATTTGGTCCCCAAATTCATTGATCATTAATTGGATTTTGAAAGTTATGATCCTTGAGGTCATTTCGGATTTAATTCCTCTAACTTGTTTCAACATCATGGATGCTAGTCCAACATCTACACCTATAGCCACCAGTACTATTCATTTGGTTCCCTCCACTTCTGTCTTCCTTCCACGGCTGTCATAACTCCATCTTAATCCATCAGATGAACTATGGTATATTTACTAGATTATCCCTTTCTAATTTCTCCTCAATGATCTCCCCCACTTAGAAATGTACTAATAAGAAAACATCATAAGATCAGTCTAAGGGGTTTAACAATCATACCTCCTTCCGAGAGCTCCGCTTGCGTTATTGCATTCACCCGTCCCTGACGCTTTACCACTTCTTGGTTCCTTCCAGCTTGGTCTTTTAGCATGGGACAGTTCGGTATACGATGTTCATGACTCCCACATTGCAAGCAA
The DNA here is from genome assembly GCA_014218235.1 of Colocasia esculenta. Taxonomy (NCBI): domain Eukaryota; kingdom Viridiplantae; phylum Streptophyta; class Magnoliopsida; order Alismatales; family Araceae; genus Colocasia; species Colocasia esculenta. Next base: position 85,407,894 of record CM024761.1, on the reverse strand, counting down.
GCCCCGGCCTTCTTCCAGCACTTGTCCACATGGTGCCCAAGCTTGTTGCAAATTTTACAATACTCCACCGTCATTGCTTCTTCTACTTTGATCTTTTTCTCCATGCCATAGTCCTTCCTAGTGGTTGGCATTTTGTTGTTGTTATTATTGTTATTGGGGAAAGTTCCAGTTGTATCGATTGCTCCCCTTTTTGGAAAGGTCGACTTTGAGATGTCCTTTCCCCTCATGCCTTCCACCTTAGCCATAGTATCTTCTACCAGTTGAGCTCTTTGGACATCTCAGTGTAGGTTTGAATGTTGTGTGGTCCGAGCCTTTCAATGAACATGGGCCTGAGCCCGTCCATGAAACGGTTAGCCTTTAATCTTTCTGTTCCCACCAAATGTGGGGCATACACAGCAAGTCGTGCGAACTGAGCCTCATACTCAGCCACGGCATCCCTTTCTGTTTTAGTGTGGCAAACTCTGCTGCCTTCTTCTCCTTGACTCTCTCAGAGAAATACTTTCCTCGGAATATCTCCAGGAATCCGGCCCACTCCAGTTCAGCTACGTTTGGCAGGTGGGCCGAGGTGGCCTTCCACCATGCTCGAGCATTTTAGTAAATTGGAAAGTGGCCAGTGCCACTTTCTCTCTGTTGGTGCATTGCATTACTTGGAAAATCCTTTCTATCTCCTCTTGCCAATTTTCTGCCTCATCTGGGTCAGGGGATCCAGAGAAACGAGGAGGGTTCAAACTCCTAAAATTTCGGTGCATATCACCGGCTCCGTTCCTTGCAGCTGCAGCCTGATTTCCAGCCTGAACTACATTTTGCAGGGCCTGCGTAAGTCCAGCCACAGTGTCTTGCATAGCTTGCCACTGGTTGCAAGCCATTGCAGTTGTGTGAGAGTGTTATGAGGATTCTTGAGAAAAAGGATGGAAACCAATTAATGTCTCCAGATACATTATAAGAGTTAATGGGTAGGAGTGTTTAATTCTTTCTAACATATTCCCAGTCTCTACCCATTCTCACCAGGTACTGTATTTAATTTCCATGACCTAGGTTCCATAGGTATCTCCTATTCCTGAGACATATATCCTATTTGGTATTCCTAGGCTCTGATACCACTAAACTGTCACGTCCCGAGAATTACGCAGCGGATATTAGCTCGAATAATTCGAGTCGATATTCCGAGATGTGAACAGTCGGCAAATAAGCCTCTAGCTAGCACGCACTAAATGTGTATCAACACCACATCACAATAGGGCCCAAATGTTGAACTCAATATAAATTGTATTCAATTGTATTAAAAAAGAAAACTATTACAGGACTAAGACTCAATAAAAGCGAAAGTACATAATACCTCACTTCCTACTACATTGTTCTAACACTCAAAATAACTAACTATAGATAGACTCATAATTGGAACGCTCATCACTCGGACGCATTCCCATCCTCGACTTGCTCTTCCTCTTGAACTTCATAGTCACCTAGATTGGGTAAAAGGTAGGGGATGAGCAAACTAGCCCAGTAGGATTTATATCTCAAAGTGCGGGCAATGATATAAGTGATTAACATTTTAGAACTAGGCAAGTACGATGAATGATATGCAAGTACGAATAAAACTCATTAAAACATGATATATAAGACAAGCTAGAGAGAGTGATTATGATAAAACGAGATTTGTGAACAAGATGACAAGATAGAACTAGCAATAGATCACTTTGTACAAGCACGCAAGAATTCACTTGATGTCAAGAACGCAAGATATCACTAATTGCATTAAATGCAGAATGGCCATATCACGCAAGCAAGCAAGCAAGAATGTACGAGCACGATCAAGTAACACTAATCCGGCACGTAGACACTAATGTACACCGAGAAAAGATCCATCAAGAATGTACACCAGGACACGTGTATGTGGTATTGTATCTATCATTCAACAAGCAAGAAAGTACTCCCAGCGCAGATGCAATGCCAGTAATCATTATACCCCATGGTTAACAGTATATCTATGACTCGCCGTCATTGGGGCTAGATTGGAGCCCTTGGACACACGCCGTGCCCTGTCAGCATCTCATGTAAATTTTTAAATGTAGATACCCACAGTCATTAATAATGGCCAATGAGAGTTTCAAGATGTAGCATGTGTAACGTCATGTTCATGATGATGATGGGAACAAGTAATAAGTAATTGAACATGATTTCATGATAACAATGGTCAAGAGATAAATTTGACAGCATAACGGTATGATTTATACTTTGGTTCAATGTTTACATTAATGGCTTTAGTCTAGATTGTAAATCACACTCACGAGAACAAGATGAGAAAGGAAGTGCACGCTATCTCCAGGGAACTTCAATGGTACAACCAACTCGTCGGCCATGTGGGAATCCATGGTCAGAGGAGATTTACGGAGGCCTTGGTGAAAAGGTCGCTAGTCTACCGATTCGGAATGACCGGTAGAGAGTTTCCAATTTCCCAAGAAAAGGCTGCCTAGATGTGCAAGTGTGTAGTGATGTACGAGTGTCTCAATTCACAAAGCATCGGTCTTAACTCACGGAAAGTACTTAAAATGATGGCATGACATGAAACTATGCACTTTAACAAATCATGGTTTGCAAGATTTTTATGGCAACAAAATTATCATTTTAGTCAAGCTAGAATAGTAAGAAGAGTAAATCATAAGTTGCCTGAATGATCACGTCATTAGGAGAGCAATTAGAATATCGTTCATGTAATTATAGATTTTAAATGTGTTAATCACTTTTAAGCCATTAAAAGACATCATGTAATGCTCAGACACAAGATATGCAATTTACACACTGGAAACCATGTTAAACTGACCTCGGGTTAGCATGATAATACCTTGTAGAACCTTTCTATAATAGTTCAAAACTCACACATATGAAGAGTGGCATAAAACGACAGAAACCGGAACATATGCCTTTTAGGAAGTAGATGTAGTCCCAACCCTTCCACTTCTAGAGTCATAACTCACTAATTTCAAATGAAAATCTGACACATGAATATACCACATTGAAGCCCTTTGAATAAGGAATCCAACAAAAAAAAACGGCGCATCAATCCGAGGTCTATAGAAAAAGTTACAGCCATTTAAGCGAACACTGCGCAGAGGCCAGGTCGCGACACGAAACCAGTCGCGTTCTGAATGCGACAGGACGATACGTCGCCTTCTAGAGAGAGGTTTTGGGTTGCCAAATACACCCAGTTCGACTCATACTTGGACTGGGTTGATATAGGGAACTTATACGGCTTATAACTCCTAATCTAGTGCTTTGGGATAAAACTTTCAACATGAAAATTGTCAAGAACATCTAGTAGAAGAACTTTGATGTTGGTGGTTTGATCTAATTCGATCTCAAATCTCATGAAAAAACATGACGAACGAAAAAGGAAGTGCAACCCGAAAATACAATTTCCTGTAGCAGCTTTCTTACAACGCTTATAACTCTCTAACTAATGATATTTAGACAAAAGTCTCAACATAAAATTGTAGGGAACATGAAATAGGTGCGAACTATGATTTTTAAATAATTTTAAACGACCTCAAGATGTATGATAAATTGACTTGAACAGGAAAGGACCCTGACAGGCGCGACTTTGGCAAAACACCTATAACTCTTGATGTACTAAATGGAAAATGATGAAATCAGTGGGAAATGAAAGTTAACTTGATGCTCTACACATTGGTATAGGATATGTTAACGTTTGGCCCGAGAAAACCTACCTTATGGGTTGAAGAAGTTCCATTTTTCCAGAAAACCCGTGTTCAGACCACTTGGAGAAAAACGCTTACTACTCCGTATATACTGCATGGAATTTGGGTATTCCACTTGGGTTAGAACGTAGACTTGACCCTATTTCCAGGGGTATAGGCCTTGCAAGGTTTGGTTTAGGTTTGACTCACCTTTGGTCGACTTCAAGAGGGTGGTTTGTGCAGGTCGCAGCAGACGAGAAGGGGAAGAAGATGAGCTTCTTGTGGTCGTTCCACAGCTCCTCAGCCACCAAGAGCTCTTCCACACGACCCCAGCAAGTTCTAAACTCGTCCCTAGGGTTTGGGTGAAGAGTATTTAAGCAACCAAGGTGTTTAGGAGTCCTATTGTAACTAGAAAAGCTAGGTTGCGGTTTTGACGTATTAGTTTCCTATTTTGACAATTTCTTCCTCCAATAGAGTGTGTGAGGCATTAGGAAACATCCCCTCATAGTTAGGCACGAATTTGGGTTGCCAAGAATGCATGATTGCATCCCAATTCAACTCAAATTGCGTCTTTTTAATTTCAGCCTATTTAGAGTTACGAATTTCCATGCATTTTCTAGATTTATTTGATTTTTGGGCCATATGTGGTCCATTGGCCCAATTATTATATTGGGTCATTAATATATAATGTTAGAAGTCTCTCCAACATTTTTATTTAATTTATGGTTGCGTCGTATTTCCGTGTTAACGGTTTTCCGACTTGTTTCCTAATTTGGATAATCGATCACAATAACTCTTAAACCTAGTCCAAATGATTTTTATTGACCCAAATTTCTTGATGGGTCATTAGAAGATATTATTTGAAGCCCATATATGATTTTTATTTAATTTTCTGACTCATCCAAGTACATGTGATAATGATTTTCCGACTTATTCATAAATTACGATAATAAGTCATGAAACACTTTAAACTTGGCTAATTTGATTTTTCTTGGCACAAATTTCTTTGTGGAACATTTAGTAAGAATGTTTAGGGTTGATCTACAATTTTTACGGAATTTTTCGATGTGTTTTAGAACATACGATAATGATACGTATGTTTCAAATACTCCGATATTATGGAAATTATTTATTTCCATTTATTTGAGTTTTTATGTAGTTAAAATTTTTGGGGTGCTACAAATTAATTCCAAAAATTAAAATAAAATTACCATAATTTTTAAACCTTTCAATTAGCTTATATTTGAAATTTCAACTTGATTGGACATCGTTTGAATACAAAAATATAAGGACAAAGGGGCCAGATGAATTAAGCTCTATTTACGTAAACTATTTTTGCAATATTTTTGCTTATGTAGCCTTGGCTACGTAAGGCCTTTTCCTCTTTGTTTAAATGGATTACAGGTATCATCAATACATGTTGGGGTGAGAACCTTTCACTGTGAACGTGGCTAGAAGGGAGAGTAGGAGGTTTTTTATCCTCAATGTATGGGTTCTTACGGTGACAGGTAGGGGGTTTATGTGCCAACCATGCACGTAAACTTGGGGTTTATATAAACTCCCTTGGTTGCTCCCATGAGAGAGTTCTTCCTCTTGTGCTGCCTTGCTGCTGCTCCTGCTGTAGCTCATGCTACTGCTCTTGCTATAGCTACTGCTACGACACATGTAACTGCTATTATTATTGCTGCTACTGCAACTGCTACTACGACTACTGCTATTATTGTTGTTGCTGTTGCTGCTACCTGTAACACCCTCCTCCGACATCACACAATTACATACATAACCTTTGATCGAAAGAGGGGTTACGCTGACAAACTTTCGTTATGGGTAGATATATCTGTGCAATGCACAAAACTGGCAAACCATTCCATAAAGGTATCTTCGAACACATTATAATTCAGTAGGTAACAAAGTATAAATACTCATTATTTACAAAAGACAAATTTCTCTCTCTCTAACTTAATACATTATCAACTAAAAGAAACTACTAAAACTACATTATTCTTCTTCATCTCTCCATCGTCCGTAGTGGAATTAGGATTCACATGTAGCTGAGATTATACACACCTTTAATCTGAAAAGGGTTGGAGGAAAAAAAGGCATGAGTCGAAAGGACTCAGTAGGTATAAGTAAACATAGCGTAGAAGTTTCATTTGCAGAACTAAATGAATATTCAAATAGTGCATACTTGGATCAAAACATAATTGCTCATGAATTTCATACTTAACATGAACATATAGCCCAAGTTAATTTCATGACGGCTCAAACGAATATCAGAACAAAAGTCATATTTGTCTTTCAAATTCATATCATAACTTGATTTCAGAACAAACTTGACAGGCATCACTGCTCTCAAGAGGTTACTATATAGACGTAAATATATCCTCAGTGCCTAGGCGATTCCAGCACCTTGGATCTTGTTCATTGCACAAGAACGGGGTATAATTTTTTATTACCCACCATCGTCAGTCCATTGACTTGGACTTGCATACGTACAAACTGTCGCTCTCAACTGATCACAAGTAGCTGGTGCTACTACAAGTGATCCTAAACCCTCTTTGAAGAGAGCATTGTCTACAAATCATAAATTTATTTTCATGAGCATAATAGAAATTGGAAATCCAAAGGGATATTTGATTGAGGATTAATACAAATATCTTGGTGACAAAGTAGTTCAGAGTTCAAGATTATAAGAAAGACAATTGGTTGAGACAAGGTTATGACTCAAAGCCAATAACTTCAGAAGATTTAAATCACATAAGAACCCAAGAAAATGAAGGTCCACAATTGTTGTCACAAATTATTCATATCTCATAGGGTGTTCAAACATATGAACTCTCAAGTGATCAAGTTTTATAAACTCAGTTACCGAATACTAGAGAATAGACTTAATCGGAGTACTATTCGTAATTGCCAACTTTAAGAATAACTCAAGGGAGGTTAAGGTACATAATGTGGGTAAACTTTGCATTAGTATGACAGTAAATACTAAGATAAATGAGAGGGTAACTTCCTTGGCTTTTAGGATAAAGTTTTAGCATAGATGTAGACATGAAAGAGTGCAGAAATTCAATTCAGGGATGCACCTATCGACAGCCAAGAAGGGCCTGTCGACAGATGGCTGCAGACAGAGCTTTAGCTTGCTGGTCTGTGGGTACCTGTCGACAGCAACCAGAGGGCTGTCGACAGCTACACACAGTCCCAGTTTCTTTGGGTTCAGGAAAAAACTGGTCTGTCGACAACTATGGGCTGCCTGTCGACAGCCGCCTGTTCCTCACTCATAAGTGACTTTCAATACACTCTAAACATGCTGAACATGGAACCTATGAATCTAGGCATGATGTATATCAAATAGAAGAGTCTAATTATAGTTTTCACAGTGGTTTATAAACCGAACTAGCAAGATGAAACAAGAGGTTTGCAATTCAAGCTTGTCTACCTAGAAACTGGACATAGTATATTGTTGGAAGTGTGGTCTTGATAGCAATGGATTATTGGGAGATTCTTACAAGATGGACACTAAAACACAAGATATTTAATGTTCCAAATCAAGGCTTGAGGTACAAACATCCGAATGGAAAGAAATTAAAATATTCTAGGATATCGAAATTTCTAGCAAAACTCTATAACATAAACTTGGATCATGGGTGGAAGAAGAAGCTAGAAACCTACTTAATCTATAAGAGGAGTGGAGATTATTCTTTGGTAATCACACAGTTCCAAAGGTAATTCGGGAATCAACAAAAGTTTGGAGTTACAATCACATATACAGATTAAACTAAGATTGGTCTATAAGCTCAAAGGCCACTTGTGTAAGGCCATGATCTTTCTAACCAGAGCAGTGGGTAGAAGTATGAGGAGAAGATAGGAACCTACTTGATCTTGGAGGATAAAACCATTTCCTCGAAAGCTCACGGCTAATGGAAGAATGGGATGCAGTCGTTGCAGTCCACAGGCAGTTACAACTTGTGGCTCGCAAGCAGTGGAAACAACAACTTCAGTAGTAGGGCCTTCCTCAAAGCAACAGCACCAACAACACTCCCCTCAGAAGAGATGCCCAGTGCGACAAAAATGGAAGAAAGAAAAGTTTAAACATCTGCCGCTGGGTAGTTTTTATAGCTCTTCCAGGTTTCATGCAGGCCGGCACGTCAGCCGCACAGGTGTTGAGGTAAAAACCTCATTTCTCCACCCACAGCCACGTCTCCCATGCATACACTCTCTTAGTTACACGCAAGTAACCTTAATGATAGCCCAACCCCTTAGCTAAGCCTTATCCTAATGTGTGTTGGCTTCTCTTAAGCTTCACACGTAAGCATATGTAATTCCCAGAAAATCGCTGCCGTAAATAGCCCATAAATCAGCTGGGCCAAAGGTCTTCATGTTTAGGTGTTCTAATGATATATTTTTAACTTGAGATTTCAACCATAGACTAATAGAAAGGTTTTACAAATTGTCATAATTTTAGTTTAATTTTTAGAATTTATTTTACACTGGGTGAAAAATCACCCCAAAAATAGTTGCGTCAGCTTAATCTCTAAATCCGTATGCCAAAAATTCTGAATAATTATATTTTTAATATCTCCACAATTTTCTAAGAATTATGGTGTTCTCAGATTTTATTTTCGTTACAGTTTTTCGGTGTCGCCCTGTCGGGGTGCGTACGACCGAGAGTAGTACCTGGGTATGATAAAATGTCTAAACATATCCTTAATCCTAAATATCACAATTTAAACCTAATTAGTTTGCATAAATAAGAATTTCTAAGCAAATCATGGTATTTAAAATTTGAGGGCATTACATTTCTTCCCCTGCTAAAATAAATTTCGTCCTCGAAATTGGCAAAATTTACTTACCAAATAGCTGTGGATACTTTTCTTTCATCTCTTACTCCAATTCCCACGTTTCTTCTTCGATGAATGCGCTTTTCCATAAGATCTTCACCATAGAAACTGGTTTGTTTCTGAGGACTCGTTATTTCTTGTCCAATATTTTCACCGGTTCCTCTTGTATAGTTAAATCTGACTGTATTTCCACATCTTCATGGCTGATCACATGAGAGGGGTCCATTATGTATTTCCTCAACATAGATACGTGAAATACATTATGAATATGTGACCAAGAGGGCAGTAGAGCTAACTGATATGCTACTTCTCCTATTCTCTACAATATTTCAAAAGGCCCTACATATCTTGGACTGAGTTTTCCTTTCTTTCTAAATCTCATGATACCTTTGGTTGGAGAGATCTTTAGAAATACATGATCACCTATGTTAAACTCCAGTGGCCTTCTTCTTATATCAGCATACTTCCTCTGCCTGTCTTGAGCTATTAGTAATCTCTTCCTGATTAGCTTAATCTTCTCTGAGCAGTTCTGAATTAATTCTGGCCCAATGAGACTCTTTTCTCCCACTTCTGCCCAACAGAGGGGTGATCTACAGGGTCTACCATATAATGCCTCATATGGTGCCATTCCAATACTTGTATGGTAACTATTATTGTATGCAAACTCAATCAAGGGTAGGTAATCATCCCAGCTACCACGACAATCCAAACTACATGCTCTTAGCATATCTTCGAGTGTTCGGATAGTTCTTTTTGATTGGCCATCGGTTTGTGGATGATAAGCCGAACTAAATTTTAATTGTGTACCCATGGCTGCCTACAAACTTTTCCAAAATCTAGCAGTGAACCTTGGATCTCTACCTGAAATTATTGACAAAGGAATTCCATGAAGTCTTACTATTTCCTTTATATATAATTAAGCCAAATCTTCTAATGATTGAGTCTTTGTAATTGCTAGAAAATGAGCAGGTTTAGTTAATCTATCCACAATTACCCAAATAGCATCATGCTTCTTCCTTGTCTTTGGCAAACCCATTACGAAGTCCATGGTTATCTGCTCCCATTTCCATACTGGAATTTCAATTAGTTGCATAGGTCCCGCTGGCTTCTCGTGCTCAGCCTTTATTTGTTGACATGTCAAACATTTACTCACAAATTTTGCTATGTCATTTTTCATTCCATGCCACCAAAACTGCTTTTCAGATCCTGGTACATTTTTGAGCTTCCAGGATGAATCGAATACTGAGATTTGTGCCCTTCCTTCAATAACTCACTTTTAATTTCTTCATTCTCTAGTATGCATATTCTGTTTTGAAATCTGATTATTCCTTGGTTATCTTTGACATATCCTAGTTTGTTTACCATTCCTTTTAGTTTCTGATATTGGTTCTGTGCTTCACCAATTCTATCTATCAGTGCTGACCTTATTGTCAATTGTGCCAATATCAAATTTCTTGCACCACATCTTGGTGAGTATTCGATCAAATCTGTTATTTCTTTCCACCGTTGATGCAATTGTAGAGCTCTTGATTTCTTTCTGCTCAAAGCATCAGCAACTACATTAGCTTTACCCGGATGGTAATTCACCGTAAAATCATAATCCTTCAAAAATTCTAGCCATCTTCTTTGTCTCAGATTCAGTTCCTTCTGAGAAAATATGTACTTTAAACTCTTATGGTCAGTATAAACTTCAAATTGTTCCCCATATAGGTAGTGGCGCCAGATCTTCAAAGCATGTATGATTGCTGCCAATTCTAAGTCATGAGTCGGATAATTCCTTTCATGATCTTTTAATTGTTTAGAGGCATAAGCTACCACTTTCCCATGTTGCATAAGAACACATCCAATTCCTCTTTGAGATGCATCCGTGTAGACTGTAAATCCTCCCGATCCTTGAGGTAAGGTAAGAATCGGAGCTGTGGTAAGCTTCCCTTTTAATTCCTGAAAACTGGCCTCACATTTCTCATTCCACACAAAAGGTATTTCTTTTCTGGTTAATTGAGTCAAAGGCATAGCTATAGAAGAAAAGCCTTCAATAAATCTCCTATAGTAACCAGCTAATCCCAAGAAACTTCAGATTTCTGATGGATTCTTAGGTCTTTCCCAATTTAGAATTGCTTCAATTTTACTTGGGTCTACTGCCACACCTTTTCCAGAAATCACATGACCCAAAAATTTCACTCCCTTGAGCCAAAACTCATATTTACTTAATTTAACATACAATTGATGTTTCCTCAAAGTTTGTAGTACAATTCTCAAATGCTCCTTATGTTCTTCTTCATTAGAAGAGTATATCAACACATCATCTATAAATACTACCACAAAATTATCCAAATAAGGCTGAAATACTCTATTCATCAAATCCATAAATACCGCAGATGCATTAGTCAATCCAAAGGGGAGTACTAAAAACTCATAATGTCTGTATCTGGTTCTAAATGCAGTCTTAGAAATATCATCTTCTTTAACTCTCAATTGATGGTACCCCGACCTTAAATCGATCTTAGAGAATACTGTAGCAGATCGGAGTTGATCGAACAAGTAATCAATTCTAGGTAATGGATATTTGTTCTTGATTGTGACTTGATTCAACTTTCTATAATCAATGCATAATCTGAGGGATCCATCTTTCTTTCTAACAAATAATATCGGAGCTCCCCATGGTGATACACTTGGCCTAATAAAACCTTTATCTAACAAATCTTGCAACTGCCTCTTTAATTCTGTCAATTCGGCTGGTGCCATTCTGTAAGGAGCTATGGATATAGGTAAAGTCCCAGGTAAAAGTTCAATAGTAAAGTCAATTTCTCTATTTGGAGGTAATCCAGTTAGATCATCAGGAAAAACTTCTGGAAATTCTTTTACAACATCTATATCTTGAACTGATACATGTTTATGTTCATTTGGTATAACCATCACACTTGCCAAATAACCTTGACAACCATTTTTCAGCCATTTCATAGCTTTAAGTGCTGATATAGTCTTCTTATTTCCATTATTCCTTGGACATGTATAGCTGAAATCTGCTAATCCCGGCCTTTTAAATATTAAAACTTTCTTATGGCAATCTAATACGGCATGATTTTCTGCTAACCAATCCATTCCCAATATAATATCAAAATCCTGCATGTTATCCAGTACATATAAATATGCAGTAAGTTCACATTCTCCTATTTTCAGAGTTATTTCTAGAATAACAGAGGTAAGTGTAGCTATTTGACCAGTAGGACAGTCAAGTATCATGCTTCCTACTAATTTCTCTAGTTTCCGAGACATAGAATTAACAAATACCCGAGAAATAAAAGAGTGTGTAGCTCCAAGGTCAAATAACACTCTAGCATACATATTTTCGGTTAGGAGAATACCTTCAGCTACTGTAGGGGTGTCCTGGGCTTCTTCCTTTGTCAAAGCAAAGACTCTAGCTGGTCCCTTAGGTGGTTGTCTTGGGGCTTGCTGAAAGTAGGGTTGTGGCTTTTGTGCTTTGACTGGTCTACTTTGTGTGGATAGTCCTTAATCATATGCCCTTTCTGACCACATCCATAACATTTCCCTGCTACTTTCCAGCATTCATCACCGGGGTGTCTTCCTCCACATTGAACACACACGGGCCAACTCTTTTTCTATTCTCCCTGCTGCTTGGTTGAATCAACTTTTTGCTTCTGACCTTTCGTTTCCTTGTTATACACATTTTTCTTCTTACCCCCATTGGTTTCTTTGTTTTTCATATACTCCTCAAACTCAGATTCCACTATAAATGCAGTCTTCAGTGCCATAGCCATATTCTGGGGATCTAGTGGAGCTACCCTGCTCCTCACACCGGGTTTCAATCCTCTCACAAACTTCTTTACCCTTCTGATTTCATTGTCACAAATATGAGGTGCATACTTTTCCAGTTCAGTGAATTTGGTCTCATACTCTGCCACAGTCATGTCTTTTTGCTCCAACTGTAAAAACTCCACTTCTTTCCTATCCTTGATATGTGGTGGAGTGTATTTCTCATACAATTCTCTTAGGAACTCTTCCCAACTAATATTATCCCTTCTATTTCTAAATGCATTTCTCATGGCAGATTGCCACCATTCATCTGCTCTATCCTGGAGCATGTAGGTCGCCAATGTGACTTTGTCTTCTTCTTCACATCTAATTGCCTTAAATATCTTTTCCATCTCTCTAACCCATCCTTCTACAATTTCAGGTTGGCTACTTCCTTTAAAGGCTGGAGGTCCCATCTTCTTAAAATTTTCTAACAAAGATGTTCCAGAAATCCTTCCTCCATTCATGTCCTGTTGATTCTTTACCAGAGTTTGCACTAACCCCTAGAACGACTGCATAAAAGTGGCAAAATCAGGAGTCCCAGTATTTCCTTCTTGAGAATTTCCGACCAATGGAACATTGTGAACTTCCTCCCTAGAGCTTTCCTCATGTCTATCTTCATTGGATGTGTCGATAGCTTTCCCTTTGTCTGCCATTTCCTGTAATACCATCAAACACATCCAATTAATCCACGCTAACTGCTTAAATTTTAAGAACCAAATAATCTGGTATACACAAATGTTTTATCTATTTCCTTTGTGAAAATGGTCATAGAGATATCTATCACCCATAACCTTGCTCTGATACCACCTCTGTAACCCTCCTCCGACATCACACAATTACATACATAACCTTTGATCGGAAGAGGGGTTACGCTGACAAACTTTCGTTATGGGTAGATATATCCGTGCAATGCACAAAACTGGCAAACCATTCCACAAAGGTATCTTCGAACACATTATAATTCAGTAGGTAACAAAGTATAAATACTCATTATTTACAAAAGACAAATTTCTCTCTCTCTAACTTAATACATTATCAACTAAAAGAAACTACTAAAACTACATTATTCTTCTTCATCTCTTCATCGTCCGCAGCGGAATTAGGATTCACATGTAGCTAAGATTATACACACCTTTAATCTGAAAAGGGTTGGAGGAAACAAAGGCATGAGTCGAAAGGACTCAGTAGGTATAAGTAAACATAGCGTAGAAGTTTCATTTGCAGAACTAAATGAATATTCAAATAGCGCATACGTGGATCAAAACATAATTGCTCATGAATTTCATACTTAACATGAACATATAGCCCAAGTTAATTTCATGACGGCTCAAACGAATATCATAACAAAAGTCATATTTGTCTTTCAAATTCATATCATAACTTGATTTCGGAACAAACTTGACAGGCATCACTGCTCTCAAGAGGTTACTATATAGACGTAAATATATCCTCAGTGCCTAGGTGATTCCAGCACCTTGGATCTTGTTCATTGCGCAAGAACGTGGTATAATTTTTTATTACCCACCATCGTCAGTCCATTGACTTGGATTTACATACGTACAAACTGTCGCCCTCAGCTGATCACAAGTAGATGGTGCTACTACAAGTGATCATAAACCCTCTTTGAAGAGAGCACTGTCTACAAATCATAAATTTATTTTCATGAGCATAATAGAAATTGGAAATCCAAAGGGATATTTGATTGATGATTAATACAAATATCTTGGTGACAAAGTAGTTCAGAGTTCAAGATTATAAGAAAGACAATTTGTTGAGACAAGGTTATGACTCAAAGACAATAACTTTAGAAGATTTAAATCACATAAGAACCCAAGAAAATGAAGGTCCACAATTGTTGTAAAAAATTATTCATATCTCTTAGGGTGTTCAAACATATGAACTCTCAAGTGATCAAGTTTTATAAACTCAGTTACCGAATACTAGAGAATAGACTCAATCGGAGTACTATTCATAATTGCCAACTTTAAGAATAACTCAAGGGAGGTTAAGGTACATAATGTGGGTAAAATTTGCATTAGTATGACAGGAAATACTAAGATAAATGAGAGGGTAACTTCCTTGGCTTTTAGGATAAAGTTTTAGCATAGATGTAGACATGAAAGAGTGCAGAAATTCAATTCAGGGCTGCACCTGTCGACAGCCAAGAAGGGCCTGTCGACAGATGGCTGCAGATAGAGCTTTAGCTTGCTGGTCTGTGGGTACCTGTCGACAGCAACCAGAGGGCTGTCGACAGCTACACACAATCCCAGTTTCTTTGGGTTTAGGAAAAAACTGGTCTGTCGACAACTATGGGCTGCCTGTCGACAGCCGCCTGTTCCTCACTCATAAGTGACTTTGAATACACTCTAAACATGCTGACCATGGAACCTATGAATCTAGGCATGATGTATATCAAATAGAAGAGTCTAATTATAGTTCTCACAGTGGTTTATAAACCGAACTAGCGAGATGAAACGAGAGGTTTGCAATTCAAGCTTGTCTAGCTAGAAACTAGACATAGTATATTGTTGGAAGTGTGGTCTTGATAGCAATGGATTATTGGGAGATTCTTACAAGATGGACACTAAAACACAAGATATTTAATGTTCCAAATCAAGGCTTGAGGTACAAACATCCGAATGGAAATAAATCACAATATTCTAGGATATCAAAATTTCTAGCAAAACTCTATAACATAAACTTGGATCATGGGTGGAAGAAGAAGCTAAAACCTACTTAATCTATAAGGGGAGTGGAGATTCTTCTTTGGTAATCACATAGTTCCAAAGGTAATTAGGGAATCAACAAAAGTTTAGAGTTACAATCACATATACAGATTAAACTAAGATTGGTCTATAAGCTCAAAGGCCACTTGTGTAAGGCCATGATCTTTCTAACTAGAGCAGTGGGTAGAAGTATGAGGAGAAGATAGGAACCTACTTGATCTTGGAGGATGAAACCTTTTCCTCAAAAGCTCACGGCTAATGGAAGAATGGGATGCAGTCGTTGCAATCCACAGGCAGTTACAACTTGTGGCTCGCAAGCAGTGGAAACTACAACTTCAGCAGCAGGGCCTTCCTCAAAGCAACAACGCCAACAACACTCCCCTCAGAAGAGATGCCCAGTGCAACAGAAATGAAAGAAAGAAAAGTTTAAACATCTATCGCTGGGTAGTTTTTATAGCTCTTCCAGGTTTCATGCAAGCCGGCACGTCAGCCGCACAGGTGTTGAAATAAAAACCTCATTTCTCCACCCACAGCCACGTCTCCCATGCATACACTCTCTTGGTTACACACAAGTAACCTTAATGATAGCCCAACCCCTTGACTAAGCCTTATCCTAATGTGTGTTGGCTTCTCCTAAGCTTCACACGTAAGCATATGTAATTCCTAGAAAATCCCTGCCGTAAATAGCCCACAAATCAGCTGGGCCAAAGGTCTTCATGTTTAGGTGTTCTAATGATATCCGTTTAACTTGAAATTTCAACCATAGACTAATAGCAAGGTTTTACAAATTTTTGTAATTTTATTTTAATTTTTAGAATTTATTTTACACTGGGTGAAAAATCACCCGAAAAATAGTTGCGTCAGCTTAATCTCTAAATCCGTATGCCAAAAATTCCGAATAATTATATTTTTAATATCTCCACAATTTTCTAAGAATTATGGTGTTCTCAAATTTTATTTTCGTTACAGTTTTCCGGTGTCGCCCTGTCGGGGTACGTACGACCGAAAGTAGTACCTAGGTATGATAAAGTGTCTTAAACATACCCTTAATCCTAAATATCACAATTTAAACCTAATTGGTTTGCATAAACAAGAATTTCTAAGCAAATCATGGTATTTAAAAATTGAGGGCATTACCCTACCACTTTGGTGGTTGTGCTGCCACTGCTATCCTTGCATCTTTTACTTGAAGTAGAGGAGGATTTGCATTCCTCTTTGGCTAAGTAGGTTCCTTCCTACGATTTCTCTCCTTCTTGTCTCCTTTTGTTAGGAACCTTGTGTCTAAGTGTCT
Organism: Colocasia esculenta; assembly: GCA_014218235.1. Classification (NCBI taxonomy): domain Eukaryota; kingdom Viridiplantae; phylum Streptophyta; class Magnoliopsida; order Alismatales; family Araceae; genus Colocasia; species Colocasia esculenta. The sequence continues at coordinate 85,391,525 of CM024761.1, read as the reverse complement.
TACCATGTACCTATTCTGACTTGTGTTCTGTTGAAACCAATAGAATTGGCTTCCCTTTCTGTGATCATGTTTCTTTTAGTTTATGTCCATATTTATAGTTGAAGTTCATGTACTTTTGATGTGGACTTTCCATTAGATGCAAGGAAAATTCTGTAACGCCCCTCTTGGACCCAGTGCAGTTATTCCAACTCACATTGGATCCAATAGAGGTATTACAGTGGAAAATATCCAACAATAGACGGTACAGAATGAGACATACATAAATCACAATTTAATTCCAGCAAGTGGTAATGGAACATGAAACCAAATATCTCAATCAACATTATATCCAAATACTAAGTCTAAAACATAAGGGAAAAATAACAATAGTTTGACTTATTACAATCCATAAGTTCAATGTATAAAATTCAAAGTACATCATGTCCTCACATACATGATCTCTCAAGCATTGAAGAAAAACACTAAGTCTCCACGTCCTCAGGCTCCAAGTCAGTGTGCACTAACTCCTGGGTATCCTCTGTCTCTTCTGAAATGTTAATCAAGTGTGAGTCTAAAAGACCCATCAAGTCATATGAAAGACAGTTCAAGATATAATATATATTAGTTTTTAAAACATGGTAGCATATTTCTTTCACACCCTTGATATCATATAGCTCTTCCTATCAACATGTTCTAAGTTATTTGGTAAACATTCTTTGCATAACATGTTTAGTTATCATGAAATTACACAATTCATGTAACATATAGCTTGCATCTCATATTACAACAATTGATTAAAACATGTTCATGTAGCATGTAATTCATCGTCATGTAGCATGTATTCAATTTAACATGTAGCGTGTAGTTCATATAACAAGTGACATGTAGTTCATGTGGCGTGTAGCATATAGATCATGTAGTCATTTATCATGTAGTCATGTAATTGCCATGACATAGCCCACACTATGAATAAAGATCATGTAGCATGTAGTCATTCGCTTATCACCTAGGCAAAGCAGTGATGAAGTCTAGGTTATTGCGCAATACCGGGGAAAGTCCTTCCCACCTTAACCAGTAGAACATGTCTACCTCCAGGATTTCAATCCGTTGCCCACGAATTCATGTAGGTCATTTCATGTAGGTGAACCATTACCATAGGGGCATTCCATGGTGTAGTTCCTTGTAGTTATCTCTATCATAGCAATGTCTCATTGGCCAATTCATTTCAAAATGCATTAACATATATGATCATGCAATCTACATTTTTCATATAAGTCTATCATGCTCTTTCATACATTCATACATAATTTATCAAGATAACATCACAATATCACCCAACATGTTTCTCAGTTCTGAAATCAAACTCTACTATATAACAACAACCTAACATGGTACTACTTTATCAAATCCAACATGCATATACATTCTCATGTCTATTGATTTATATATACCTTTTATCATTCATAAAATCATAATAATATACACAGTGCTCTACAAATCCTGAAAATTTGGTAGTAAATCTAATTATAATTATACCACGTACATGCAAAACTCCATAATTTTCTGAGTTCTGTAAACATTTTTCATGATAAATCTTCATCGATTTAAATTACTCAACATGGTACAACAGTGACAAAATCATGCAGTAATTATGTGAAAACTGAATGCAGTATGTCTGTAGTACCATCTAACAACAGTACCGATTCTAACTACAACATTATAACATGAATCATACTTGAATCTATTTTTCTTTTCTTTTACTAAATCATATAGAATCCAAAAGAAAACAACTAACATAGCCCATACACCATTTCAATGACAAGCTCACAGTATAACAGCACTGAATGGAACAGAATATAACCTGACCGAAAACTCCATACATGCATGAATCACATTTGAGGAAATATGATCAGATTTCAGAAAAACACAGCACTGATAAACTTAACGGCCAAATATGTGGCGTTTATACAGAGTCAACGTCCACATGTCCTGTCGTTAATATCAGTAGACAGCGGCACATAGCGCCGTTAACATATAGTAGACGTCCAAAAAGTTGTCGTTTACAAGAAACCAACGGCGGTCAATGCTGTCATTTACATAAACTAAACGGCAGTCGATATGGACGTTAAGTTCATTCGTCCAGAAAACACATAAACTTGCACATAAAATAACAGAACTTGCACCCCATCCCACATGTTATTTTGATGTTTTAAAAATCTGTAAAAAATGATAAATCTAAAGATTAAACTATCCTAAACCGATCCCCTATGTCACTTGCCTCTAGCTCTCCTGCTTGAGTGACGAATAGGGATTCGAAGACGCCCGCCTTGGCAACAGGGCAGTCCTCCTCTCCGACTTCAATCATCCAAAACTAGCTTCCAGCACAGCTCCCCCACGTGGAGAAGCTTCTGACCTCGATGCTTGATGATCCTCCTTGGTCCACAATGCCTCAAACTACCCGAACGAAGCTCTGGAATCCTTCTATCGACCTTCCCTTTTTGCTCTTCCAAACCAGTGCAAAAAATCTCCCCCAAAGGCCAAAATCGGGTCTTATAAAGATCCCTACGCATTGCTCAAACCTAATCCTAGCCCTTGGATCAGAAACGCTCCAGATCTTACAATAAATGTTTTGGAAATGGGCGATTTCCTCTCCCCCGGAACGGTAACAACAAAAATAGGCAAGTCAGGTTAACGTCAACCAATGATGCCGTCGACCATGAGGTAGACGTCCATCGATCATGTCGTCAACTTTCTTGCCCGAAAAACTAAATATTCCAAAAAATATTAAACGACACAATAGTCTATCATTAACATACAGTAAACGGCAATCGGTCATGCCGCTAACAGTAGTCAACGTCAGAAGATGATGACGCCAAGTTCAACATAGTACACCATACAACTAAATGTAGGAATACATACACAATTTCATCATATAAGTCAATAAAATTCTAGGGCACTACAAATTCTCTGAGAAGAGTTACATATACAATAACCTTCCTTTCATAAGTTTTCATGCCACCCATGTTGTAAAGATTTTACTCCTATTGTTCTATTTCTTTCCCTCATGTAGGATGTGTTTAGAAATGTATATAAGATCCATTAGGTGTTGTTTAATCATACATAGATCATAGGAACTCTTAGAGGAGTCTCCTGAGTTGATGTTAAACCATTCCTGGAAGCAAAACCTACAGCTATCGACAGACAGAACCCATCTGTCGATAAATATCATGCTTCCAGAACCTAGAAATTCAGAACCACTAGTAGATGTCGACAGATAGAACTCATCTGTCGACAAATGACAACCATCTGTCGACAACCATCTATGGCCTGTCGATAGCTAGGGGCCAGATCCCAGAATCCAGTTCTAGATGACCAGTAGCTATCGACAACCACCTTATTGCTGTTGACATACACCAATCTGTGATGTTAAGCAGGACCACTCCTTGCCCAACCCAATGTGGCACACGTTGGTATTCACCAAACATGTTACCTTTCTCATTTTCTTAGATTCCAAACTATTAAACCATTGAGAGGAATCATGTAATCATCATCTACATCCACCTTTGGATTATTCTTGGACATCCTAAAATATTTTGATTCTTATACCTTCTAGATATCTTTGAGCATTTACTCATAGAACCCTGCTTCCTATATAAAAAAAAAGCTTGATTCTTGATGAGTGCCCAAGTACCATATATGTATATCAGCAATGGAAATGGGATGACGTACTTTTGGGTCTTCGGACTCTCTCTTGATTTAATGCCAGTGCAAAAGGGGCAGATCCAGTCCCGGGAGGAGCACCCGAATTCGTTTAATCTGCGCAGAGCGGTAAGGATCTCTAGGGTGTTTGGCAGGACACCACTACATGCTAGATTGGTCGACATTTCCATGAACTATGTTGAAACATGATTGTTTATTGCTTGCTTGAAGGAGTGGCAGGGCATCTCTACACATACACTTTCTCTATTTCCTCCTGAATTATTGATCATATACACTTGTGCATTGCTATTTCATTGATGGTCACATTATGTCAGTTCATTGGCATATTACTTCCTGCTTGATACTATTTGATAATCATGGTTCACTTCATCTTTGATCTAATCTGTATCATTTCCATTACTTGTACTCAATACTTATTGCCTTCTTGTACCTCAATTATCCTTGACTCATGTAAACTTTTATTTTCCTTGATTTTTGGAGGATAAATCCTACTAGGCAAGAGTGCTCATACCTACTTTTTCTCACGTAATCTACAATTCTAGAAGGCGGAACATTGGGATTTGTGTGCTGAGAGATCAACCTTTGCGGCATCTACTTTTGAGTTGTAAATTGAGAATCATGTATTACCTGTAGAATGGCAATTAATTAATTTTTATTTAGTGAAGCCCCCGAGCAATTTCCATTCAAAAACTCAATATTTACTCTTCATTTCTTATTCATTCACGTTTCGGCATTTATAGATATATTAAATGTCAGGACATGACACGCTCATACCTGCTCTCTTTAACATTTCAAGTAGTGAAGGTAAGGCTAAACGATGGGACTTGTACGCCAAGGGTGGAGTACAGTTAATGAGTCGATCTTATTTTTAGTTAGTCTAAGAGAGAAGGGTCATTATTGTAATTTTTTCCTTTCTTTGAGAGATAGATACATTGGTGAGCAATGAGTGTTTCATTTGACATTGAAAATTCTAATATTCATTTTGATAAATAAAGGAAGAGAATTTTATTATTCCTTTATGGGCCCTATTTGTAGTAGCTATTTGTCTATAGCTTCTGAACGCTTGCTTGTTCGTCGCGTCTCCCAATTCATTTCGCTACTAAAAATCAGAGTCGTGACAGAGTGGTATTGGAGCTTTAGCTTTTAGATCCTAAGTCAAGACCTAGACGTTTTAAGTCCTAGATGACATTAAAGCCTAAGTTTCAACTATAAGGTTATAAGATTATGTTGTGAGGATCTAGGTTCCTATGCTATTTGTGTCTAACACTAAGCTAGGTCTCTTGTTATTACCTAGTGAGATGGGTAGAACCATGGTTAGAATAGTTCAAAGTTAATAAATTCATATCCATAAAGAATAATTTAGACGATAACTAACTATTAATCTTCTCTCAGGATCCTAAACATCCTTGGAGATGGCAGCTAGGCGTGGCTAATGGCGTGGTATGAAGAATATAGTACAGGAGTTGGCACAGGCCTTGCAGCAAGTAGCGTAGAGTGGAGCTTGTGCCAAGGAAGGAGAGTTACATAGGAATTTTTTAGGGATGGATCCTCCCAAGTTTGATGGATCTCTTGACCACGATGAGACTAAAAATTGGATGCAAGAGATGGAATTGATGTTCAATGTAATGCGATGCAAGGGCATGGTGGGAGGCCACCAAAGCTACATTGCCTAATACTCCCACTACTTGGGCTGAATTCATAGAACAATTCAACAATAAATATTTCTCATAAAGGATTCGTGAGAAGAAAGCTGTGGAGTTCGCTGCTATTAAGTAGGAAGGGTCATCGTTGGCAGAGTTTGAAGCCCAATTCGCTAGGATGTCCCACTATGCACCACACTGTTAGGACAGAGAAGAAGAAGGCAAAAAGATTCCTAAATGGATTAAATATAGCATTTATTCCCCTACTGGCATCAATGGACATTCAATTTTACAACGAGACGGTGAAACAGTCTCAATTAGTAGAAGACACCATAGAGATGACCAAGGAAGATGATGGGAAGTCCACCCTAATGAAAGGACAACCCATTAACTCTAAGGAATATCAACCCAGAAGCCCTAAGAAGAGGTTAAATAAAGACAAGGGTCCCTTAAAGAATAAGAATCCTAAGAGAGGAGATCAACCACAGAACACAATCCAACCATTCAAGGAGAATTGCTAGCACTGCAGTCAAATGGGACATTAGGCTGAGGAGTGTTGGAGAAAGTTGGGGCCTTGTCTGTGATGCATAAGTAAGGGCCACCAGATCAGTGCTTGCCCTCAATTGAAGAAGGAGGCATCCCAACATCAAGTCGGCTACAAGCAACAAAAGGAAAGGAATCCTCTAGGAAGACTAGAAGGGGCGGAGCGACATAAGGTAGATTACTCCCACTGACATCATATCTTAAGTGTCATGTAATCTTGGTTCTTCTTTTGATTTTCCTTGATAGTATCATCTTCTCCTATCAATCAAGCCATAATTAACATGAATCAAAATATTAATACCAATACAATAACCTCGAAGTATTCCACTTAAAAAATTTCCTCTACTTGCAAAGTCTTAAGTGGGGAAGATTTATGCAATTTAGAAAAGAAGAAATTGTCTTATAAATTTGGGAACCAAATTCTTTCAAGTGTGGGAGGATGTAGCACCCTAAAAATTTCAGTAATTTAAAATCATGGATAAATGCAAAATATGGCCATTTAATAATCTCAAACTAATTAAATATGTACACATCATTATCACGTGTAAAAATGCATATAAAAATTCTGTAAAAATCATAGTTAGAGTTTAATAATAATATCTAATGACCTATGAAGAAATTTGAGCCAATAAAATTTTTTTGGACCAATTTTAAGAATTATTGTGACATATTATCGTAATTAGGGAATAAGTCGGAAACTCATAGTCATATGTACATAAAGGGGTCAAAAATCAAAATAAAAATTATTCGTGGACTTCAAACAATGGGTATTAATGTCCCAATGAGCGAAACGGGCCAAGAGATGTCTCTTGGACCATGAATAAATAACCTAAAATTTGGAAGTCTTAACTAAAGGAGAATAATGGGTTAAGTTCTCACACAATCCACACTTTGGACTCCAAATTGAACCCAATTCGTGTATACAACCTAGAATATGTTTCCATCAAAAACTGGGAGAGGAATCTCCAAAAGATGGGAGGAATAGTCTAAACTCGTACCTTGAGTTTCCTAATCCAAAAAGACTCCTAACCTCTCTTCTATGGGATGACCCCTAGGGTTGCTGGAGGCATCTTTGAAGGCTATGGAGATTGAGAATCCGAGGTGGAGGCTTGTGCAATAAGAACTCGTGTTCTCCTTCAACTATGACCTGCAAACAAGGCCTAATTTATTCACCATCAAAGGTTAGTAAAACCTCGACCAAACCTAGCAAACCATATACCTCTAGAAATCCCTTCGAGTCTAGCTTCATATGATACTATTTTGCCCAATTTTCACGCAGTAGTTCGTGAGTATAGGTGTTCCTCTCCAATCTATCAAACTAGGGTTTTCTAGGAGGGCGACTTGTTCTTATTGCTCAAAGGTAGGTAGTCTCTAGGGCAAATCTTAATTAAACTTGTACATGCTTGCATAGACATGTTTAAATCATGTTTTTACTATTTTTATTAATTTTTCTCTTGTGGATTCATCTAATTAAATCAAATATCATCATAGTGTTATTTCTGTCATGTTAAACCCTTGCACTATCTTACGAGTTTTATACCTCTTACATGAGTCATTTTCAAATCAAGTACTCAACATGAATATTATTCCCCTTTAAGTCTAGTTTCCACAGACACATTTGTCCCAATTTGCATGGAGTATACAAAGAGTACTGACTCAAAAACACCTGATGTGTTAGATTTAGATAGATAGTCACACTATTTCTTATTACCATGTCAAACGACTATTGTTTCTTAATTAATTCCTCGATACTGTAGGTTGATTAGGAACTCCCTAACCAACAAAAGTAGTTTCATCTAATTTGGATCAGTATATATAGTTTGTTTTGATTTTTCAAATATCCCTATGTCAAACCTAATTCAAGTCAGAGTTGGAAATAAGTGGAAAGGGCAACCCAAAAGTCATATTGAGGTCGCGACAGGTCGACATGTTGCAACCAGAAGGTGAAAGGACCCTTGTTGCATCAAAATATAGAAGGCGACAAACTTCTGGTCGCAACCAGGTTGTGACGCATTGAGGGTCACATTCTTTTTTCCTGAGGACAGACTGCGTAATGTCTGCTTAACTAGCCATAACTTTTTTCATAGACCTCAGATTGATGAGCTATTTTCTTTGTTGGATTACCTATTCAAAGGGATTAAAGATGATATATTCACATGTCATATTTGCATAGTAAATCAGTGAGTTATGAGCAGAGAATTTGAAGGGATAGGACTGCATCTGCCTTGTAATAAGCATATGCCCCGATTTCCGTTGTTTTGAGTTGTTTATTTGCATTTGAGTTTGATCTATTCTAGGAAGGTTCTAGAAGGTCTTGTCATGCATTAATTCAACTCATGATTAAATTTTAAATATTTTGACATGATTCTAATTTATCTTAAGTGATTGATCATGCTCTCTACTTGTCGATTGCTCTCTCTTTCTTGCCTTGTTATCATACTTGTTAAAATAAACCCTTGGCAACTTGCTAAAATTGGCCATGCATGATTTTATTCATGATTTAGCCCTCTTCCTACTTGCCTAATGCAAGGTTTCCAAAATCGGATTTAAGAAAATACTCACACACGCACATGAGCTATTCTCACACACGACTAGCGCATACACTCTTGCACGATATGAAACCCCTTCTTGGCTCAGACGAACTCTCCATCGGATATTCCTTTTGCCAGACTAGTGACTCCTTGACAAAGGTCTTCATAAGTCTCCTCTGACCATGGATTCCCACATAGCCAACGAGTAGGTTGTACCATGAAGTACCCAGAAGTTAGCGTGCACCTTTCTCTCTCATCTTGACTTTCTCGGAGTGATCGAGTATAACACATGAAACCAAGTTGTTAATTAACGATAGAATCTGTAAATATGACGTTATGCTACCGGATTGAACTTTTGACTCGACATTCTCAAAGTACCCTTGAACTCTATATCATTATTAACATGACACTCTCGATAATCATCACTATTGACATGATAGTATTGAACTTTCTCAACCAGTCTGTCATTGTTGACATACCATCTTGTGATACATTCTTGAATTACATCAATGATATTGGAGTCATGAACTCAAAAACACTTTCTCGTTACCCATGAGTCGACGGGCTCAATGGGGTACATGTCGGTGTTGCGCAATACAAACCTAACTGTGGGCTCATATTTGGTCTTGGAGTTTTGGCAAAGTCATGTTGCCTATGGGTGTGATTGTCAGATTTGATTCTGACAAAGTCATGTTACCCCAAGGTGTTAATTGCCTAGTTTCCCAAAGATGTTTGTTACCCTAGGTGTTGATTGTTAGGCTGATCTCCTAACAAAGTCGTGTTGCCTGGTGTGGTGCGGAATCATGATTGGTGCTTGGCTTGGCACGTACTTGTTATATGTGATAAACTTACTTGACTTGACATGTTACTCGCTACTACATGTTGGTCCTTAACCCGAGTGGTCAAGGGACATGCTTGCCTGAGGCACCAGTAGATCCTGCATGATATTCTTGTGGAGTGCTCGGAGCGGGTTACTTAAAGTGCTTGCTAGTGAAATGTCCTGCGTGCTCATATGTTCCAATGCTATCTTAATATCCTGAAAGTTACTCTAGTGACCTTCTTGCATGTAAATAACTCTCTTGTACAATCCCGATTATTCTCTCTCCCATACTACTGACTTTCTTTCTCTATTGCCCATGTTACTTTCTAGCACGACAATCTCTTATACATGATCATCTTGCTCACATGATATCACAAATTGATTGGAGATCTCTTGATTACTTTTCTAGTTATATTTTTCTTACCAACTATTAATTGCATATTTTAGTTCATGGCATACAGCTTGAAAGTGTTAATTACTTATATTTACCCATGACGATGTAAATCCTATTGGGTGAGTGTGCTTATATCTGCTCTCTTTAACATTTTAGGTAGTGAAGGTAAAGCTAAATGATGGGACTTGTGCGCCGAGCGAGGAGTACAGTTAGAGAGTCATTCTTATTTTTAGTTAGTCTATGAGAGAAGGGTCATTATTGTAATTTTTCTCTTTCTTTCAGAGATACATAGATTGGTGAGCAAGGAGTGTTTCATTTGACATTGGAAGTTATAATATTCAGTTTGATAAATAAAGAGAATTTGATTATTCCATTATGGGCCCTATTTGTAGTAGCTATTTGTCTATAACTTCTGAATGTTTACTTGTTCATCGCGCCTCCCAATTCATTCCACTTCTAAAAATCGAGGTCGTGACAAAACTATCTATAATCAATGCATAGCCTAAGGCTTCATCTTTCTTTCTTACTAATAACAATGGTGCTCTACATGGAGAGTGATTGGGTTGGATGCAGCCATTGTCTAGAAATTCTTACATTTGTTTCTTTAATTCTCTCAACTAAGCCGGTGCCATTCTATATGGTGCCTTAGAAATTATCATGGTCCTTGGTTGCAATTCCATCGTTGTAGCAACCCGAAAAAATTTAATACTTAAAAAAAAATTCTGAAATAATAATTTCCTTAAAACAAAATAATAGAAACATACGTATCACTATCATATGTGCAAGAATACATCAAAAAAATTTCTTAAAAATGATAAATCAACCCCAAACATTATTTCTACTTGTTCCACGAATAAATTCATGCAACGGAAAATCCGATTGGCCAAGTGTACGTTGCAATGTGACGAATTATCCAAATTAGGAAATAGGTAGAAAAAGCAACCCAAACGTCATTTTCAGGTAGCGACAGGTCGACACGTCGCTACCATAAAGCGACAACATCATGGTCGCGACCCATACCAAAAATCAGACAGTTTTGTGGTCTTCTTCAGAAGGCGACAAGATGATGGTCGCCTTCACTTTCGGAAGGGGACAGGCAATGTGTCGCGTTCTGCCTATGTCCACTTAATCGGCCATAACTTTTTATATAGACCTCGGATTGACGAGCCATTTTATTTTCTGGTTTCTTCATTCAAAGGGCTTCAACATGGTACATTCATGTGTGAGATTTGAATAAAAAATAAATGAGTTATGACCTAAGGAAGTGAAGGGATGGGACTACATTGGCCTTCTAAAAGGCATACGTCTTGGTTTCCATCTTTTTGTGTCGTTCCTTGCATGTGTGAGTTTGATCTATTCTAGGAAGGTTCTATAAAGTATTATCATGAAATTAACAACCCATATGAAAGTTAAAACATGTTCACATGATTTTTAATTGATCTTAAGTTCATGATCATGCTCTGTACCTACCAATTATTCACATTCTTGCCTTGTTAACGAACTTGCTAAAAACGCATAGTTACTTGCTAAAATTGGTCATGTATGTTTTAGTATTCATGATACTTGCCATATATAGAGTTTCCAAAAATAAAGTTTCCATAAACGGAGTTTTTATAACTAGAGTTTCCATAATCGGATTCACATACGCACTTGAGCGATTCTCACGCGCGGCATGCGCATATACTCTAGCACGATAGAAAAGCCCCTTCTTGGCTTGTGGTGAACTCTCTGTCAGATATTCTTTTCGCCGGAGTAGTGACCCCTTGACCAAGGCCTCCGTACGTCTCCTCTGTCCATGGATTCTCACATGGTCGACGAGCTGGTTGTACCCTAACATTTATGATACCCTTTAGGGATCGACAAGATCCAAACAGCCTTAGTTGCCCTCTCTCTTATCTTGAATCACGCCGGACCTCTGGACCTGTGCATAACAAGGCCAGCGGAACGGTTGTGTATTCCACCTGACTGCCAACGCCGTACGCGTGTGTTGTGCAACTGTTACTATCGCTCGTTACTCGACGTTTCTTGTGCAATGACCATAAGATCTCATCTATACTCTACTCGCTCGTCTATTCATGTTCACTCTACTATCTCGTCTCTCTCGTCTATTCATCTAGTACTCTCTTGGTACTCTTTGAGCTGTGTGGCTCCTACTATTTTGTATTCTTCATGACTGTCTAGCGCTATAATATGGGTCTTGGGACTCCACTATATCCAATGCATACTGTGCAGGGCACGGAGAGTGTCTGAGGCGCTCCAATCTAGTCTTGGGGGTAGAGAGCCACCCGAAAATACCTGCAGGGGCTATAGACGGTGTTCTGCATTGCATCGGTTCTGACTATACTGTATTGGCTAGACATCTGACCATTATCCTTTTAGTCTGAGGAGTTCAGACATACTGTGATATTACTGTGCTATCACAAAATGTTATACTATTAGTTTGAAGAGTTCAGACATATTGTGCGATTATTGTGCTATCACAAACTGTTACTGAACGGCTACTGTCCTAGAAGTGACTATTGTCGTATTCTACTAGTGCACCGTTGTGCAACCATACACGCTATCTCGTTACACGCTATCTTGTCATACACTCTACTTGATACTTGCTATCTTGAGTTATTGTGTACTATCATGACTTAATCGCATTCAAAGTGCTCTACTCTCTCGTTGTCTAATGACAATAAAAGTGCTATACTCTCTCGGCTATCTACCGATAACCAAAGTGCCATTACTATTTTGATTGACAAAAGTTAATCAAAAGTGATATACTATCTCGATTGATGAAAATCAATCAAAGTACAATTTACTCTTTACATGACCAACTACTATCTCTCCTTGCTATACCTGTCGCTTGCTATTGCTTGCCATTGTCGCTACATGTTGTTGCGTGGTTATCGTTTCTATCGTGACTTGACTTTAATCATCGTGCTATACTTGATTCATCTGCTATCTGAACCATGTTATATGTGCTATTACTTTCTCAACTTTACATGACTCGCTCTATCATTAGTTACTCTGCCATTTAATGCATTAATTATTTAAAGCCTACTTGATCCTAAGATTTAAGTCCTACTGGGCGTTATCGCTCACCCTTCGTTATTTGTTAATGTGTCTCAAGTAAGTCAGACATTGACGTCACACACACCAATGGGACGGGACCAGTGTGATGAGCGACCTGGAGTCAGTTGATGAAGTTGCCCTAGTACAATGAAGTCTAGTAGTTATTGCTTTAGATTTCTTTTCAATGTAATGATGTCATTGAGCCTTATGTATTGGCTTCGAATTAGTGGTTGTAATGGTCTTAGTGATTTTATAATGAAATCAGGAGTTTATATCAATTATTGTTCCTTAGTTGCTCTGATGTTTACGAAACTATGTGCAATTGTCGTTACCATATTCGTTGTTCACGTTCTCCTCCGATTTATTTCGCTGCTAAATTGGAGGGGCGTGACAGCTAGTATCAGAGCCTAGGATGTCCTTATTAGGATATTGTAAGTCTAGGGATGTTCTAGGTGAACTGTCATAATCGTGTCTAAGTCAACCACCATACCTATGTGAGAGATTGGGTAAAGCTTGGGGTTATGCTAGGAGCTTAACTATATGTATAAGTACCCTAAGTTTAAGAAGGAAATTAATAAGTATTATTGCTCGCAGGAACTAGAGGAGATGGCTGGAGAGCATGCACCAATGCACGAATTACAACAGACCGTACAGGGGTTAACTCAAGCCCTTAACAACGTAATTCAAGCAGGAGCAAGAAATGGGGCAGGAGACTTATATGGAAACTTTCAACAAATAAATCCCCCTAGGTTTAATGGAACTCCAGATCTTGATGAAGCTGAAAATTAGGTGAAGGCAATGGAACAGATCTTTAGGGTTATGCAATGTTCAGAGCAGGAGAAAGTCCTTCTGGCAACCTTCCAATTGGACCGCGATGCTAGAACCTGGTGGGAAGCTGTCAGTCGACAATTACCCAACATCAACATAGAGTGGGATAAATTTTTAGAACTCTTCAACACCAAATACTTTTCCGAGAGGATTCGTGAGAAGAAGGCAAATGAATTCGCCGATTTAAAACAACGAATGATGTCTATAGCAGAATATGAAGTGCAATTTGAAAGACTAGCATAGTACGCACCACATTTGGTGAGTACGGAGAAGATGAAGGTGAAGAGATTCCTAGAAGGGTTGAGACCTGTGTTCTGAGAAAAATTGGCTCTACTAGACATTGAAGTATACTCAGTCATGGTATTGAGAGCTCAATTAGTAGAAGACACCATGGAACTTCTTGAAAAGATTCATAAGAAGAAGGTGTTGAAAAGGCAACGTGCTACTCATTCCAATGATAATAAGGAAAGAAATACCATAGATAGCAAGAGAATGAAAGGGGAAGTGAAGCAGAAGGAATTCTGTAAATTTTTTAAGAAACCAGGGCATCAGATTGATAACTATTGGAAGAAATTGGGCAGATGCTTGCGATGTGGAAGTCAACAACGTCAAGTCATCGATTGTCTAACAAAGAAGAACCAAACTCCACGCCATGGATGATTACTAGCCCTCGTAGATAGGAATTATGCCAATGAAGGCGGACAAGGTACCATCACTAAACCCTTAGTTTGATTTCATATTATTTTCACGATAGCAAAGCCCTAAGTGGGGGAGGTGATGGAATGAAATATCCATAGTAAATTGGTAGTCGTATCATATCATATGAATTTGGGGACCAAATTCTTTTAAGTGGGGGAGGATGTAGCAACCCGGAAAATTTAATACTTAAAAAAAATTCCGAAATAATAATTTCTTTAAAATGAAATAATAGAAACATACGTATCACTATCATATGTGCAAGAATACATCAAAATAATTTCTTAAAAATGATAAATCAACCCCAAACATTATTTCTACATGTTCCACGAAGAAATTCATGCAACAGAAAATCCGACTGGCCAAGTGTACATTGCAATGTGACGAATTATCCAAATTAGGAAACTAAGTCGGAAAACCGTTAACACGGAAAGATAACGCGCCCATAAATTAAATGAACATGTCGGAGAGACTTCCAACATCATGTGATGATTAACCATTATTGAGTTTGGACCAATGGACCTCTCATAGCCCATGAATATATTCAAATAAGAAAATGCAATAAAATTCATAACTCTATTATTCCCTGATTAAAAAGGGAAAACCTATAAGATAAATTCCAATAAATAATGGGCTTGGTTAAATGGACCCATTAGAAATTAGTGGGCCAAAATAAGGATTTCAAAAAGAATAATAATGGGAAAATACCCTAAATTCGCAACTTAAATATTACTTAAATAGAAAAGAGGCATTTAATGCATTAAATAAGCAATTTGGGTTGGAATTGGATTCCTAAACCTACCCTAGTTGTTTGGCCACTAATTTAGCTCCCTTCCCAACCCAAATAGAAGTTCTAATACTTAGAAAGGGAAATAGGAAATATGAAATTCGGAATTAAATAGGAGTGAGAGTCCTATTAGGAAATAGAAAGCAAAGAAGCATAAATACTCTCTTAATCGCCCAAGGCCGGCCCTAGCTCGTTGCTGGGACTTGCTGAAGGTGGAGAAGAAGCCAAGGAGAGGAGGAATTCATGGGGAGAAGGCTTCATCAAGCTTTATTCCGAGTTCTTCAAGTTCTAGCCCTAGAAGAGTAAAACGATTAAAGGTAGGCATTCTCACGAGCAAAACCTAATTAATTTCGTCTGTAGATTGTTCCATGTACTAGGAACAAAATGCTCAAGTTTCATATTTTTCCATCGAGCCAATTTTTTATGGTTGATTTTTGAAGTTCTGCAAACACCATGAACCCCCCTTCTTCTTTATTCTTGATCTCCATGTATACTCAACTTCGTGCTCTCAAATTTTAACTGGAGTTACTGATGGATGTTAGGCATCGTTTGCCCTTAGAAGCCCTAATTTTCATCCACCCTTCGTCACGAATTAAATCTTGCATCATCTTGACGATGTACTGTCGTGATTTAACATTGACTTGTGTTACAAGTTCCATACCACTTTGTGGAGTCGTTTTGAGACTAAGTGTTCAACATAGAACTTGTTACTCTATAAGTCTATTTTCATTTGGCACTAGTTTCTCCAATTTTCGTTGACCGTGTTGAGAGTATTAATCCAAAAATGAACATTGTGTCAAATTCACATAGTCAGTCCCGATTACATTGACAAACGACCTTTGTTTCTCGATTATTTGCTACTGTACAAAGTAACAGAAGTACTCTAACTAACAAAGGTGGTTTCACCTGATTTGGATCACCCTAGCATTTGTTTTGATTTTTCAAATCCACAGGTGTCAAACCTAATCCAAGTCGGAGTTGGAAATAGGTAGAAAAAGCAACCCAAACGTCATTTTCAGGTAGCGACAGGTCGACACGTCGCTACCATAAAGCGACAACATCTTGCTCGCGACCCATACCAAAAACAAGACAGTTTTGTGGTCTTCTTCAGAAGGCGACAAGATGATGGTCGCCTTCACTTTCAGAAGGCGACAGGCAATGTGTCGCGTTCTGCCTATGTCCACTTAATCGGCCATAACTTTTTATATAGACCTCGGATTGACGAGCTGTTTTCTTTGCTGGTTTCTTCATTCAAAGGGATTCAATATGGTATGTTCATGTTTGAGATTTGAATAAAAAATAAATGAGTTATGACCTAAGGAAGTGAAGGGATGGGACTGCATTGGCCTTCTAAAAGGCATACGTCTTGGTTTCCATCATTTTGTGTCGTTCCTTGCATGTGTGAGTTTGATCTATTCTAGGAAGGTTCTATAAAGTATTATCGTGCAATTAACAACCCATATGAAAGTTAAAACATGTTCACATGATTTTTAATTGATCTTAAGTTCATGATCATGCTCTCTACCTACCGATTATTCACTTTCTTGCCTTGTTAACGAACTTTCTAAAAACGCATAGTTACTTGCTAAAATTGGTCATGTATGTTTTAGTACTCATGATACTTTCCATATATAGAGTTTCCAAAAATAAAGTTTCCATAAACGGAGTTTTTATAACTAGAGTTTCCATAATTGGATTCACATACGCACTTGAGCGATTCTCGCACGCGGTATGCGCATACACTCTAGCACGATAGAAGAGCCCCTTCATGGCTTGTGGTGAACTCTCTGTTGGATATTCCTTTTGCCAGACTAGTGACCCCTTGACCAAGGCCTCCGTAAGTCTCCTCTGTCCATGGATTCCCACATGGTCGACGAGCTGGTTGTACCCTAACACCTATGATACCCTTTAGGGATCGACAAGATCCAAACAGCCTTAGTTGCTCTCACTCTTATCTTGAATCACGCCGGACCTCTGGACCTGTGCATAACGAGGCCATCGGAAGGGTTGTGTATTCCACCTAACTTCCAACGCCGTACGCGTGTGTTGTGCAACTGTTACTATCGCTCGTTACTCGACGTTTCTTGTGCAATGACCATAAGATCTCATCTATACTCTACCCGCTCGTCTATTCACGTTCACTCTACTATCTCGTCTCTCTCGTCTATTCATCTAGTACTCTCTTGGTACTCTTTGAGCTGTGTGGCTCCTACTGTTTTGTACTGTTCATGACTGTCTAGCACTATAATATGGGTCTTGTGACTCTACTGTATCCAATGCATACTGTGCAGGGCACGGAGAGTGTTCGATGTAGGATCGAGAAATGATGTGGACAAGATCTAGAAGGGGGGGTTGAATAGATCTGGGCCAACTATTGTGGAAGCTTAGCCAATTTTGAAAAACTCTTTGAATCAGAGACAATTTGAAAATGAATTTCACAGATCTGAAGAGAAATTAAGTGAGTTGTGCAAAAGGAGTGTGTGAACAAGTTAATTAGATGTGAATTAGAAAGATCCTATGCATGCATCTAACGCAAGGTAAATTCAAACCACAATCAGACCACTGCACAGAGATTTTTAGGGGGTTCGGAAATCACACCATGTGATTCCTACATCCACCCCTCACACAGTGAGGATCCACTATCAACTTGGATACACCACACACACAGGAGCCTGACAACTCCAACACAGAGTTTTACAACTCACACAACCTCTAAAGCAAGACTACTCTAGAACCTGAGCACAATTGCTCAACCACAACTGAGTACGACGACTCAACACTGAGCACACAGGCTCACAACCACTTGCTAGATCACAACACAAAGATTCAGATCCTCTAGCAATGATTTGATCTCAAAATGTTCATTCAAGAGAATTGATGCAATATACACTGCACAATCTCTAGAACAACCAAAAAGACACAAGGGGAAATGAGAAATGTATTGAAAAGTCCTTGTTCTTCAGAAGACTCCCTTGTAGATGTCGAATTGTGAAGAGGCTTGATCTCTGGAAGTCCCTGGGCGATGCTCTGTAATTTGATCTTCAGGATCTTCCTCGAATTCTCCATAAACGACTGCTTCTACTTGATCTGCTCCTTGGAAGTTGATCCTACTGCTCCATCTTGGATCAGATCTTCCTTCTTGTGCTTGGAGATGATAGAATTGGAAAGAAGAAGCACAAGAGGATGCACGAATAGGGAGGAGAACAGCCTTGCCGCCGAAAAGCTTCTGGAGAAGTCTTGGAGGCTCTCTTCTGCTCTCTTGTTGGTTGGTTGGCCAATTGGGGACTATTTATAGTCCAAGATACCCAAAAGTACCCTTGGGGTTTGTGGGCACATGATCCAAGGCCGATCCACCAAGTCCCTAGGGTGCCACGTGTCCAGGAGAAACTTTAAGTCACAAACTTTTCGGAGTGTGTCGACCTGACTTGATCTAGTGTCGACACACTATCCCAGACTGGCAGACTAACTTCCCTGGGAGAGGTCTCTAGTGTCGACACCACTTCATCTCGTGTCGACACACTAGAGAGTACTGCAAAATAGGCCTTCTGGGAGAGGTCTCTAGTGTCGACACCATCTGGTATAGTGTCGACACACTATCCAGGCCTATTGACAGGGCTCACTGGAAACTGGGTCTAGTGTCGACCTGACTTGATCTTGTGTCGACACTACTTGACCATTTCTTCATCTTTTGGCTTAGGTCTTGGAGCATTGTATCGACACCAGTATGGGGTGTGTCGACACTGCCCTTGAAGGAATTGTATGTCCCTGAGAAATAAACATATAAATCATTAGTCCATTGATTTATCATGAATATAAGTAATAAATGTGTTTGGAAACATGCTTTTTAAATGTGGTCATAACATGTGTGGTGCATCTAACATGTTCCAATTATTGTGCATTAAAATCACACCTTGTCATCATCAAAATATGAGGGGAAATGAATTGTCTTCACACTCAACCCAACAATCTCCCCCTTTTTGATGATGGCAACATTAAGTTCATATGAAAATTCGAAGTTTCAATAAAATGTGATTTTAAGCTTTTTAGTTACTCAATCACTCAATTTGAAAGACATTGATAGACATTGAGCTATGTTTCATTTCTTTTTTATTCACACTTGTCAAAGACCTTTGAAAATATTTTAGTAACATTTGAAATTTGCACACATTAGAGACACAATGTTACTAATGATGAACTATTTTCACAAAAGGCCAAGCAGCTTGACAAGCATCCATTCATTCACAATCACATTCATGACATTCATTCAAAATTCAATCACATTCAAGAAAAAGATGTTTCTTTTCATTTCAACAACAAATGTCATTTCATTCACAAAGAAGGAGACATTTCAGAAAATCTTTACAATCAACCAAAGAGAAAAACATCATTCCAAAAGAAACTTTCTATCTTTCTCCCCCTTTGACATCATCAAAATAAGATACGTTAAGCAGGAGAAGGAGGAGGAATGGGAAGGAGAATGGCTTCGATGGACTTAAGTCTGGAGTCCATAGCATGAAGGCTTGTATGAAGTTGCTTCTGCATGGTCGATAGTCTAGTGTGAACAATTTCTTCCAGCCGTTGACTATTATCAGACATGGTGTACTGAAGTGAAGACAAGTCAACTGAAGAAGGTTGTGCACTAGAAGATGAACTGCCAAGTCCATACTTGTTGATGTTCTTCAGCTCCTTCTTGAGGTCAGTCATTTCACTGTCAATGTGAGCTGACAGATTTTTCATGCTTTCCAGGTCATCAACCAAATGAGCAAAGGATAATCTTGTCTTGGAAATCTGGGTCAGTGTTTCCTTGGTGTTGAACACATCAGCCTGGGAATTTGCCAAAATTCCCTGAAGAACCCTTTCCAACTTATCTTGATGCTCCTTCAGCTCAACAGAAGCATCTGCTAAGGTTCCAATCAACCTATTAAACCTTTGTACTGCATGGTCTGAAGCTGCTTTTTGCTCAATGAATTTTGCAGACATTGTATTCTCCAACCTCTGGACCTTCAATTCAAAACTCTCTGTCATTTGCTGAATGGAAGAGTTGAAGGCATCAAATTTTTCATTCAGAAAGGAGTATAATTCTGGTGGTACAGAAGGTCCACCAAAAGCATAGGAGGTTTGAGTTTGAGGTTGGGGAGTGAAGGTATGAGTATCCTTGGCAAGATGAGTGGGTGAAGGGTTGTGAAATGGAGGAGTGAGAGGTGCATCCTGGGGTAGTTGAAGTTCAGGTTCAATGTGAAGTTGATCCTCAGGAGCTAGAGGCTGTTCCTCTGGAATTTGAGGCTGGTCCTCATTAGCTAGATGCTGGTCCTCAGGAGGTGGTATCACTACCTCTGGAGCCTCAGGAACTTGGGCCTCAACAACTACTGGCCCTCTCCTCACTTTGTCACCCTCAAGCCTGAATCCCATAAACTTTTGAACATGCTTGAAGCAGTAGATGTTTGATTTAGGAATTGACTGAGATTTCTCATTATCTAGAGACACACCAAAATGCTTAAAGACTGGAGTCATGTGAGCAGCATAGGGAAGAGACCTATGGAGATCTTTCCTAGTTGTCTCAGAAATGATTTGGTACATGATTACATGGAGATTGACCTTGATGTTCTTTTTCATGCAATAAATCACAAACCGCTGAATATCTGTGAGTCTATCCCTGTCACCACCTTGAGGTGTGATGATAGTGGTGAGAATGTGATGGATAAGTCTCAACACAGGTGGAAATGTGTTTGTGTTGAACTTGGTGACATGTGTCTGCCTGGGATCAGACTCATCAGCTTGCAATCCAGTCAAGATAGTGTAAGCTTCATGAAGATCAAACTCAAAACTGTGGTAATCGGCTCCTTCATCTGGAATTTTAAATAGGGTGGCTGCTAATGCTGTGGGCATATCAATCACAACACCTTTGACCTCAGACTTATAACCGTCATCAGTGCATTCCAAATTCATGTAGAATTCTTGTACAAGACGAGGATAAATGATCCAAAACTCAGAGATAAAAGGTAACCAAGTCTGAAATGAGAAGAAACTGTAAATTTCTGGAAATGCAGCTGCTAACTGAGTATCCGCCAAATCAACTGCCCTAGGTTTCAAAATCATCTTTCCTTCACTAACCGACTTGGAAGGGGTGGCCTCAGAAGATGAAGAGGAAGATTCCTCAGAAGCGTCAGGAGAAGAAACCAAAATCCTTCGTCTAGGGTTTGCGGACCCCCTACCTCGAACAGAGGATGACCTACCTCTCTTGGCAGAAGAAGGAGATGCAGAGGAAGGCCCTGGCTGGTCCGCAGGGTCATGGCGTCTCTTGCTTCTCCTCTCAGTAGGAGGTGCTTCTTCCGCCAGAATGGGCCTAGCTGTGGCCCTGGACCTTGCTCCACGGCGAGGGGCTTGCTTGGGTGCCATGGAAGCAAGAGAGAGTGGAAGAGCAGAGGATGGAGAGGAAGGAATGAAAGGAAGAAGGACAAAGATGGGTTGGAGGAGGGAAGAAGGTGGAATGGTTGCCGTATTCAAAGGTGGAAGGCGGCCATGAGGTCAACCTTGCATAGAAAAAGGGTTTCGAAGGTGCAATGTCCTGCAGGAACAAGAATACCCTTAACCGGCGCCCACGACTTGAATCACCCTGGCAGGGGTATGTGTCGACACTAGAAGAGGTTAGTGTCGACCTCGGCTGAAGAGTGTGTCGACACTAGATGGGGGTAGTGTCGACCTGGCCTGATGAAAAGTTGAGATGTGAGAATGGGAAAATTTAGTGAGCTTGGGGACACCTTTAAAATGATAAACAATGGGTGGAATTAACATTTCAAGGATTTTTAAGAGGCTAAAAAATTCATTTGTCATATTTTGCAGAAATTCAACACAATTCAAGTTTTACACAACATCCAACAGGATATGATCATTAGAGACTTGAGCCATTAAAATGATAATTTGAGGGATGTAATACATCCAACAATCAACTACAAACTACCATATTTTCAAATCCAAAGAAATAAAAAATCTTTTAGAGTGAAATCAAGTGTGTTGAAAGTAAACAAGTTTTTGTAAAAACAACTTGATGATGGATAGGAATGATTCTTTTACACAATTCTCCTTTGATAGACATTTTTTTTTGAATCAAACTATCAAATGTGATAAATCTTGTTCATTCAAGAACTAATGCTTTTTACACACTATAGTCCCTGGATACTAAAGATTTACCTATTATCAAGTCTCAAGGGGTAAATGATGACCTTTTGACATGAAAATATATGTTTATCAAATGCCAATATTTCCAGTTACTCAGTCATCATCAAAAAGCAAAAAAAAAAATTTAAGTATTTTGATTTTGAACCCCTTTGAACAGAGATAGCGGTAATACCTCATGACATACATGGCACTTCATTCATTGTGAAGGTGTGTAGTTTCTCAGCATATGTGCCATTGCTCTGTTGAATTATCATCTTTTGGAGAGTTTTGTAAGACTGAAATCATTTATATCCAACATCAGTTGCAAACAAAGAAATGTTTAAATTCAAGATACACATTATCTTTTAGTCTTTGAAAGAAATTTGAATTTCTGTAATTTTGAAGAATATAGATGAGAGTTGACAAAAAAAATATAGTAGATCACTCAGAGAATCAATTTGAGACTCTAGACACCTAAATGAGGACATCATGCAAGGAAATTGATGTAATTCAAGAAGAGAGTTGAATTTTTCAAAAGAAATGACTTGTGAATTCTCTAGCTCCCCCTGAGATGAGGATTCCAACCACTTTTCATCAAACTAAAGATATGCAAGTATTTTGAAATCAGAAATGATTCTCTTTGAACAACAAAAGCTCCCCCTCAACAATTGCATTTTCATTTCTTGGTACTTGGCAGAGACATATACTCTCGCATAGTGAAAGTGTCCAGACAAGCATAACTTGTCCTTCTCCAAGTCACCATTTGATATACCAAGAAATTCAACACAATGTGAGTTGAAGAATCCATTGTCAAAAAGAAATGGAAGTGAAATTGAGAGAGATATGAACAATATGAATCAAGAGAGCAAAGGATAATGATGATGCAAAGAACTCCCCCTCAGAAAATGCCTAACACTCAACCCAAACCCAAAGAGAGAGATCAAGAAAATGGACATTTACAAAGGCCAAGCTCTCTCCTCAAAGATGAGAATCTACTGTCAGGAAGAGGTTTGGTGAAGATGTCAGCAATTTGTTTTTCAGTTTCTATGAAGTGGAGTTCAAAGGATTTCTTTGCTACTTCATCCCGTAAGAAATGATGCCTAATTTCAATATGTTTTGTTCTTGAATGCTGAATTGGGTTTTTAGACAGATTTATGGCACTTGTGTTATCACATAGAATGGGAACACAACCTAACTCTTGGTTATAATCAAGAAGTTGATGTTTCACCCAAAGAATTTGAGTTCCACATCTACCTGCTGCAACATACTCAGCCTCTGCAGTTGATAGAGCAACTGAGTGTTGCTTCTTAGAAGCCCAAGAGATTAGGCACCCACCTAAGTATAAACACAAGCCACTTGTGCTTTTTCTATCTAATTTACATCCAGCATAATCAGCATCACAATAGCAATCAAATCTAACTTGCAACCAGCAGGATACCAAATTCCAATATCACATGTTCCAACAAGATACTTGAAAATTCTTTTAACAGCTAACATGTGACTTTCCTTAGGGTTTGATTGAAATCTAGCACACAAACACACACTAAACTGAATATCAGGTCTAGAAGTTGTAAGATAGAGTAGAGAGCCAATCATACCTCTGTATGTCTTTGGGTCTACTGACTTACCAAGTGAGTCTTCTTCTAGCTTAGCATTAATTGCAATGGGTGTGCTTGAATACTTGAGGTTCTGGAAGTCAAACCTTTTCAGAAGTTCTTTGACATACTTGGTTTGACTTATGAAGATCCCCTCATGTGTTTGGTTAACCTGCAATCCCAAGAAAAACTGTAAGTCTCCCATTAAGCTCATTTCAAATTCAGTTTTCATTTGATTTGAAAATTCAGTACACAGGCTTTTATTGGTTGATCCAAATATTATGTCATCAACATAAATTTGGACTGCAATTATTTGTTTATTAACTATTTTTGTGAACAATGTTTGATCAACATTTCCTCTAGAATATCCTTTTTCAAGCAAAAAGGAACTCAAACGGTCATACCAAGCTCTTGGAGCTTGTTTAAGACCATAGAGAGCCTTATGAAGCTTGAAAACATGATTAGGATGTTTTTCATTTTCAAATCCTGGAGGTTGTTCAACAAAAACTTTTCCTTTATGTATCCATTTAGAAAAGCACTTTTGACATCCATTTGATAAACTTTAAATTTCATGGAGGATGCAAAGGCAAGGAAAATTCTAACAGCTTC
This sequence comes from Colocasia esculenta, assembly GCA_014218235.1. Lineage (NCBI taxonomy): Eukaryota > Viridiplantae > Streptophyta > Magnoliopsida > Alismatales > Araceae > Colocasia > Colocasia esculenta. Next base: position 85,367,168 of record CM024761.1, on the reverse strand, counting down.
TAGTCTAGCTACAGGGGCATATGATTCTTCAAAGTCAATCCCAAATTCTTGATTGTACCCCTTTGCAACTAGTCTAGCTTTATTTCTAATGACTTGACCATTTTCATTCAATTTATTTCTGAAAACCCATCTAGTGCCAATGACTGTTTGGTCACTAGGTCTAGGTACTAATTCTCATACTTGATTTCTTTCAAATTGATGAAGTTCATCATGCATTGCATTGATCCAATCAGAACTTAATAAAGCTTCATCAATTGACTTTGGTTCAATTTGGGAAATTAGAGCTAGTGGGTCTTCATCAATAACATGCAGGAATGATGATCTAGTCCTAACTCTATCATGCAAATTGCCAACCACATTTTCCAATGGGTGATCTTCAAAAATTATGCTCAGAAATTACCTGTTGAGGGGTACTTAAATCTGGAACAACATTACCTGATCCACTTGAAGATGGTGACTGGATGTTCAAGTTCTCACCAATGTCTTCAAGTTCCTCAACAGTTGGTGAAGAGTCCACAATGAAATCATCCTCTTCACTGTCTTGACTTTCCCTGCAAGATTTAGAATTATTAGTTGAAAATGAATTTTCATTAAAGATAACATGTGGAGACTCTTCAACAGTTTTGTTTTTGAGAATGTATACTATGAAAGCTCTTGACACTTCTGAATAGCCAAGAAAGATGGCTTCTTGACTTTTAGCATCAAACTTGTCAATATTTTCTTTATTATTGTTGTGTACAAAACATTTACACCCAAAGATTTTGAAGTAAGACACAATTGGCTTTTTATCTTTCAACAATTCATAAGGGGTTTTCTGATTTTTGGTCTGACCAATGCTCTATTGAGAATATAGTTTGATGTATTTACAGCTTCAGCCCAGAAGGATTTGGGCAAATTGCTTTCAAGGAGCATGGATCTAGCCATTTCCACAAGAGTTCTATTCTTTCTTTCCACAACTCCATTTTGTTCTGGAGTTCTTGGTGAAGAAAACTTGTGAAATATGTGAAGTTCACACATAATCAGAAAAGGATTTGTTTTCAAACTCACCCCCATGATCAGTCAAAATGTTTTTGATTTTATATGGAAAATTTGTTAAGGCAGTGGTACAGAAATTCCTGAACTCAAGGCAAGTATCACTTTTGTGAGACAAGAAGATAACCCATGTAAATCTGGTAAAATCATCAATGATCACAAACCCATATCTCTTGCCACTTAGACTTAGAATTCTTGTTGGGCCAAAGAGGTCCATGTGAAGTAATTCTAGTGGCCTAGATGTGAGTACCTCATTGAAGGTTTTAAAAGATTTCCTAGTTTGTTTTCCTTGGGCACAAATCCCACAAACTTGATTTTCAATATTAGAAAAAGATTCAGGAAGACCCTTAACCAAATTCAGCCTTAACAATTTATTCATTGTTCTGAAACTTGCATGGCCAAGTCTTTTGTGCCAAGTCCATGCAATTTCATCTTTATTGGCAACAAAGCAAAGATTTTCAGAAAGTTTTTATTGAGGTTGATCATGTAAACATTGTTTTCCCTTTTTCCAAAGAATTTTATTTTATCAGTTGATGAATCAATTATCTTACAGAAATCAGATTCAAACACAACTTTGTGACCTTTGTCACATAGTTGGCTAATACTCAGCAAATTGTAATTTAACCCATCAACTAATAAAACATTATCAACAGAGTTTGAGGAAGATTGACCAACCTTTCCAGATCCAATGATCTTTCCTTTATTTTTACCTCCAAAAGTTACTGAACCTCCCTTTCTCAATCAGGAATGAAAATTTGGCTTTGTCTCCAGTCATGTGTCGTGAACACCCGCTATCAAGAAACCATACATTTGAATTGGGTGCACGACCTTCCTGCAAAATCAATCAGTGGAGAGAAGATTTTGGTACCCAAACAGCGTTGGGACCATCAAAATGTTTGAACACAGTCATCAAATCTTTTCTCACCCAAATTTGATTTGTTTTTTATTTTTGTGTTGTTTCAGTGGTGTTCTTTGTCTTTTTCAATTTATTCTTTCCCTTAGGAATGAAAACACCAGTGTTCTTGGTTTCAGTAGGAGGGGAGTTTTTCATTTGAACATGAGAGTTTAGATGAGGAGGTGGAATCCAAGGGTTTTGTTGGTACATCAAAAAATTTGGATAGAAGAATTGGGGATGATACCAACATGGGTTGTGATACCATTGGTTCCAAGAATTGGTCCATTCAGCTTGATATGCTGTCTTGGAGGTCTAAGGTTTTTTATGAATGACTTTCTTTGAATTTTTCTTATTTTTCAAAATTTTATTTGAATTTTTGTTTTTGTGGTTTGTGTTTGTTGATGTTGAGCAGGTCGACCTTTCCTTGACTGGTGTCGACACAGCAGTCACAGAATCCTTCTTCTTGTGGACTGGTGTCGACCTGTCAGGTAATTGTGTCGACCTGGTTGACTTCTTTTGGTTCTGAGTTTTTGAAATTTTTGTTGTTTTGCTTGATGTTTGCTTGATTTCAGTGTTCTCAAGACTAGGACCTTTGACAAATTTAATCAATGGTGCTTTATCTCTTTTCTCACCAGATTTGTCTTTCTTAGGTTTTGTTTATTGAATCCTAGTCCATGAGAAATTGATTTCATTTTAGCTCCCAGCAAGGCCTCCAAATTGTCTTTACCTTTTGTGAAGGTTTCAATGACTTCATCTTTTTCTTTTAGCTGGTTTTCTAAGGTTTTGATTTCTTCAACCTTTTGTTGTTTATCTTTGTTTTCCATTTCCAGCTTTTCAGACAGTTCTTTAAATTCATGGGTGGCCTTTTGAGAGGCAAGCTTAAGCTCATCAATTAAGTTCAGGAAATTTCCTTTTCTTCATTAAGTTCAGCTACCTCATTTTCTAATTCACAAATTCTTTTGTTTGAGGAATAGTTATTCATGATGTTTTCCATTTTCTTTTTGAGATGCTTGTTTTCTTTCCTTATTACAAAGTATTTTTCAACAAGCTCAGCATATGCATCTTGCCAGTCCTCAATTGAATAGTCTTCGAAGGATGTACTTACCTTTCCATCTGAACTATTCGCCATGATGCAGATTTTCTCACTTTCAGAACTTGAGGATTTTTCTTCTTCTTCCTTTTCACTTGAGTATTCATCAGACCAAGTGGCTACCATGGCCTTTGGCTTCTTGAACTTGTGAATCTTTTTGTGTTTTTCCTTCTTGTTTTCAGGACATTCTCCCTTCATATGTCCTGGCTTATTGCACCTGTAACAAAGGACAATTTCGTCAGATTTTTTATTCTTATTGGAATTAACATTAGAAAAGGAAGTGTTTCTTTTACCTGATGAAAATTTCTTTTTCCCAGAAAATTTTCCTTTTCTATATTTTAAGAATTTTCTGAATTGCCTAGTCATGAGGGCAAGCTCATCCTCATTGGACTCAGACTCCTAAGAACTGGTTTTCTCCTGATTCTTGTCTTTGTTACTTGAAGAGGCCTTTAGTGCTACTGGCTTGGTTTTAATTATATGTTCTTCATTTCTTTTTAGATTAATTTCATAAGTCATTAAGGATCCTATCAATTCATCCAAAGAGATTTTGGACAGATCTTTAGAATCTTCAATGACTGTGGCCTTTGTGTGCCAAATTGAAGAGAGAGAGCGTAGAATTTTCCTTACCAAGTCAGCATCTGTATAATCCTTACCTAAAGCCTTCAGTCCATTGACAATGATCATAAACCTGGCAAACATTTCAGAAATTGTCTCATTAGATTTCATCATAAACAATTCATACTCAGAGACAAGAATGTTAGCTTTGGTTTCTTTCACTTGGGATGTTCCCTCATAGAGTAACTCAAGTTTATCCCACATCTCTTTGGCAGATTTGCACATTGAGATTCTTGAGTACTCCTTAGGGTGGACTACACATTGGATCATGTTCATGGCACTATAATTCAAAGTGGCCCTCCTAATCTGTTCCCTAGTCCAGGTCTCTTCCTCCCCCTGATTCTCATAGGGACCTACTTCGACTACCTTCCATATCTCATAGTTTTGGGCTCTTAGGAAGACTTGCATTCTATTCTTCCAATAAGTGTAGTCAGTCCCATTGAAAAAGGGTGGCCTATTAATAGAGTGACCCTCAGCCATGAACCCTCTTGAATCCATTGAAGCAATTTAAATGGTGCAAAGAAGAAATACTCAGCAAACAAACAAGCAAACAATCAAGACACACAGAACAATCAGAAAGTACTCAGATCAGATCAGATCAAGTGTAAACCCGCTTTGATACCAATTGTAGGATCGAGAAATGATGTGGACAAGATCTAGAAGGGGGGGTTGAATAGATCTGGGCCAACTATTGCGGAAGCTTAGCCAATTTTGAAAAACTCTTTGAATCAGAGACAATTTGAAAACGAATTTCACAGATCTGAAGAGAAATTAAGTGAGTTGTGCAAAAGGAGTGTCTGAACAAGTTAATTAGATGTGAATTCGAAAGATCCTATGCATGCATCTAACGCAAGGTAAATTCAAACCACAATCAGACCACTGCACAGAGATTTTTAGGTGGTTTGGAAATCACACCATGTGATTCCTACATCCACCCCTCACACAGTGAGGATCCACTATCAACTTGGATACACCACACACACAGGAGCCTGACAACTCCAACACAGAGTTTTACAACTCACACAACCTCTAGAGCAAAACTACTCTAGAACCTAAGCACAATTGCTCAACCACAACTGAGTACGATGACTCAACACTGAGCACACATGCTCACAACCACTTGCTAGATCACAACACAAAGATTTAGATCCTCTAGCAATGATCTGATCTCAAAAGGTTCATTCAAGAGAATTGATGCAATAGACACTGCACAATCTCTAGAACAACCAAGAAGACACAAGGGGAAATGAGAGTCCTTGTTCTTCAGAAGACTCCATTGTAGGTGTCGAATTGTGAAGAGGCTTGATCTCTGGAAGTCCCTGGGCGATGCTCTGTAATTTGACCTTCAGGATCTTCCTCGAATTCTCCACAAACGACTGCTTCTACTTGATCTGCTCCTTGGAAGTTGATCCTACTGCTCCATCTTGGATCAGATCTTCCTTCTTGTGCTTGGAGATGATAGAATTGGAAAGAAGAAGCACAAGAGGATGCATGAACAGGGAGGAGAACAACCTTGCCGCCGAAAAGCTTCTGGAGAAGTCTTGGAGGCTCTCTTCTGCTCTCTTGTTGGTTGGATAGCCAATTGGGGACTATTTATAGTCCAAGATACCCAAAAGTACCCTTGGGGGTTGTGGGCACATGATCCAAGGCCGATCCACCAAATCCCTAGGGTGACACTTGTCCAGGAGAAACTTTAAGTCACAAACTTTCCCGAGTGTGTCGACCTAACTTGATCTAGTATCGACACACTATCCCAGACTGGCAGACTAACTTCCCTGGGAGAGGTCTCTAGTGTCGACACCACTTCATCTCGTGTCGACACACTGGAGAGTACTGCAAAACAGGCCTTCTGGGAGAGGTCTCTAGTGTCGACACCATCTGGTTTAGTGTCGACACACTATCCAGGCCTATTGACAGCGCTCACTGGAAACTGGGTCTAGTGTCGACTTGACTTGATCTTGTGTCGACACTACTTGACCATTTCTTCATCTTTTGGCTTAGGTCTTGGAGCATTGTGTCGACACCAGTATGGGGTGTGTCGACACTACCCTTGAAGGAATTGTATGTCCCTGAGAAATAAACATATAAATCATTAGTCCATTGATTTATCATGAATATAAGTAATAAATGTGTTTGGAAACATGCTTTTTAAATGTGGTCATAACATGTGTGGTGCATCTAACATGTTCCAATTATTGTGCATTAAAATCACACCTTGTCATCATCAAAATATGAGGGGAAATGAATTGTCTTCACACTCAACCCAACATCCGAGGGGCTCCAATCTAGTCCTGGGGGCAGAGAGCCACCCGAAAATACCTGCAGGGGCTATAGACGGTGTTCTGCATTGCACCCATTCTGACTATACTATATTGGCTAGACATCTGACTATTATCCTTTTAGTCTGAGGAGTTCAGACGTACTGTGATATTACTGTGCTATCACAAACTATTATACTATTAGTCTGAAGAGTTCAGACATACTGTGCGATTACTGTGCTATCGCAGACTGTTACTGAACGGCTACTGTCCTAGAAGTGACTATTACTGTATTCTACTAGTGCACTGTTGTGCAACCATACACGCTATCTCGTTACACGCTATCTTTTCATACGCTCTACTTGCTCTACTTGATAATTGCTATCTTGAGTTATTGTGTACTATCATGACTTAATCGCATTCAAACTGCTCTACTCTCTCGTTGTCTAATGACAATAAAAGTGCTATACTCTCTCAGCTATCTACGGATAACCAAAGTGTCATTACTATTTCGATTGACAAAAGTTAATCAAAAGTGCTATACTATCTCGATTGATGAAAATCAATCAAAGTGCAATTTACTCTTTACATGACCAACTACTATCTCTCCTTGCTATACATGTCGCTTGCTATTGCTTGCCATTGTCGCTACATGCTATTGCGTGGTTATCGTTTCTATCGTGACTTGACTTTAATCATCGTGCTATACTTGATTCATCTGCTATCTGAACCATGTTACTTGTGCTATTACTTTCTCAACTTTACATGACTCGCTCTATCATTAGTTACTCTGCCATTTAATGCATTAATTATTTTAAGCCTGCTTGATCTTGAGATTTAAGTCCTACTGGGCGGTATCGCTAACCCTTCGTTATTTTTTATTGTGTCTCAGGTAAGTCAGACAATGATGTCACACACACCAATGGGATGGGACCAGTGTGATGAGCGACCTGGAGCCAGTTGATGAAGTTGCTCTAGTACAATGAAGTCTAGTAGTTATTGCTTTAGATTTATTTTCAATGTAATGACGTCATTGAGCTCTATGTATTGGCTTCCAATTAGTGGTTGTAATGGTCTTAGTGATTTTATAATGAAATCAAGAGTTTATATCAATTATTGTTCCTTAGTTGCTCTGATGTTTACGAAAGTATGTGCAATTGTCATTACCATACTCGTTGTTTACGTTCTCATCCGATTTATTCTGCTGCTAAATTGGAGGGGCGTGACAATAGTGAAATCTACTTCCCTATATAAACTAGTGGTTGGAGCCTTAACAATCTCTCTAACACAATAGCGGGATCAACTTCATCTAGGGTTGAAGGACCTAGAGCCGCTACTCTAGCTTGAAGATAAGTCATACACTTTCACATACACTCAAAGAATTAAGCTATAGGTATAGGATCTACTAGTTGCTAAGAAGGATGATGCTCCCACTACTCCCCCTCCCTACCAAACCTTGAATGCTCCTCATTGGTCATATCTATTCCTATGAAAGGATTATTCCAATGACATAATATAACAACACCCACATAAGAATTCTTAGACCCTAAACTAGCATTGAACTTAAATTATGTTCTAGGACAACATCAATCCACTTGTCTTCCCACATTTCATCTGAACCTACTCTGATACCAACTGAAGTGATTCTAGATACTTTTTACCCATAAGGCTCTATATCCAATATCACCACCCATGAGCCCGAGACTCGAAAGGGGTAGCTGATGGTCTAGAGAGAAATATAAGAAGTACAAGTAATTATAGTAGTAAGAAGTATTCCATTAAATAAAAATATGGTGTCCCAATTGTATAACAAGTACAAATAAGGTACATCACCTTGTGGGGCATACCCCGAGATGGTACAACAGAAGAAAAGGAAAGAAACTAGCTACTAGTATAAGAACTTCACACGCAGACTACTAGGTCAAGCTCATGCTACTCCTATAAGGCCACACCTAAAAACTAGTAGGGAGCGAGCCTCACCAAGTCATAGGCTCAGTAGGGATCCTTCAATCCCATGCTCGACTAAATAGCAACAAGCACAATATATAATTATAACATAATATATGGTAAGAAATGACAACTAAGCTAGCAAAACCAATAGTGACGCTTCCCCGCATAGTACTCAAAAAGTATCAAAAACCCCTGTGTCATTTTTAACTACTAAAAACACATCAGGTACTATATTGCCAAGCTTAGCAACGAACTACTGACAAGGACTAAATGTCATGCCCCCAAAATTTAAATAGTGGAATTAAATCGAGGGACACAACACATACATATTCAGAAGCCATAGTAATAACTTATACAAGAGGTCCACAAATTCCATACTCAAAGCTCTACCATTGATTCCTCATGAACTAAAATTTCAACCTCCAATACAAAAAGTGAAAACACTCTCCAATGTGCAAATAAAGAACAACTCACTATTCATCATCCATCTATCACTTCAAGAGAAAATAAAAATAGAGCAACTGACTCTTAGGTAAAACATTCATGTGACCATGTAGACGCGAAATTTGGCCCATCCCCGTGTTGGTCAATGGCCCATTAAGACTTGTTTGACTCCTTGTTGATTCACCTCAGATGCCATGTAGACATCAACATCGATTGTCGTTTACCCTATATTGACGGCATTGCACTATGACGTTAACTACTATTGACATCCACATTGTTGGACGTCTATATGCAGTAGACAGCCAGATCATTTGACGACAACCTGGGTTTACTCGTTCCACTGAACTGTCCGAGTATCTTGCCCACATCCACCCCTACCTTGGCCATGCCATGCATGGGACCGTTCCCATCTGGCAAATGGGCCACCTTGGCACTCCCTTGACCAGTAAAAGTCCCATGTGGCCTCTCCTCATTGGCCTTTGCTTTGTACATGGATTGCCACATGATCAAGTGTGTTTTCTCACACTTGAGCATCCTAGGCTCCTAAGCTTTGCCCCCATTGTCTATATATGGAGCTCCTTGGCCTTCTGAGAAGGAGGGGAGATGCTAGATGAGCCTATGCTTTAATGCCTTAAGAGAGGAGAGAGAAATAAGGATAATACCTTGAGAGATTCCATCCCTTCCTTGCTTTCTATCCATGTCCATTTGGAGCATCCAGGAGGCTTCGCCACGAGCTAGAGGAGTCCACCAAGCTGCCACACCAGTCATCAACCAGGATCATCTCCCTCTTCTTCTTTCTTTCCTTCTCTTTTGACTTTTAGTCTTACATGCTAGTCACTTCTTACATACACACACAAAGCATGTAGTGCACACCCACACACCTAAAAGGGGTTTTCCTTACCAAAAACAGAGGGAAGAAGGGTGGTTATAACATTTGGCCACCCCTCTTCTCAAGCCCACAACCGGTACGGGGCTCTCCTTTTGGGTTGTTTCCTTCCACTTCTGAGCTTTTACTACACTGCATTGGAGCCTTATAGAGCTTTTTTGGTCACAGGAAAACCTTCAAAAACATTGCGGAGCTTCTTCTTTTTGGCCGGCCAAAGAGAAGGAAGCCGACGCCCCCACCATCAACCACTCACGAGGCAGCGTCGTCGGCGCTATCTGAATACATCCTTGGGCACAAGTAAGGCCCTGCCGATCACCTCCCTTTCATTTTCTTACTAGTTTCTTGGTTCTTCTTCCCTTCTTTTAGGAAGTCAACTCGGTCAAATGAGCGTCTACACTAAAAAAGGAGTACATAACTGATCCAAGACAAACCAGCAAGCACACCTCAGGGAGACACATAGATGGGAGGAAACAAACGTCTACAGTTCTCTTTTGATGATCATGATGGGACCGGCATTGCTCACCGCAGTTGGTGAGGTTTCTATCTGCGAACAAATGGACATCAATTCTATAGACATCTACACAAGAAAAAGTCAGTCGTCTGTGTTGTTTATTCTAGGTTAACGTCGTCGTCTATTGCTGTTAACTTCCTACTAGCATCCATCGTTCTTGTCGTTTACTTGCTTCTATAGAACTTAATGACATTATCCTTTGCCATTTACTTTTCCATAAGCTAATTTTGTCTATTTTTCTCTCCTATTTTCTTTGTTTGCTCACTCTTTAGTTTCTATTGGTCTTGAGTTATGAGGTGGTACTTATTTCTTATTTCTTCTAGCCTCCCCACACATTCTAGGACAGCCCCTTCTTGATTTACAATATTTTACTTGGGGATTCTCTCTCGAGTAAATTGGATTGGTTTCAAGAATAACTTCATAAGTCCCTACATTCTATGGATTCCCTCACGGTACGAGGCATGAGGACCTTCAGCCTCCCAGTTACCTAGCCCATTCACCTAGTTTCGAGTGAGAGGTGAGAGAATCGGCCTTCAAAAGTTAAGTTACACACACAATCACAACATTTAAAAGATTTTGGGCATTGTTTGACAACATTGTTTATGTAGAAATCCATATTTCTTCTTATAACAAAGTAGTTAATTGGCCTAATCATCTTAAAAATCAGTAGGTTGTATGCTAATGGACTTTTGGTTGAATTTCTTCAACATGTCTAACAATCTGCCTTATGAATTTGATGATAATCTTAATGATGAGTTTGTCGGAATGGTTAATTCTAATGTTCATCCTGAAGAGTCAGTTGAGTCATCCTCTCAAGCTGATAATGAGGAGGTGAGTTTAAGGGTCAATCCCACTTATGCGCATGAATCCCAAGATAACCTTGAACTAACCCATATTTTATCTCGCTACTCGCCTGAGGGCCTCATTTCTATGCTCTCCAAGCATACAGTTTGGGTGAGAGCCTCCACCTATTCACCTTCTCCATTTAAGGCCTCTCAAGCTAAGTCTATTCTGAGGCCTGTCACTCAATCTTGGGTCCATGTCTCCACTCTTTCCACCACTCCTCCTGCACTAGTCCCCATTCCAACTCCTCATCCCACTTATCCACCTTATGTCCACACCCCCACTCAATCTAAATCCATTTACCTAATCTAAAATGAAGGGTTTTGTTAGGAAGCTTTTGGTTGAATCCCTATCCATGTCCAAACCTCACTCCCTTCAAAACTACTGCAAGCTCCCAGTTGCCTACTTTCCCCCTGGTTTCAAGGCCTCGAAGTACCACAAGTATGACAGGACCTCCGACTCTCATTTCCACCTCTCGAACTTTCTCATGGACTCTCATCGGTGGTTGTATGATCGGGTCATCACGGTTCACTTTTTCCAACAATCGTTAGAAGGGAAAGCCTTAAGGTGGTTCACTTCCTTACTGGCATCCAATCTTCTTAATTTCGACATTATCTCTGAATGTTTCACCTCTCAGTTTGCTTACATGGCCAGTCAAGTGCCCATGCTCTATGACTTGGTTTTGAAAAAGATGAGTCCAGAGGAAGACTTTGTCATCTTTGCCAACTGCTGGAGAGCCATGGCTTCGAGGGCTGACCTCCCCATCCATAAGTCCCAAGCCATCACAATGATTGTGAATAATACCACTCCCCATCTCAAATATATCTTGATGCTTAGCGAGTTTCCCTCCTTCGCACATCTCTATAATCAATCTAGAGTGGTCCAAACCCAAATCAAGGACTCCTCCCTCCCACCATTCTTTGAAGGGAAGTCCAAGGGGCGCAAGGCTCCTGTGGCACCTACTACCAAGGGGGTGACCGTCAATGAGTCCGTCAGTGCCTTCAATAAGCCATTTAGGCCTGCTAACAAGTCTTCCACCACCCCCAATCCCCATCAATTCCCATCATTTCCCTCCAAGCCCTATTCGGTTGTTCCTCCACCTTCTGGCTACACCTAGCCTAGGCCCAAGAGGGCCCACTATCCTGTTCTCCCTGAATCCCTTAGGGACATCTTCTTTGCCCTCATGTCTTGTGATGCCATCCAACTTTCACCACAGAAGGAGGGTGCACATCCTAGGGCCGACACCTTAAAGTATTGTCCCTACTATAGGGCCCCTGGTCATAAGATCCACAATTGTTTCACCTTTCATGGCTGGGTGTATGATATGAATGATGAGGGCAGAATTAACTGAGATAATGTCAAAATAGCTAACGCCAAAGCCATAACACCAAGAAGGGACTTGGCTATAGTCCAAAACCCCCTCCCCAACCACCAAAACAACAACAACCCATCCACTTCTAAGTCTTAGGAGAAGGTCAAGACCATGACACACTTAGGACCTCGGGTTGTGAGGAGAGAACAACAATGGGGGGTAGAAGGTTTTAAAGAAATGGTACCCCTGTCCGCCAGTCGAGTCCCAAGTGTAGATTATGCTTTTTTGTTCTTTGAGAACTCCGAAGTGTCCACAAGAAAAATAATGAGAAAATAGAAAGGAAGAGAGATGGAGCACAACTCCTTGATGTGTAATTGTGATCGCCAAACACACGAGGGTGTCGAAGGAGTATAAATAAATAAAATAATAAGGGAGTGATCTCAGAAAGTACCTTTTAGTGGGGAGATTGTGCGAGAGAGAGCATGTTCGCTTCTTCTTCTACAAGCATGATTGGCCGTGGTAGAAGGATTCTTCTTGATTTGATTACCCTTGAAAGAAACACACAAAAGAGAGGATTAGCCAAGAACGTGCAGTATTTAACTCTTAAAATAATGAAATAAACATGAAAGTGATGGAGAAGAACACACCTTGTGTGGCTGGCTTTTAAACCCCTAGGAAATAAGTGTGTGTGTGTGTATGTATGCATGCATGAATATTTGTGTGTTAACTGAAAAGAATAAAAGGGAGGTATGGAATGCTCTCGTGGGATCTATGGAAGTGGGAATAAACAAGGGATATAACCAAGAGAAAAGAAGGAGGTGCTTCACCTTAATATGGATGGCGCAGGTAGCTGCTAGAGAGGAGGAAGAAGAGATCCCAAGGGACCTACTTCCACTGCTGGTTCAATGTGGAATTGGAGGAGACGGCGTTGACGCGCTTGAGGTTGCAGTCCAGCATTATTTGGCCTTGAATTGGGCTCTCATAACTCACTAAAATCGAAGTACTTCTAGGTCTCCAACCTCTAATCTCTCTGGAATGACAAGACATGGAGTGTATATATAGGAGCAAAGGCTCAAAGTCCGAGATGGTCAATAAATAAATTCGCGACAGACATAGTGGCCGCCTTTAAAGTTGAATCACGAGGACATGGGTGGATGCGTTCAAGGATTTTCAATTATGATCGGATTCTGATCGGATCTAAATTTGAATCATGACAAGAATGACCGACACGATTATGAATTTTCAAATTTTGTTTATAGAAACTTGCCAAAAGTCAAATATAGAAACTTGAATCGCGACCGGGGTTCCAGACACATTTCAAGAAAAGGCAACAAGTATTTCCAAAAATAAAATAAGGAAATTACTGAGAAATATGGAAGTTCTAAATCACGACATATTGACCCGATGTGTTTTGTTTGTTCTCCATCAGCTGATGTGAAACGCAACCATTGTGTCTGTCGCGAATAAGGCAGTCGATGTTTAATTGAGATGGTTTGACCCGACGCATTTTGTTTATTCTCCATCAACCGATGTGAAATGCGACCACTGTGTCCGTCATGATTTAAGAATTTCTTCCCAAACCTCCAACAGATTAGGAAAATAAAGGGGAAGCACCAAGAAATGGGGGGAAATGGAGGGAGACCCTGTGTAATGACCCCGACGCCCGTATCCCCGGCTCCCACTAAGAATCCGAACATCGGGACCGCCGCCCATGGGTCCAGAGACCCGGAAGGGCTAACGGATCGGTCTAACAAGATATGAACAGAAATAAATAACAACAATCGTACTAAAGTGCACCACAAGTGAACGAAAAGTGTCCAACACAAATTAACAGTCTATTACAATCCCAAAGTAACTAAAGTACAAGTGGTGAAATAAACGGGAAGGAACACGTCCCTTAGGGGAATACCCCGAGGGTGAAGTTCAACTGCTGGGGGAACACTGCCACTAGAGACACCGACTACTACGTGCTCGTCTCCTCAGTCCGCCACGGAGGGAGCTGCTGTGAAGTCTCACCTACAAAATCAGGGAGTGAGCTTCACGAAGAAGCCCAGTAAGGACTACCAATCTCCCACTAGTTCTAACAGCAGAATAGAACTAAGTGTAAATAATTAAATAAAGCAGTAAAGTCTATTCTATTAAATAGAGTCAAGTGCGGAAGCTTGAAAGAAACTACATAGTCGTCAGTCTAGGCTACACAGCGGAATCGAAAAACCCGTGTAAACCAAGGCACCACAGGAACCCTGTTGTAACACAAACAGTAGACATCGCCTGGACAAACACACTAGCTACAGAACACTACACTAGTCAGCCAGTCAGGTGCGCCATGCGCCTTACCCTCGACCAACGGTCCATGTCTAGCACCTCCCGTCGGAGTGAGACGCGGAACAAGAACAACCACAACTGTCGTAGTCTGGCCGGACTACGGTCCCACACCTAACCCCTCTAAATGGTTCCGGAACCACATAGAGTAAGGCAATGAGAAAAGGACTAGCTGATCTGTGCCATACAAGCTACCAACCACCGGTGTCCCAGACTCAGCTAAGAGAGCTCTACAAACGACTCACGCCGCTGTCTCACCGTTTTCCCCTACTGCTACCAGAGTCAACGATTGGAGCAAACCCGTCGCCCGGAGCCACACCCTCTGACACAGGCGCGGGGACCGGGGGTCCCAGGTAACAGTAATAACCTATCTCGTGGACAAGCCCTCAAGTGCCTAGCACCGGGCAAAGAGAGACGGAAGAGCTAACCGATAAGCGACCTCGCCCACTCGCTCCAAGATGGGAAAGGGGCCAATAAACCTTGAGCTGAGCTTGCCTCTCTTCTCAAACCTGAGAACGCCCTTGGTGGGCGAGATCCGAAGGAACACACTGTCGCCGACCTCGAACTCAAGCGGCCTTCTGCGGACGTCGGTGTAGCTCTTCTGCCTGCTCTGCGCTATCTGCAACCTCTGCCTGACCAGTCCCACGGTGTCTGAACACTGCTGCACCAACTCTGGACCCAGCAACTGCCTCTCACCAACCTTGTGACAGTGTAACGGTGTCCTGCACGGTCGACCATATAGAGCCTCGTAGGGCGCCATCCCAATGCTAGAGTGAAAGCTGTTATTATACGAAAACTCCACCATGGGAAGGTGCGACTCCCACGTGCCGCCCTAGTCTAGGCAACACGCTCTCAACAAGTCCTCGAGGGTCTGAATGGTCCACTCCGACTGCCCGTCTGTCTGTGGGTGGTAGGCTATACTCAACCTCATCTCAGTGCCAAGTGCCCGCTGAAAGCTACGCCAGAAACGAGAAGTGAACCTCGGATCTCTATCTGAGACAATAGAGACCGGGGTTCCATGCAAAGGTACTACCCTGTCCACAAACAACCGAGCTAGTCTGTCTACTAACCACACTACTCTGACTGGAAGGAATCGAGCGGTCTTCGTCAGCTTGTCGACGATGACCTAAACACTGTCGTGCCCCTGAGAAGTGCGAGGTAAGGCAGAAACAAAGTCCATGGTGACGTGCTCCCACTTCCACACAGGAATGGGAAGCGACTACAGCTCACCACCAGGACGCTGGTGCTCTGCCTTCACTTGCTGACAGGTACGGCAGCGCGAAACAAACTCAGCGATATCTCTCTTCATCCCAGGCCACCAAAAGAGTACCCTCAAGTCATGGTACATCTTGGTGGAGCCCGAATGAATAGAGTATCGCGACCAGTGCGCCTCAGCAAGTACCTCCTCTCTGATGTACTCTGGAACGTAGAGTCTGTCCTGGAACTGAACCTCACTGTCCTCATTCAGTGCTACCTCGGGCAACTTCAACACATCTGCCAAGTCCTCGTCTGCACTCTGCGCCTCAAGCACCTGCTGGTATATCGACGAACGAACTGTCATGCTGGCCAACACTGCTCTCTCCCGGAGGCTAGACGGTGTGAACACACCCTGAGTGGCATCCTCTAGAAGTCTCCAGTGTCTAACCAACAAAGAACTCAAGTGGGCTCTCCTACTCAAAGCGTCTGCTACGACATTAGCCTTTCCTGGGTGATAGGAAAGAGTAAAGTCATAGTCCTTCAAGTACTCAAGCCATGTGCACTGCCTGAGGTTGAGATCTCTCTGCATGAAGACGTACTGTAAGCTGCGGTGATCGATGAAAACCTCGAACACCTCACCGTATAAGTAGTGCCTCCACAACCTCAAGGGAAACACGACCGCTGCAAGCTCCAGGTCGTGTGTCAGGTAGTGCTGCTCATGCTTCTTCAGCTGACGAGAAGCATAAGCAACTACTCGACCGTGTTGCATCAACACAGCACCCAAACCAGTACCTGACGCGTCTGTGTAGACAACAAAGCCGTCGCTGCCAGAAGGTACCACAAGGATCAGAGCTGAAGTCAGCCGGCTCTTCAGCTCCTGAAAACTGCGCTCGCACTCTACTGTCCACACAAACCGAGTCTCCCCCCTGGTCAACCAGGTCAAAGGCTCTACAACTCTGGCGAAGTCCTGTACGAACCTCCTGTAGTAGCCTGCCAGCCCCAGAAAACTACGAATCTCTGTAACTGTAGTGGGCTGGCCCCAAGAAACCACGGCCTCAACCTTGGCGGGATCAACCACCACACCTGCACCAGAAACCACGTGCCCTAAGAAGTGCACCTCCTTTAGCCAAAATTCACACTTGCTGAATTTGGTGTAAAGTTGGTGACTCCTCAACGCCTACAACACCAACCTCAGGTGAACCTCGTGCTCCTCCTCTGTCGCTGAGTACACCAGGATGTCGTTGACGAACACCACCATGAACCGGTCTAGGTACTCTCGAAAAACAATGTGCATCAGCTCCATGAACATTGCAGGTGCATTCGTGAGCCCAAAAGGCATCACGACAAACTCGAAGTGGTTGTAGCGGGTGCGAAAAGCTGATCTGGCGATGTCTGACTCGCGGATCCACAACTGGTAGCAACACGACCTCAAGTCGATCTTCGAGAACACTGAAGCTGACTACAACTGGTCAAACAAGTCATCAATCCTGGGCAAAGGGTACTTGTTCTTCACGGTCACCTGATTCAGCTATCGATAATCAATGCACATTCTGAGGCTTCCATCCTTCTTCCTCACAAACAGAACAGGCGCTCCCCATGGCGAACGGCTAGGACGAATGAAGCCCAACGCAAGCAACTCCTTAGTTGGTGCTTCAACTCCCGCAACTCCGTCGGCGCCATCCGGTACGGTGCCTTGGAAGCAGGCATTGTCCCCAGAAGCAACTCAATGGAGAAGTCTACCTCCCGCTCAGGCGGCAAGCTAGGTAGATCCTCCGGAAACATGTTGACAAACTCACAAACAACTGGCACGTCTGAAACAGTCAACTCACCAGAGTCTGAGACACACACAGAAGCCAGAAAAGCAACACAACCATCTCGGATGAGGCGCCGAGCTCGACAGAAGGAAACAAAGGGTCGGCAGATATATCGGGTACCTCAGAAGCAAAGCACAGGTGCTCCAGGTATCTCGAACCTCACGGTCTTCCGCTGACAATCTACCAGTGCAGAGTGCGCCTCCAACCAGTCCATGCCAAGAATGACATCAAAGTCATGGAGCTGCAAGGCAAACAGTCTAGCTGGTGGCCCTGTACCTCGATGGTGACACCCTCCAAGTAACCAAGGGTACGCATAAAGTCACCCGTCGGCAGCTCAACTGCAAGGTCACAGGCCCACTCCGGAGCAAACTCAGACAAGGAAGCAAAGAACTCCTCAGAAGCAAAACAGTGTGTGGCACCCGGGTCAATCAAAACTCTAGTAGCACTACCAAGGATGGGAACCGTACCGACGACCAGATTAGAGGCCTCCGCCTCTTCTCTGGTGATGTTCATCACCCGACCACGTCCATGTCCTCGCTGAGGCTACTGCTGCTGGCGCTGCTGCTGCGGCTGCTGGTACTGACTCTGGTACTGCTGCTGGCGCTGCGCTGGCTAGGGTGGACGGTACTGAGTCTGAGGTGCCTACTGCTGCTGCTGCCTCAATGGACACTCTCGCTGAAGTGTCCCTGCTGCCTGCAGTGGTAACAACCTGCGTCCTACTGGCTCTGCTCCCCTCTCTACTGAATGGACTCCTCCACTATGTACTGCTCCGGCTGACGACACTGCTGCTGTTGGTAACGCTTGCCTCCACGAGTGAACAACTTCTTCAACCTCGAGGTCAGGCCAGCACTGCCTGTCCCCGAAGAAGAAGAAGAAGAAACACTCCCTCGGCTGCCCGCGGGGTGCTGGTATGGAGAAGACCTCCCTGAGCCTCCACTCTGTTGCGGCTGAAAATGACACTCCCGCTCCAAGGCCATAGCTCTCACTACTGCCACCGCCAAGGTGTCACAGAGGTGACCATCCATGGCCCACCTCAAGTCTGAGCATAGCCCGCTAATGAACCGCTCGGTACGAGCCTCCTCACTAGCGGCCACGTAGGGAACGTGTCAAAGAAGCTGCAGGAAACATTGGTGGTACTGCGCCACGATCAAGTCTCCCTGTACCAACTCATAGAACTGGTCCCTCCTCTCACGGCAAGCGTAGTCGGGGAGGAACTCGCCGTGAAAGGCCACTAGGAACTCCTGCCAAGTGATCTGGACCAACCACCTGCCCTGAAAACTGGTTTGCCTCACTGCCCTCCACCACTCGTAGGCTGACCCCTTCAGCTAATATACTGCCAACCTGACCTGATCCTGCTCTGCACAGTCCATGGCCTCGAAGGTGCACTTGAGCTCACGGACCCAACTCTTTGCCCTGTCAGGATCATGGTCACCAGAAAAAGTAGGAGGTCAAAGATGAAGAAACCTCTCCAGAAGCATTGTGTGGTCTTCAGGTGCTGCTGCTACTACTGGAGTCTGCTGCCGTACCCTTGGGGGTACCTCTGGCTGGACTGGCGCTGCCTGCGGGGTCGGTGGTGGCTGCTCCTCTGCTGCCATCTCTGCGAACTACTGACCTCCTGCCGGCATCTGCTGGTATGGCTGGTACTAAGGGTACTGGGGGTACTGCTGGCACTACGGGTACTGCAAAGGACCCTAAAAGATCGCTCTCCACCACTGCTCCATGACGGCCGGTGGGGGCTGGGGCAGAAACCACTGCTGCTGCTGCTACAGCTACTGCTGCTGCTGTGGTTCTCCCTACCGCAATGGAACGCCCTGCGGCAGTGGGTCCCCAGGCTGCTCGAACTACTGGGGCTGAGCGTCGATCGGCACGTGCTCGGCTGCAACCGACCCGTTAGACTCAAACTCCTGACGCTTCACCAGCTCACGAACCTGCCTGCGAGTGCGTGGAGGCATGTTCTACAAAACAGACTCAATAAGAAGTTAACAGATAAACTCCAGCAGCTTAGCAGTGTTACTTGTACTTCCTAAGGGACTTTAGATTATTACTTATTTCCACTACAAGTCTTGATAGACCCCTTGCTCTGATACCACTATAACGACCCTGACACCCGTATCCCCGGCTCTCACCAAGAATCTGAACATCAGGATCGCCGCCCACGGGTCCGGAGACCCGGAAGGGCTACCGGATCGGTCTAACAATATATGTAACAGAAATAAATAACAACAAACATACTAAAGTGCACCACAAGTGAACGAAAAGTGTCCAACACTAAGTAACAGTCTAGTACAGTCCCAAAGTAAATAAAGTACAAGTGCTGAAATAAATTGGAAGGAACACGTCCCTTAGGGGCATACCCCGAGGGTGAAGTACAACTACTGAGGGAACACTGCCACTAGAGATGTCGACTACTGCGGGCCCATCTCCTCAGTCCGCCACGGAGGGAGCTGCTGTGAAGTCTCACCTACAAAAACAGGGAGTGAGCTTCACGAAGAAGCCCAGTAGGGACTACCAATCTCCCACTGGTTCTAACAGTAGAATAGAACTAAGTGCAAATAATTAAATAAAGTAGTAAAGTCTATTCTATTAAACAGAGTCAAGTGCGGAAGCGTGAAAGAAACTACACGGTCATCGGTCTAGGCTACACAGCGGAACTGGAAAACCCGTGTAAACCAAGGCACCACAAGAACCCTGTTGTAACACAGACAGTAGACACTGCCTGGACAAACACACTAGCTATAGAACACTACACTAGTCAGCCGGTCAGGTGTGCCACGTGCCTTACCCTTGACCAACGGTCCATGTCTAGCACCTCCCGTTGGAGTGAGACGCAGAACAAGAACAACCACAACTGCCGTAGTCTGGCCAGACTACGGTCCCATGCCTGACCCCTCTAAATGGTTACGGAACCACGTAGAGTGAGGCAGTGAGAAAAGGACTAGCTGATCTGTGCTGTACGAGCTACCAACCACCGGTGTCCCAGAATCAGCTAAGAGAGTACTACAAATGACTCATGTCGTTGTCCCACCATTTTCCCCTACTTCTACCAGAGTCAACGACTCGAGCAAACCCGCCGTCCGGAGCCACACCCTCTAACACAGGCGCGCAGAGACCCGGGGTCCCAGGTAACGATAACAACCTGTCTTATGGACAAGCCATCAAGTGCCTAGCACCGGGCGAAGAGAGACTAGTAGTAGCACTGTACTAGGAACAGCAAGGGTGCCAAGAAAAACCGAGTCGCAGCAGAAGCGGAAACACAAAAGGTCGACAGTCAGGTCTCAGTCAGAGAGGCTGATGATCAATTTATCCCCATGTAATTTAAATAAATTACATATCTATTTTGGTGATTAACAAAACTATGATAAAGGTTACTAATATACTTTCTATGAAGTCTAAACACAGGAAATAAACCAAGGGAAAACAAGCCAATCAAGTAAGTATTCATCACATTACAACAGTAAGAGTTCAAAGCATCAATATTTGTCCAAGTCCACATCGATTCTCTGTAAGTCATAACGATTTCATCAAAGCTACATCGATTCGATAAGTGATCGCAACGATTTGCCCTCACAATGATTCGTTAAGTGATCGCAACGATTTACCCTCACATCGATTTGTTAAGTATTCGTAACGATTTGTTTAGTGGTCATAACGATTCGATAAGTGATCGCAATGATTTGCCCTCACATCGATTTGTTAAGTATTCGTAATGATTTCTTTAGTGATCATAACGATTTGCTATCATAATGATTTCTTTAGTGGTCATAACGATTCGATAAGTGATCGCAATGATTTGCCCTCGTTACTATTTCTTTAGTGATCATAACGATTTGCTATCATAACGATTTGCTATCACAACGATTTCTTTAGTAGACATAACGATTTCTCTCGTGATCACATCGATTTACTTATCACATCGATTTCGTTAAGTGATCATAACGATTTGGTCTCATATCGATTTCGTTAAGTGATCATAACGATTTGGTCTCATATCGATTTTTAAGTGATCATAACGATTTGGTCTCACATCGATTTCGTTAAATGATCATAACGATTTGGTCTCATATCGATTTCTTAAGTGATCATAACGATTTGGTTTCACATCGATTTCGTTAAGTGATCATAACGATTTGGTCTCATATCGATTTCTTAAGTGATCATAACGATTTTTTAAGTGATCACAATGATTTTCTCTCATAACGATTCGCTAAGTTACATAACGACTCTGTCACTGTAACGATTCATCAAGTTACATAACGACTTGGTCGCTATAACGATTCGATACATTTCACAATGATTCGCTTACAACGATTGGATTATTAATATATATAACGATTTGTGTATACATCTATTTACTTATGATTGCATAACGATTCACTCATTTGCACAACGATTTCATAAGTCATGCATATAATGATTTTGTGAAATATAACGATTTGATTTTCGAGCTAATTTTTTAATACATTGAAAAGTCAAAGTCTTCACGCATATCTTTCTAACAGCTGTGCATTTATTACGATAGTACGTATCACTGCATGCATGTAGACAATATCTTCCATTCTCATGCTTATTCTGTAAACATCTTTTTAGAAGAACAGAATGGAACTTCTACTTCTGTATAAAATCAATCTAACGTTGACTAACAACAAGAGACAGCTTAGCTGTCCATTGTTCAAGCTTTAAGTATGTGCAGGTCTCTAACAACAACCGTCATACAAAGTTGGACAAAATGGAAGCCAAAGAAGATTACAGAAGATCCTGTCTCTCTTTGTGTGCATGAAAGGATAAAGGACTGGTTGACTGGAAGCTTCCAAGGGTCAAGCAGTCTAACGTACACTTATGCATAGAGACAACAGGCACTTCAACGTTCAAATTTTAAAATAGAAGATATATATATATAGAAGACTAAAGCTCCAGAAGCAATGATCAAGAGTTTCAAAAATGAAAATCCTTGACAAGCTTTCTGCGAGCATTCTGATGAGCAAAGCCTCACTCCCTTCTATTCAAGCTCTTAGCTCTCTACATTCAGTGTGTTAGTCTTGAGAGCTTCTGTAAACTGAGAGTGTCCCTCACTGTAGATCTTCCTCTCAGTTAGCTTCAGATCTAGCATTGTATAAGCTTGATCTAGGGGCTTGATCTAATTTCATTTTTCCTGTGTTGTTCCCTTCGGTTGTGAAGGAAGACCTGGTGTGGTATCTAGGGTGTTGTTCCCTTCGGGTGAAGGAAGACCAGCTGGGGTGCTGGGTGCTGTAGTGTCCTTAAGGGGGACTATACCCTTGTTAGTGAAATCCTGAGATATTTCTCATGGACTGGACGCAGGACTCCTAAGGAGAGGAGATCCGAACCAGGATAATTTTCTATGTCGTGTCATTGCTTTTGTGTGTTTGATTTTTCTGTCACTAACACTAACAATCTGCGAAGTGTGTTTTTGTGACTTTTTTGTGAACAAGTTTTAAGTACGCATTAATTTTAATATCCCATTCACCCCCCCTCTGGGCTAGCTAGCTGGGCAGCAAGTGGTATCAGAGCTAGTCTCTTCGACAAAGAAGAAGATCCAACGATCTGAAGAGAAAAGATCAAATGGCAGCCCATGGTCACTCCGAAGGCCAGTCAGTCAACAGGCCACCTCTATTTGATGGAGAAGATTACACCTACTAGAAGACCAGGATGTAATACTTCTTGCAAGGATTTGATTTTCAGATCAGGTCAATTGTAGAAGAAGGAGATCTTCTAGTCACCAACGAAAAGGACAAATGGACAGAAGATGATAGAAAGAAGATTTCTCTCAACTGCAAAGCCAAGAGCATTTTATGTTATGCCCTCAGTAAAAAGGAATTCAACCATGTATCTGCCTACAAATCCACCATGGAATGTGGGAAAAGCTCAGGATCACTTATGAAGGCACTGACAAAGTCAAGGAAACCAGGATAGACATTCTAGCGACTCAATATGAAAGGTTCCAGATGCAGCCAGTAGAATCTATAACACAAATATTCAGCAGAATCACAGATATTACAAACGGATTAGTCGGACAAGGAAAAAGCTATGAGATGGGAGACATGGTAAGAAAAATCCTTAGATCCCTACCATCTTCTTGGACTCCCAAGGTAACAACTATAGAAGAAGCCAATGACCTGAAAAGGATGTCAGTGGAAAAGCTCATTGGGTCCCTCATGGCCCATGAGATAAACATAGAGAGATTAGGAGAATCATCTACTAGAAAGAAGCACACAAATGCCCTCAAAGCAGCAGAAGGCAGCTCTGAGGAACAATCAGAAGATGAAGCCAGTAGTGAAGACAATGAAGATGAAGAAGCAATGCTGTCTAGGAGACTACAGTAGATATTGGCCAAGAAAAAGAAGTATCAATCTGGCAGATGATACTTCAAAAAGGGAAAGGATTTCAAGAAACCTGAAGCACAGGACATCAAAAAGAATGAACCAATTTGTTATGAGTGCAAGAAGCCAGGACACATCAAGGCAGAGTGTCCAAAGCTCAAGAAATCTGATTTCAAAAAGAAGGACAGTTCAAGAAAGTTCAGAAGATATAAGAAGAAAGCCATGGCAATAGCTTGGGACAATAGCAGTGACTCAGATAGCGAGTCAAGCTCAAACAGTGAGGAAGAAGAAAAGGCTAACCTAGCCTTCATGGCAGATATCGCAGAAAAGGTAACCTCTGACTCATCCTTTGATTCCTGTAATGATTCGGATTCAGATAACTTAGAAGATGCTTTTAATGAACTGTATGATAAATATATAGAAGTATCTAAATTATTAAAAGCTAGTAAGAAAAATGTTGCATGTCTAGAGAATACCAATTCAGATTTAAAATCAGAAAATGAACAACTAGAGAAGCAAGTTAGTGAACTTAAAAGAAGAAATGAGTTGCTATGCAAAATCTAAAAGAAAAAATACTCAAATAACAAAATTAGAAAAACAAGAAAGTTCAGACGAATTAAAAAATGAAATCAAAAGACTAACAGAAGAAAATGATAAACTATCAAGTACGTTAGAAAAATTTACTAATGGTAAAATTTCCTTAATACTAAGAGGAGCTAGAAGATCAGGTAAAAGGAAGAATGGATTAGGTTACATTCCATCAGATAATGAAGATACAACAGTATATCTTAACACATATCCAACTCCAAATTCATACATGAACAAGATATAGCATATAAATCAAACTTTAAGTATACTTCATATGAAAAATGACTAGAACAACATGTTACAGTCACTGCAACAAGCTAGGACATACCAAAATAACCTGTCCAACTAAACACAAAATCTGGATAATTAAAAAGAAAGATGAGAATACTAACTAGCAAGGACCCAAAAGAACTTGGGTACCTAAAGCTTAGTGTCTTTATTTCAGGGAGGCCTTCGAGCATCAAAATGGTACCTGGACAACGGGTGCTCAAGGCATATGTTAGGTAACAGAAAGCTGTTCTCTCACCTCAAAGCTGAAGAAGGCACAGTCACCTATGGAGACAATGGAAAGGGGACTGTGATAGGCAGTGGATCAGTGTGCAGTAGAGGCACAACTGTCATTGAAGATGTGTTGTGTGTCAAAGGACTGAAACACAATCTCATCAGTATCAGTCAGCTATGTGATGGAGGACATCATATCAGTTTTCAAGAGTCAAAGTGCAGCATTGTGAAAGATGGTGTAGTCATCTTTGAAGCCAACAGAGAGAAGAACCTATATGTACTTCATCTGGAAGAATTAAAAGATCAAGACATCTGCTTAGCGGCAAGCAAGGAGCAGTCAACTGAGCTATGACATAGAAGATTGGGCCACTGTAGTTGGATGGCATAAAGAAGTTGATTAAGAGAAGCCTAGTGGAAGGTCTACCTAAAATTTGCACAAGATTGGATGGCATCTGCAGGCCTTGTGCAAAAGGGAAGCATGTAAAATCCTCATTCAAGTCAAAGACTATGGAGACAACCTCTAAACCCTTAGAACTCTTACACATGGACTTATTTACGCCAATGAGGACCACCAGTCTGTTGGCCCTTTGGTGTGCGGCAGCAAGGTAACCTAGAAGGGGGGGGGTGAATAGGTTTTTCTGAAATCTGAAATCAAAACGTGAACACTTAAAAGTTTGGTTAGTGTTAGTGTGATGAAGAGTGGCAGTGCGGAAGCAAAAGAACGATCACACAAAAGGACACAGGAGATTTATCTTGGTTCGGCCCTTCCCACATGGAAGTCCTACGTCCAGTCCCCAAGCAAACTCTTGGGATTTTACTAACTGAAGGTACAGTCTCCTTCAAGGACACTACAATACCCTGGATACCCCACCAGGTCTTCTTCTCTTTCCCGGGCAAGAAGGCAGCCCACTTCTTTTCTAGGCTCAGAAGCAAACCTACTTCTTTTACAAGTTCAGAAGTAAACCTCCTGGAACAAACCCCAGTGTGGTTCTGCTAGACTTAAACCCCCAGCTAGGTCCTATTGGTACAAACCCCAACAAGGTTCTTCTAGACACTAACCTCTAGCTAGGTTACACACTGTATACAGTCCTACAGCTGGACAGAAATCTTTCTTAGAAAAGAAAGATCAGACTGAGAGCTATTACAAGATGAACACTCAGGACTTAGCTCACAGTCACAGACTCTCCCCCAAGATTACAATGAGCACAGGGAGAATGGAAGAGAAGAAGGCTTGAAGGCGATGAAGACTTCTGCTTTGAAAGCTTCTGTAGATTTTTGGCTCGAGCTCTTCTCTCTTTCTCTGAGTGTTTGTGGCGTGAAGGTTCTTCTCACAGTTGTACACTCCTTGAAGGATTTTCAGGAAGGCTCTCACTTTTTCTTCAGCAATGCTCCATCTTTTATATGAGCAGCTTGAATAGATCCGTTGGAGTTCTAGCCGTTGCTCATCTCCTCTTCATTTGTCTTGATCAGACTTTGATGGTCTTCGAGGTCTGTGAGTATGGAAGAAAGTGTTAGCATAAAAGAGTGTTTATGATAAACGATGCATAGTACTGTGCTTCTGCTA
The DNA here is from genome assembly GCA_014218235.1 of Colocasia esculenta. Lineage (NCBI taxonomy): Eukaryota > Viridiplantae > Streptophyta > Magnoliopsida > Alismatales > Araceae > Colocasia > Colocasia esculenta. Next base: position 85,341,011 of record CM024761.1, on the reverse strand, counting down.
ACATACTGAAAATAGTAGGTCAAATCTTTTTCTGACAAGATTATGCATGCAGCTTTTTTTCTGTCAGACAATATTTGACTTTTCAATGAGCGCCAAAAAACACTTTCAAAATATTCAAGAGAAATCGTTGTTCATTTACAAGTAAATCGTTGCAAGTTTATGAACAAATCGATGTGAAAGACAAGTCGTTATGATCATTGAAGAAATCATTATGAGCATGACTTATGAAATCGTTATGGGAACGACTTCTTAACAAATCGTTATGAAGGCAAGTCGATGTGTTCACTTAAGAAATCGTTACGGTCTAAAGAAGTCATTATGAGCATGACTTATGAAATCGTTATGTGAAGAGTCGTTGCCCATTTGTAAACAAATCGTTGTGAGAGCAAATCGTTGTCTCACTTAAGAAGTCGATGTGATCACTTATGAAATCGTTATGAGAATTAAGCCGATGTGATCACTTATGAAATCGTTATGAGAATTAAGCCGATGTGATCACTTATGAAATCATTATGAGAATTAAGCCGATGTGATCACTTATGAAATCGTTTTGAGAATTAAGCCGATGTGATCACTTATGAAATCGTTATGAGAATGAAAACGATATGAGGGCAAATCGTTGTGGCTATAAAAGGAATCATTCTGAGATCGATTTCTTAAGAAATCATTATGGCCACTTAGCGAAGTCGTTGTAGCGCTTATTAATTTTGGCACTTAAACTGAAATCGATGTATATTGATTAAACATCGATTTTATCATTTTAGTGCACCATATTGCATCAATGTGAGACTCAGCATTTTGCTATGAGATTGATGCGACACAGATGAAACAAAATATTCAATTTAAGTTACATCATAAATTTTATTATCACCAAAATACAAGAACAAATAGAGAGTGGTTCAACATTCTCCCCTTTTTGGTGATGACAAAATTTATGAGAATTTTCTGACAAGAATATATATAAAGCATAGAGGTTTCAGAAAATTCATACAAACTCTCCCCCTTTTTGTCACTAACCAAAAAGGAAGGATCTTACCATGGATTTCTCTCCCCCTTTGAGAGAATTTCCTACCATTGAGGGGTTCAACAATGATAGTTGATAAGGAATGACTCCCCCTTAATCTGTGCTCCCCCTGAATGAGAGACTCCACCTGAATGAAACTTGCAAATAATTGTTAGTAATAAAGACCAATTCAATTTTTGTGACTACTCTTTCTTCAGATGAGATTTGAATGAAGAGTTTGCAGTCACTCCTGCCTTAAGCATCCTTGGTTTTTGATGCTCCAAGGCTAACCTGTAAAAAATTACTCAAAGGTAGGTACCCAAATCCTTTTGGGTCCTTGAAGGTTAGATGCATGAAAATATCCTTTAGGGATCCAAACTAAATGTCTCGTTGTGCAGGTGTTTACAGTGTGTGCTAGTTTATTGCAATGAGAACAACAATGAATATAGATTGCTTTGTCGTTCTTACTTTCTTTGTGCTGAGTTTTTAGAACGAGATTTCTGTAACCTTTTTCTTTTACAGGGGCCCTTTTCTGGGGCATCTTGGTTTCTTTTACAAATTTTGGTAGGGGATATTTTTCTAGAATTATGGCTTGTTTTCCTTTTTCTGGAGGTATGTATCCAAGTCCTTGTTTGTTATTTCCAGATTTTGACCCTTTTAGACATAGAGCTAAAGAAGTTTTTCCTTTTGTTAATTTTCTAACCGATTCTTTTAAATACATATTTTCTTCAGTTAGAGTTTTTAATTTTTCTTCTAACTCTAGCTTCTCATTATTCTTGCTTTTCAAGTCTTCATTTAAAAGAAAATTTTTATCTTTACAACCTTTTAATTGTTCTTCTAGTTGCTCCAATTCAGATTTAAGATCAGAATTAGTGTTTTCCAAGCAAGTAGAGTTGTTTTTCAGATTTTTTAGTTCTTTTACAACCCCCTTATGTTTTTCATATAGTTCATTAAAGACTTCTTCTAAGTCTTCTAATTCTGACCCTGAATCTGTGCAGGAATTAAAAAATGAGTCTGAATGTACCTCATCTAGTCCCACCATGAGGGCTAGATTTACCTACTCTTTTTCGGAATCTAAGCTTGTGACCTCATCATTTTCCCAATCAGCCGCCATGGCTTTTCTCTTAAATTTCTTGTGCTGCTTCTTGGGCTTATCAGTTTGACCAATCTTCTTGAGCTTTGGACAGTCTGGTCTCCGATGTCTAGGTTTTCTGCATTCATAGCAGACTGGTTCTTTCTCCTTTTTCTCTTTTCTTTGGATCCTTCTTGATCCGTTTTTCTTCTTCTTCAAAATTTTCTGAAGCTTGGACAATACTTCATCCATATTACAGTCTTCAGAATCTGCATCCTGGGAACTAGAAGAAGAGATGGAAGGAGCAGCTACAACTTTAAGAGCATTAGTACATTTCTTCTTAGATGAGCTTTCAGATAAAAGCTCCATATTTATTTCATGTGCCATGAGAGAACCTATTAATTATCAGTTGATAACTTAGTTAAATCATGGGCCTCTTCAATAGCAATTACCTTAGGTGTCCATAAAATAGTTAAGGACCTAAGTATTTTTCTAACGGTTTCTTCATTAGAAAGAATTTTTCCAAGAGAATTTAAACCTACTACTATACTTGAAAATCTATTATACATAGTAGTAATGCTTTCATTTGGAAGCATTTTAAATTGCTCATATTAAGAGATAAGAATATCTATCCCAGTTTGTTTTACTTTATTTGTTCCTTTATAGGTTATCTGCAATTTATCCTATATTTCTTTAGCAGATTTACATGCAGAAACTCTACTGAACTCTCTTTTAGATAGAGCACAACATAGATAGTTTTTAGCCTTAAAGTTTAGAGATAGCTTACTCTTATCAGCTGTTGTAATGGCAGTAGTGCCTTCAGCTGGAACAACAATGAAATCACCTACCTCAATTACCTGACACAGATCAAAGTCTGTGCCTCGAATGAAGCATTTCATTCTCATCTTCCAGTATTGGTAGTCCTCTCCATCAAAGAATGGAGGTCTGGTGACTGATTGGCCTTCAGCATATCCTTGAGTTGCCATGGATCTTTGCTCTAAGATCGTTGGATCTTCTTGGAAGTTCAGAGACCCGCTCTGATACCACTGTTGGCCCTTTGGTGTGCGGCAGCAAGGTAACCTAGAAGGGGGGGGGGGGTGAATAGGTTTTTCTGAAATCTGAAATCAAAACGTGAACACTTAAAAGTTTGGTTAGTGTTAGTGTGATGAAGAGTGGCAGTGCGGAAGCAAAAGAACAATCACACAAAAGGACATAGGAGATTTATCCTGGTTCAGCCCTTCCCACATGGAAGTCCTACGTCCAGTCCCCAAGCAAACTCTTGGGATTTTACTAACCGAAGGTACAGTCCCATTCAAGGACACTACAACACCCTGGATACCCCACCAGGTCTTCTTCTCTTTCCCGGGCAAGAAGGCAGCCCACTTCTTTTCTAGGCTCAGAAGCAAACCTACTTCTTTTACAGGTTCAGAAGTAAACCTCCTAGAACAAACCCCAGTGTGGTTCTGCTAGACTTAAACCCCCAGCTAGGTCCTGTTGGTACAAACCCCAACAAGGTTCTACTAGACACTAACCTCTAGCTAGGTTACACCTGTATACAGTCCTACAGCTGGACAGAAATCTTTCTTAGAAAAGAAAGATCAGACTGAGAGCTATTACAAGATGAACACTCAGGACTTAGCTCACAGTCACAGACTCTCCCCCAAGATTACAATGAGCACAGGGAGAATGGAAGAGAAGAAGGCTTGAAGGCGATGAAGACTTCTGCTTTGAAAGCTTCTGTAGATTTTTGGCTCGAGCTCTTCTCTCTTTCTCTGAGTGTTTATGGTGTAAAGGTTCTTCTCACAGTTGTACACTCCTTGAAGGATTTTCAGGAAGGCTCTCACTTTTTCTTCAGCAATGCTCCATCTTTTATATGAGCAGCTTGAATAGATCCGTTGGAGTTCTAGCTGTTGCTCATCTCCTCTTCATTTGTCTTGATCAGACTTTGATGGTCTTCGAGGTCTGTGAGCATGGAAGAAAGTGTTAGCATAAAAGAGTGTTTATGATAAACGATGCATAGTACTGTGCTTCTGCTAACATACTGAAAATAGTAGGTCAAATCTTTTTCTGACAAGATTATGCATGCAGCTTTTTTTCTGTCAGACAATATTTGACTTTTCAATGAGCGCCAAAAAACACTTTCAAAATATTCAAGGGAAATCGTTGTTCATTTACAAGTAAATCGTTGCAAGTTTATGAACAAATCGATGTGAAAGACAAGTCGTTATGATCATTGAAGAAATCGTTATGAGCATGACTTATGAAATCGTTATGGGAACGACTTCTTAACAAATCGTTATGAAGGCAAGTCGATGCGTTCACTTAAGAAATCATTACGGTCTAAAGAAGTCATTATGAGCATGACTTATGAAATCGTTATGTGACGAGTCGTTGCCCATTTGTAAACAAATCGTTGTGAGAGCAAATCGTTGTCTCACTTAAGAAGTCGATGTGATCATTATGAAATCGTTATGAGAATTAAGCCGATGTGATCACTTATGAAATCGTTATGAGAATTAAGCCGATGTGATCACTTATGAAATCATTATGAGAATTAAGCCGATGTGATCACTTATGAAATCGTTATGAGAATTAAGCCGATGTGATCACTTATGAAATCGTTATGAGAATTAAGCCGATGTGATCACTTATAAAATCGTTATGAGAATGAAAACGATATGAGGGCAAATCATTGTGGCTATAAAAGGAATCGTTCTGAGATCGATTTCTTAACAAATCATTATGGCCACTTAGCGAAGTCGTTGTAGCGCTTATTAATTTTGGCACTTAAACTGAAATCGATGTATATTGATTAAACATCGATTTTATCATTTTAGTGCACCATATTGCATCAATGTGAGACTCAGCATTTTGCTATGAGATTGATGCGACACAGATGAAACAAAATATTCAATTTAAGTTACATCATAAATTTTATTATCACCAAAATACAAGAACAAATAGAGAGTGGTTCAACACAGTCTAGGAGGAAAGCAATATGGATTTTTTATTGTAGATGACTATTCGAGATTCACATGGGTATCTTTTCTGGAACACTAGGATGATACGTTTGACAATTTTGTGAGCTTCAGCAAAAAGGTTCAAAAAGATAAGAAGTATTGCATTGTTGGAATCCGATCAGACCATGGAGGAGAATTCCAGAATGAGAAATTTTCCAAATTCTGTCATGACCAAGGAATTGAACACAATTTCTCAGCACCAAGGACACCACAGCAGAATGGAGTTGCTGAGAGAAAGAATAGGACTTTATTGGACATGGCAAGAACAATGTTATCAGAATATGATCTGCCAAGATATTTTTGGGATGAAGCAGTCAACAAAGCAAGCTACATCATCAATAGAGTAATGATCAGGTCGATTCTGAAGAAGACTGCATATGAGTTGTTCAAAGAAAAGAAGCCTAAGATTAGTCACTTCAGGACATTCGGATGTCCATGCTTCATCCACAACAACGACAAAGAAACATTGGTAAGTTAGATGCCAAATCAGATGAAGGCATCTTCATGGGGTATGCTTCTAAACCTAAAGGATATAGAGTGTTCAACAAGCGCACTTTATTGATTGAGCAGTCAGTACATGTTATTTTTGATGAAACTAACCGTTCCTTGAGAAAGGAAGAAGATAGTGATAATGATGATGCAGATGAATTGTCCAAAAAGCTAAAGAACTCATCAATTGAGGACAAGGAAGATCCACCTCTGGAAGACTTGCAATAAAAGGACATAGAACATGAAAATCTTCCAAAGGAATGGAAATATAAGAGACATCACCCTCCTGAAAACATCATTGGTGATCCATCTGTAGGGGTAAGAACAAGAGGTAACATAATTCCTGTGATTATTTAGTTTTTGTTTCTCAAATAGAGCCTAAGACAGTCAATGAAGCTATTACTGATGAATCTTGGATTTTAGCCATGCAAGATGAACTTAATGAGTTCAAGAGAAACCATGTGTGGTCACTTGTTCCTAGACCATCAAATCATCCAGTAATTGGCACCAAATGGGTGTTCAGAAATAAATTGGATGAAGGTGGTGTGATCTTAAGAAACAAGGCCAGATTGGTAGCTCAAGGCTATTCCCAAAAGGAAGGCATAGATTTCGATGAAACCTATGCACCAGTAGCCAGACTTGAGGCTATTAGAATATTACTTTTGCATATGCATCTGCACTAGATGTGAAATTATTTCAAATAGATGTAAAATCTACATTTCTTAATGGTTTTATTAAAGAGGAAGTTTATGTAGAACAACCTCCAGGTTTTAATGACATTGATTTTTCCAACCATGTTTTTAAGTTGCACAAAGCTTTATATGGTTTAAAACAAGCACCTAGGGCCTGGTATGAAATGCTTAGCTCATTTCTACTAGACCATGGTTTTACTAGAGGTCAAGTAGATAGTACACTATTTGTCAAATCTAAGGTCAAACATATTCTGCTTGTTCAAGTATATGTTGATGATATAATATTTGGTTCTACTGACGAATCTTTTGCAAGTACTTTGAGAAGCTTATGTAGGGAGAATTCGAGATGAGCATGATGGGGGAGCTTAACTACTTCCTTGGATTGCAAATTAAGCAAGGAAAAGAAGGCAACCACATATGTCAAGCCAAATATACCAAGGAACTTTTAAAGAAGTTTGGATTCGAAAATGCCAAGCTATTATCAACACCAATGAGCACATCAACAAGAATGGACAGTGACAAAGATGGTAAGAATGTAGATCAAAAAATCTACAGAGGTATGATAGGATCTTTACTATACTTAACTGCTAGTAGACCTGATATATTGTTTAGTGTATGTATGTGTGCTAGGTATCAGGCAGATCCTAAAGAATCCCATTTAATTAATGTCAAAAGAATATTTAGATACTTAGTTAGAACCTATGACTTAGGTATATGGTATCCAAAATCATGTCAAATTAATTTGGTAGGATACTCTGATGCTGATTACGCTGGATGCAAAATAGACAGAAAAAAGCGCTAGTGGCTATTGTCAATTCCTTGCAGGTTGTTTGATATCATGGTCCTCAAAGAAACAAAATTCAGTAGCTCTCTCAACAGCTGAAGCTGAGTATGTAGCTGCTGGAAGTTGCTGCACACAACTCCTATGGATCAAGCAGCAACTTGCGGATTATGGGTTACATATCAAGACAATTCCATTGTTATGCGACAACACCAGTGCTATAAATCTAACCAAGAATCCAGTACAGCACTCAAGGACTAAACACATTGAGGTTAGATATCATTTCATTCGTGATCATGTAGCAAATGGCAACATTGATATTTCATTTATTGAATCAAACAATCAGTTAGCAGATATCTTCACAAAGGCCTTACCCGAAGAGAGATTTACTTCTTTTAGAAGGGAATTAGGCATGTGTAAATTGTGAAAGAATCATCTGTTTAAAACTGAAATATTAATTTTCAGAATTTAAAATTATTTTTCCTCCCAAAAATTGAGCAAAATTCCAATTATTGTCTATCCTTTTAAGTTTGTCATGTCGGTTCGTTATTTTATAAGAATTTATTCCATTGAACTAGTCAGTTTGTCGTTTTCTGCCATCATAGCACCTCTAAATTCTAAAGGCCATTCTTTTAACTTTTCCTTTATATCTCGAAATCTGTGCGGCAACGATTCACATCCCTTCATCATCTTCCTCCTTCTGCCTGAGGCGATACCCTATCGACTCTGACATCGACTCCCTGAGATTTCAAGCTTCCACCTTTTTCCCGCGAGAAATTTCTTGAGGGGTTCTACTCCTTTCTCCATTTCGATCATCCAGAAACTCTTCCCATCCAAAACCATGGCCTCTTCTGGTGTCTCTGGCAGCGTCGGCAGCTATGGAGCTGCATTTCTTACCGTCGAGCAGCAGGAAAGATATGCTTCAGTAAAGACCAAGCTTTGCCGCCACAAAGCAGGAGATGTGGCTGACTTGCAGAAGAATGGAATGTGCAGTATCGTCGCAGCTATGGGCATATTGAAGTGGACAAAGATAGCCACCCTATCGGAAGTAAGTTATCCGGACCTTGTGAAAGCTTTCTATATATGTCTGAAGATAGAGGAAGACGAAACCCTGACTTCCATGGTCAAGGGAACTCAGATTAGGGTCACACGAGACCTTTTGGCATCTCTCTTTGATGTGACTACCTCCAGACACAGTGGAGTTCACACTGTAGATATCCAGGCGAAAGGTTTAGGGATTGTTGGTCCCGAATTCAGACTGAAGGATGGAAAACTAGACATCAACCAGTTAAATGCATTCAAACGCTTATTGCATTTCATTGTGTGTCAAATAGTAGTCCCAAGGAGTGCCACCTTCTCCACTTGCACAAAGGCGGGCTCCGACCTAATGTTCTGGGCTGTCCAGAACCAAGAAATCAACACTGCAGAGATTATGATTGAAAGGATGAAGTTTGCAAGCGCACAGGTATGGGACATAAAGAGCAAGTTGAATGTTTCTCTACCTTATGATCATCTGCTCACCAAGATATTTCAACATTATGGCATTAGCGTGGTGGGAGATGTGTCTGAAAAGATGGGCCAAGATATCCAGTCCAGAAATTTGAGAAAAAGTGGTTTTTCAGTTGTCAATGGGTCTGGACAAAGACTTCTGTGGCTGAGGGTGAAGCCATCATTGGCGAAGCCCAAGAAGCTCAGGAAGCAGCTGGTGCAGTTCCTGTGATTCCAGAGGTAGAAGCAGTTCAGGCAGCAGCAGAACCAGAAGTAGCAGTAGCAGTCGTAACTCAAGAAGAGTCAGCAGCAGCACCATCTGTGGAAGTAGAAGCAACAGCAGCAGCAAAATCTAGTAGCAGAATTGAGGATATACCTCCAGAGGATATTGAGCCCGTTGGGCATAGTGCAGAGGATCCTCTTCCCTCTTCCCGAGTAGGCTCAGTACTCAGAGATGTACTGGAATCCCTCCAAAGCTCTTTAAGGGATCCAGTAGTTAGTGAAGTTCAAATTGCAGAAGCTGTGGCATCAGGCCACATTGATGAGATTGTTATGGAAGAAGCTCCCAGTCAGGGGGAGCAAGTAGTTGCTCATGAAAACATAGTTGTAGAAGATGCTCTCATTGAGGGGGAGCAACATGTTGATGAGCAAGCTGTTGGGTTGAGTGTGGTTTTGATGTATTTCTCCTTATAGTTTTGATGATGACACTTTGTGATTTTAATGCTTAATGGGTGGAACATGTTATATACCTCATTAATGCAATAACAATGCTCAAACAGCATGTTTCAAATACTTTACACCTCATACTTTGATGATAATGCCTTGCACTAATGTCCTATGTGTTAAATTCTCAGGGATATGCAGCTTTTATAATGGTAGCGTCGACACATCCATTGATGGTGTCGACACTGGGTCATTATTCCTGAAGCCTTTTTATGAAGACAGGGTCAAGTGTGTCGACACAGTCAATGGCAGTGTCGACACTAGACCCAGTTTTCAGGAGATCCATTTGTTTGACTGGGACAGTGTGTTGACACACTCAGTGGTCGTGTCGACACTAGACCCAGCATCCAAAAGACCTGTTTTGCCCAAATGGGACAGTGTGTCGACACACTAAGTGGTAGTGTCGACACACTCTGGCTGAAATTTCAACTTATGATTCATCTGGACACGTGGCTGCCTGGGGTTCAATAGAATCTATCTTGGATCATGTGCCCACGCACTCCAAGGGTACAATTGGACATGTAGGGCTATATATATTCCACTAATTGGCCTCCAAGCATAGAAGAGACCTCCAGAAGATACCAGAAAAAGCTTTTGGCGGTAAAATGGGAATCTCCTGCTCCTGCTCATCTCGTTGTTGTGGTGATCCATCTACCTCCTTGGAAAAGCACGAGGAAGAAAAGAAGAGATCTGTAGAAGGAGTTTGAGCACTTCGCAAAGGAGCAAATCCAACAGAAGCAAGCAATTGAAGAGAGAGTTTTTGACGATTCAAGGCAATTGTAGCAGAGTATCGCCAAGTGACTGAGAGCAACTCCAAGACTCTTCGATTCAACCTTCTGCAAGGAATCTTCATCGAAGAACACAAAAGTTGTATCTATCTCTTACTATTCTGAAGTCGTTCTTCTGATTCATCCAGGAGATTTGTGCATGATGGGTTGCACAAATTTCTGTGATCGAATTCATCTTGGATCAGATCATTGCTAGAGGATCTGATTTATGTTGGTCTTGATCTAGCTCATGTTTTGTGAGCCATTGTGCTGGATGTTGGTGAGTTGAACACTCAGTGTGTGTTTGAGCAAGTGTGCTCAGTTTCTGGAGTGGCTCCAGAATTTGTGTGAGTCGTTGAACTCAAGTGTGTTGGAGTCGTCGTGCTCCAATGTGAGTTGTACTCGAATTTTTAGTAGTGTGTCCTCACTGTGTGAGGGGTGGACGTAGGGATCACAGGGGTGATTTTCGAACCACCTAAACAATCCTATGTGCAATGGTTTGACTTGTTGATTTGCGCTAGATGATTGCATAGGATTGTAGTTTCACACTAATTGCTCAATTGTTTCACACCTCCTCTTACACACTCACACATCAAATCTAGAAATTTGTATGGTGATTAGATCTCTGAGTCAAAGTAATTTTAAGTCTCATTAAGCTTTCGCAAGAATTGGCATCATATCTATTCAACCCCCCCCCTCTAGATCTATTTCCCCTAATCACTCTATCCTACAATTGGTATCAGAGTGGGTTTACAATTGTTCTAATCTGATTTGAGTGTTTTTGTCTGATCCTTGTGTGACACTTGCTTGAATTAGTTGATTGTCTTGTTGCTGCCTTGTTTCATACTTAATGGATTCTCGAGGTTTTGTTGCTGAAGGTCATTCCATTAATAGGCCATCATTTTTCAATGGGTCTGATTACTCCTATTGGAAAAATCGCATGCAAGTTTTTCTTAGGGCTCAAAACTATGAAATCTGGAAGGTAGTTGAAGTGGGTCCTTATGAAAATCAAGGAGATGAGGAGAATTGGACTAGAGAATAGATTAGGAGGGCCACTCTTAACTATAGTGCCATGAACATGCTTCAGTGTGCAGTCCATCCTAAAGAATATTCAAGAATATCCATGTGTAAATCTGCTAAGAGATGTGGGATAAACTTGAATTAATGTATGAGGGAACATCTCAAGTTAGGGAAACTAAAGAAAACATACTTGTTTCTGAATATGAATTATTCATGATGAAATCTGATGAATCAATTTCTGAAATGTTTGCTAGGTTTATGACAATTGTCAATGGACTGAAGGCACTAGGTAAAGAGTACACTGATGCTGATTTGGTAAGAAAGATTTTGTGCTCTCTCTCATCTATCTGGCATACTAAGGCCACTGTGATTGAAGATTCTAAGGATTTGTCCAAAATCGCTTTGGATGAACTCATAGGATCTTTAATGACATATGAAATAAATTTGAAAAGAAATGAAGAGCATATGCTTAAGACCAAACCAGTAACACTTAAAGCCTCATCAAGTAACAAAGAGAAAAGTCAAGAGAAATCAAGTTTTGAAGAGTCTGAGTCCAATGAGGATGAACTTGCCCTCATGACTAGGCAATTCAAAAAATTTCTAAAATCAAGAAAAGGAAGATTCACTGGAAAGAAGAAATTTTCTTCTGGCAAAAGGAACATTTCTTTTTCAAATGCTAATTCTAATAGAAATCAAAAAACTGATGAGATTATTTGCTACAGGTGCAACAAAGCAGGACATATGAAAGGAGAATGTCTTGAGAACAAGAAGGACAAGTACAAAAAGAGCAACAAAATGAAGAAGCCTAAAGCTATAGTAACAACTTGGTCAGATGATGACCAAAGTGAAGATGAAGAAGAAGAGTCCTCAAGTTCAGGGAATGAGGAGCTATGTTTTATGGCCAACAGCAGCGATGGAAAGGTAAGCACTTCCTTTGAACAATACTCTATTGAAGATTGGCAAGATGCATATGCCGAATTGGTTGAAAAGCTTATTGAAATAAGGAAGGAAAACAAGTATTTGAAAAGGAAATTTGAAAATGCCATGCATGATACTTCACTAAATAGAAGAATAACTGAACTTGAAAATGAGGTATATGAACTCAATAAAGAAAAGGACGAACTTTTGAATCAAATTGATGAATTGAAAATTGCATCTCAAAAGGCCAATAATAACTTTGAAAAACTCTCTGAAAAAATAGAAGTGCATCAAAAGGAAAAGCAACAAGAAATTGATGAAATCCAGAAACTTAAGAATTTGTTGGAAGAAAAGGAACAGATAATTGAAAACTTCACAAAAGGAAAAGACAATCTCGATGCTTTGCTAAGAGCAAGAATGAGATCTGAGAAACATGGACTAGGTTTCACCACACAAAATCCTTGAAAAATAAATCTGGTGAAAAGGAAGAAAAATCTTCAAAAACTCCCTTGATAAATTTGTTAAAAGTGCCAGTCCAGTGTCAATTAATACATCTAAAACTCTCAAAAAACTGAACAAAAAGAATGTTTAAAACCAAAAGAAGCAAAACAGGTCGACACCAACCAACCACAAGATGAAAGCTGTTGCTGAGTTGACACCAGTCCAAAACAGGTCGACCTGTCCAACTCTGAAAATCAACAATCAGCTAAACAAAAAATCAAACAAAAATTTGAAAAATCATCAAAACACAAAAATAAATTTTCATGATAATTCTTGGACATCCAAGACAACACATCAATCTGATTGGATCAACTCTTGGAATCATTGGTATCACAATCCTTATTGGTACCATTCACAATTCTTTTATCCAAAATTTCCAAGATACCAACAGAATCCTTGGTTTGAATTTCCATACATGAATGATCATGCCCAATTTCATAATCTATATGCTCATGAAAGAAAGAACACTAGTGCTTTTATTCCAAAAAGAAATGCTAGATTGACAAAAAGAAAAATCACTTCTGAAACCAAGAAAATGCCAAAAACAACTCAAATATGGATTAGAAAAGATCTATTGTCTCTACTCAAACAAACTGATGGTCCCAACAATGTTTGGGTACCAAAATCTTTTCTTCTCTGATCTGATTTTTGCAGGAAGGTCATGCACCCAACTCCAACACTTGGTTTCTTGATAGTGGGTGTTCACGACACATGACAGAAGATAGAACAAAGTTCTCTTTTCTGATTGAAAATGATGGAGGATCTGTCACATTTGGAGGTAAAAATAAAGGGAAAATCATTGGATCTGGAAAGGTTGGTAAATCCTCCTCAAACTCAATTGAAAATGTGTTGTTAGTTGATGGCTTGAACTATAATTTGTTGAGTATTAGACAACTGTGTGACAAAGGTCACAAGGTTGTGTTTGAATCAGATTTTTGCAAAATAATTGATTCCTCAACTAAAAAAATAATTTTTTTGGGAAGAGAGAAAATAATGTCTACATGATCAATCTTGATAAAAATTTTACTGAAAACATCTATTTAGTTGCAAATAAAGATAAAATTGCATGGACATGGCTTAAAAGATTTGGTCATGCAAGTTTCAACATAATAAACAAACTTTTAAGGCTGAATCTGGTTAAAGGACTTCCTGAATCTTTTCCAAACATTGAAAAATCAACTTTGTGGGATATGTGCTCAAGGAAAACAAACCAGAAAATCTTTTAAAACCTTCAATGATGTACTCACATCTATGCCACTAGAATTACTTCATATGGACCTTTTTGGACCAACAAGGATTCTTAGTCTTTGTGGCAAAAGATATGGCTTTGTCATCATTGATGATTTTACTAGATATACATGGGTTATTTTCCTATCCCACAAGAGTGATGCTTGTCTAGAATTCAGGAACTTCTGCACCTCTGCCTTAATAGGTTTTTCACATAAAATAAAATCCATTTTGACTGATCATGGGGGAGATTTTGAAAACAAAACCTTTTCTGATTTGTATGCTGAACTAAACATCTTCCACAGATTCTCTTCTCTAAGAACTCCTGAACAAAATGGAGTTGTGGAAAGGAAAAATAGAACACTTGTGGAAATGGCTAGATCCATGCTCTTGGAGAGTAAACTGCCCAAATCCTGCGGGGCTGAAGCTGTAAATGTTGGGTTGAGTGTGAAGACAATTCATTTCCCCTCATATTTTGATGATGACAAGTTGTGATTTTAATGCACAATAATTGGAACATGTTAAATGCACCACACATGTAATGACCATATTCAAAAAGCATGTTTTCAATTACATTTATCATTTATTTTCATGATAATACATTGGACAAATGAAATATGTGTTTATTTCTCAGGGACACACAATTCTTCCAAGGGTAGTGTCGACACACCCCATACTGGTGTCGACACAATGCTCCAAGCCCTAAGCCAAAAGATGAAGAAATGGTCAAGTAGTGTCGACACAAGATCAAGCAGTGTCGACACTAGACCCAGCTCCCAGTGAACCCTGTCAACAGGCCTGGATAGTGTGTCGACACTAAACCAGATGGTGTCGACACTAGAGAGCCTTCCCAGAAGGCCTATTTTGCAGTTCTCTCCAGTGTGTCGACACGAGATGAAGTGGTGTCGACACTAGAGACCTCTCCCAGGGAAGTTTTTCTGCCAGTCTGGGATAGTTTGTCGACACCAGACCAAGTCAAGTCGACACACTCCGGAAAGTTTGTGACTTAAATCATCTCCTGGACATATGGCACCCTAGGGATTTGGTGGATCGGCCTTGGATCATGTGCCCACGACCCCCAAGGGTACTTTTGGACCTTTTAGGTATAAATACTCTCCTAATTGGCTATCTAACCACAAGAGAGCCTCCAAGAGCCTTCCAGAAATCCTTTTGGCGGCAGTGAGAGCTCTCCTCCCTGTTCTTGCTCCCCTTGTGCTTCTTCAACCCAATTCCCACATCTCCAAGCACAAGAAGTGAAGATTGATCCAAGATGAAGCAGTGTGATCAACTTCCAAGGATGCAGATCGAGTAGAAGCAGACGATTGTGAAGAATTCAAGGAAGATCCCAAAGACCAAGTTGCAGAGCATCGGCCTGGGACTTCATGTGATCAAGCTTCTTCACAATTCAGCCTCTACAAGGGAGTCTTCTGAAGAACAAGGATATTTCAATCAATTTCTCATTTCTCCCTTGTGTCTTCTTGGTTGTTCTAGAGATTGTGTAGTGTCTATTGCATCAATTCTCTTGAATGAGCCTTTTGAGATCAGATCTTAGCTAGAGGATCTGCATCTTTTGTTGTTGTCTAGCAAAGTGTTTGTGAGTCATTGTACTCAGTGGTTTGTGAGCCTGTGTGCTCAGTGTTGAGTCGTCGCACTCAAGTTTGTTTGAGCAATTGTGCTCAAGTGTCTAGAGTAGTCTTGCTCTAGGTGTTGTGTTGAGTTGTAGAACTCTTTGTGGTGGAGTTGTCAGGCTCCAGTGTGTGTGTATCCAAGTTGATAGTGGATCCTCACTGTGTGAGGGGTGGATGTAGGAATCACATGGTGTGATTTCCGAACCACCTAAAAATTCTCTGTGCAGTGGTTTGTATGTGACTTAAATTCGCATTGCACTAGATGTATGCATAGGGTTTTTCAAATTCACCTTTAATCAACTTGTTCCACACTTCAATCATCTAATTCACACAATCACTCATCAGATCTAAATTGCTCTTTCAAATTGCCTTTGATTCTATGCATTGTTTTAAAATTGGTTAAGCTTCCGCAATAGTTGGCCTAGATCTATTCAACCCCCCCCCCCCTTCTAGATCTTGTCCATCACATCTTCGATCCTTCAATTGGTATCAGAGCGGGTTTACACTTGATCTGATCTGATCTGAGTGCTTTCTGATTGTTCTGTGTGTTTTGATTGTTTGCTTGTCTGTTTGCTGAGTATCTCTTCTTTGCACCATTTAATTGCTTCAATGGATTCAAGAGGGTTCATGGCTGAGGGTCACTCTATTAATAGGCCACCCTTTTTCAATGGGACTGACTACACTTATTGGAAGAATAGAATGCAGGTCTTCCTTAGAGCCCAAAACTATGAGATATGGAAGGTAGTCGAAGTAGGTCCCTATGAGAATCAGGGGGGGAAGAGACCTGGACTAGGGAACAGATTAGGAGGGCCACTTTGAATTATAGTGCCATGAACATGATCCAATGTGCAGTCCACCCTAAGGAGTACTCAAGAATCTCAATCTGCAAATCTGCCAAAGAGATGTGGGATAAACTTGAGTTACTCTATGAGGGAACATCTCAAGTAAAAAAAACCAAGGCTAACATTCTTGTCCCTGAGTATGAATTGTTTATGATGAAGTCTGATGAGACAATTTCTGAAATGTTTGCCAGGTTCATGATTATTGTGATTGGACTGAAGGCCTTAGGTAAGGATTACATAGATGCTGACTTGGTAAGGAAAATTCTGCGCTCTCTTTCTTCAATTTGGCACACTAAGGCCACAGTCATTGAAGACTCTAAAGATTTGTCCAAAATTTCTTTGGATGAATTGATAGGGTCCTTAAAGACTTATGAAATCAATTTAAGAAGAAATGAAGAACACATAATTAAGACCAAGCCAGTAGCATTAAAGGCCTCTTCTAGTAACAAAGACAAAAAATAGGAGAAAACTAGTTCTGATGAGTCTGAGTCCAATGAGGATGAGCTTGCCCTCATGACCAGGCAATTCAACAAATTCTTAAAATATAGAAAAGGAAAATTTTCTGGGAAAAAGAAATTTTCATCAAGTAAAAGAAACACTTCCTTTTCTAATGCTAATTCCAATAAGAATCTAAAATCTGACGAAATTGTCATTTGTTACAGGTGCAACAAGCCAGGACATATGAAGGGAGAATGTCCTAAAATCAAGAAGGAAAAACACAAAAAGATTCACAAGTTTAAAAAGCCCAAGGCCATGGTAGCCACTTGGTCTGATGAAGACTCAAGTGAAAAGGAAGAAGAAGAAAAATCCTCAAGTTCTGAAAGTGAGGAAATCTGCTTCATGGCGAATAGTTCAGATGGAAAGGTAAGTACATCCTTCGAAGACTATTCAATTGAGGATTGGCAAGATGCATATGTTGAGCTTGTTGAAAAATACTCTGAAATAAGGAAAGAAAACAAACATCTCAAAAAGAAAATTGAAAACTTCTTGCATAACCAATCCCTCAATAAAAGAACTTGTGAACTGGAAAATGAAATAGCTGAAATCAATGAAGAAAAGGAAAACCTTCTAAACATAATTGATGAACTCAAGCTTGCATCCCAAAAGGCCACCCATGAATTTAAAGAACTGTCTAAAAAGCTGGAAATGGAAAACAAAGATAAACAACAAAAGGTTGAAGAAATCAAAACCTTAGAAAACCAACTAAAAGAAAAGGATGAAGTCATTGAAACCTTCACAAAAGGTAAAGACGATTTGGAGGCCTTGCTGGGAGCTAAAATGAAATCAGTTTCTCATGGACTAGGATTCAATAAACAAAAATCTAAGAAAGACAAATCTGGTGAGAAAAGGGATAAAGCACCATTGATTAAATTTGTCAAAGGTCCTAGTCTTGAGAACACTGAAATCAAGCAAACATCAAGCAAAACAACAAAAATTTCAAAAACTCAGAACAAAAAGAAGTCAACCAGGTCGACACAGTTACCTGACAGGTCGACACCAGTCCACAAGAAGAAGGATTCTGTGACTGCTGTGTCGACACCAGTCAAGGAAAGGTCGACCTGCTCAACCTCAACAAACACAAACCACAAAACCAAAAATTCAAATAAAATTTGAAAAATAAGAAAAATTCAAAGGAAGTCATTCATGAAAAACCTTGGACCTCCAAGACAGCATATCAAGCTGATTGGACCAATTCTTGGAACCAATGGTATCACAACCCATTTTGGTATCATCCCCAATTCTTCTATCCAAATTTTTGATGTACCAACAAAACCCTTGGATTCCACCTCCTCAGCTAAACTCTCATGTTCAAATGAAAAATTCCCCTCCTACTGAAAACAAGAACACTGGTGTTTTCATTCCTAAGGGAAAGAATAAATTGAAAAAGACAAAGAACACCACTGAAACAAAACAAAAATCAAAAATAAATCAGATTTGGGTGAGAAAAGATTTGATGACTGTGTTCAAACATTCTGATGGTCCCAACACTGTTTGGGTACCAAAATCTTCTCTCCACTGATTGATTTTGTAGGAAGGTCGTGCACCCAATTCAAACGTATGGTTTCTTGATAGTGGGTGTTCACGACACATGACTGGAGACAAAGCCAAATTTTCATTCCTGATTGAGAAGGAGGGAGGTTTGTACTTTTGGAGGTAAAAATAAAGGAAAGATCATTGGATCTGGAAAGGTTGGTCAATCTTCCTCAAATTCTGTTGATAATGTTTTGTTAGTTGATGGTCTAGATTACAATTTGCTGAGCATTAGCCAACTATGTGACAAAGGTCACAAAGTTGTGTTTGAATCTGATTTTTGCAAGATAATTGACTCATCAACTGATAAAGTAAAATTCTTTGGAAAGAGGGAAAACAATGTTTACATGATCAATCTCAATAAAAACTTTTCTGAAAATCTTTGCTTTGTTGCCAATAAAGATGAAATTGCATGGACTTGGCACAAAAGACTTGGCCATGCAAGTTTCAAAACAATAAATAAATTGTTAAGGCTGAATTTGGTTAAGGGTCTTCCTGAATCTTTTTCTAATATTGAAAATCAAGTTTGTGGGATTTGTGCCCAAGGAAAACAAACCAGGAAATCTTTTAAAACCTTCAATGAGGTACTCACATCTAGGCCACTAGAATTACTTCACATGGACCTCTTTGGCCCAACAAGAATTCTAAGTCTAAGTGGCAAGAGATATGGGTTTGTGATCATTGATGATTTTACCAGATTTACATGGGTTATCTTCTTGTCCCACAAAAGTGATGCTTGCCTTGAGTTCGAATTTCTGTACCACTGCCTTAACAAATTTTCCATATAAAATCAAAAACATCTTGACTGATCATGGGGGTGAGTTTGAAAACAAATCATTTTCTGATTTATGTGCTGAATTTCACATATTTCACAAGTTTTCTTCACCAAGAACTCCAGAACAAAATAGAGTTGTGGAAAGAAAGAATAGAACTCTTGTGGAAATGGCTAGATCCATGCTCCTAGAAAGCAATTTGCCCAAATCCTTCTGGGCTGAAGCTGTAAATACAGCAAACTACATTCTCAATAGAGCATTGGTCAGACCAAAAATCAGAAAAACCCCCTATGAATTATTGAAAAACAAAAAGCAACAATCTCCTATTTCAAAATATTTGGGTGTAAATATTTGTGCACAACAATAATAAAGAAATCTTGACAAGTTTGATGCTAAAAGTCAGGAAGCAATCTTTCTTGGCTATTCTGAAGTGTCAAGAGCTTTCAGAGTGTACATTCTCGAAAACAAAACTGTTGAAGAATCTCCACATGTTATTTTTGATGAAAATTCCTTTTCAACTCATGGTTCTAAATCTTGCAGGACTCTTCACCAACTGTTGAGGAAAATGAAGACATTGGTGAGAACTTGAACATTCATTCACCTACTCCAACTGGATCAGGTAATGTTGTTCCAGACTTAAGTGCATCTCAACAGGTAACTTCTGAACATAGATTTTTGAGAGATCACCCATTAGAAAATGTGGTTGGCAATGTGAATGATAGGGTAAGGACTAGATCATCATTCTTGAATGTTATTGAAGAAGACCCACTAGCTCTAATTTCCCAAATTGAACCAAAGTCAATTGATGAAGCTCTGTTGAGTTCTGATTGGATCAATGCAATGCATGATGAACTTCATCAATTTGAAAGAAATCAAGTATGGGAATTAGTACCTAGACCTAGTGACCAAACAGTCATTGGCACTAGATGGGTATTCAGAAATAAGTTGAATGAAAATGGTCAAGTCATTAGAAATAAAGCTAGGCTAGTTGCAAAGGGGTACAACCAGGAATTTGCAATTGACTTTGAAGAATCTTATGCCCTTGTAGCTAGACTAGAAGCTGTTAGAATTTTTCCGGCTTTTGCATCCTCCATGAAATTTAAAGTTTATCAAATGGATGTCAAAAGTGTATTTCTAAATGGATACATAAAGGAAAATGTTTTTGTTGAACAACCTCCTGGATTTGAAAATGAAAAACATCCTAATCATGTTTTTAAGCTTCATAAGGCTCTCTATGGTCTTAAACAAGCTCCAAGAGCTTGGTATGACCGTTTGAGTTCCTTTTTGCTTGAAAAAGGATATTCTAGAGGAAATGTTGATCAAACATTGTTCACAAAAACTGTCAATAATCAAATAATTGCAGTCCAAATTTATGTTGATGACATAATATTTGGATCATCCAATAAGAGCCTGTGTACTGAATTTGCAAATCAAATGAAAACTGAATTTGAAATGAGTTTAATGGGAGACTTAAAGTTTTTCTTGGGATTGCAGGTTAACCAAACAAATGAGGGGATCTTCATAAGTCAAACCAAATATGTCAAGGAACTTCTGAAAAGGTTTGACTTTCAGAACCTCAAGCATTCAAGCACACCCATTGCAATTAATGCTAAACTAGAAGAAGATTCACTTGGTAAGTCAGTAGACCCAAAGACATACAGAGGTATGATTGGTTCTCTACTCTATCTTACAACTTCTAGACCTGATATTCAGTTTAGTGTGTGTTTGTGTGCTAGATTTCAATCAAATCCTAAGGAAAGTCACATGTTAGCTGTTAAAAGAATTTTCAAGTATCTTGTTGGAACATGTGATCTTGGAATTTGGTATCCTGCTGGTTGCAAGTTAGATTTGATTGCCTATTGTGATGCTGATTATGCTGGATGTAAATTAGATAGAAAAAGCACAAGTGGCTTGTGTTTATACTTAGGTGGTGCCTAATCTCTTGGGCTTCTAAAAAGCAACATTCAGTTGCTCTGTCAACTGCAGAGGCTGAGTATGTTGCAGCTGGTAGATGTGGCACTCAAATTCTTTGGGTGAAACATCAACTTCTTGATTACAACCAAGAGTTAGGTTGTGTTCCCATTCTTTGTGACAACACAAGTGCCATAAATCTGTCTAAAAACCCAATTCAGCATTCCAGAACAAAACATATTGAAATTAGGCATCATTTCTTAAGGGATGAAGTAGCAAAGAAATCCTTTGAACTCCACTTCATTGAAACTGAAAAACAAATTGCCGACATCTTTACCAAACCTCTTCCTGACAGTAGATTTTCAATTTGAGGAGAGAGCTTGGTCTTTGCAAATGTCCATCTTCTTGAATCTCTCTCATTTGGGTTGAGTGTTTAGGCATATTTTGAGGGGGAGTCATTGTTTCATCTTTCTTCTTTGCTTCCTTGATTCATATTGTTCACATCTCTCACTATTCAAACTCTATTTCTTTTTGACAATGAATTCTTCAACTCACATTGTGTTGAACTTCTTGGTATATCAAATGGTGATTTGAAGGACAAGTTCTGCTTGTCTGGACATTTTCACTATGCGAGAGTATATGTCTCCGCCAAGTACCAAGAAATGAATATGCAATCGTTGAGGGGGAGCTTTTGTTGTTCAAAGAGAATCATTTCTGATTTCAAAATACTTGCATATCTTTATTTTGATGAAAAGTGGTTGGAATCCTCATCTCAGGGGGAGCTAGAGAATTCACAATTCATTTCTTTTGCAAAATTCAAAACTCTTCTTGAATTACATCAACTTCCTTGCATGATGTCCTCACTGAGTTGTCTAGAACCTCAAAATGATTCTTTGAGTGATCTACTATATTTTTTAGTCAACTCTCACCTACATTCTTCAAAACTACAGAAATTCAAATCTCTTTCCAAGACTGAAGGATAATGTGTACTTTGAATTTAAACATTTCTTTGTTTGCAACTGATGTTGGATATAAATGATTTCAATTTTACAAAACTCTCCACAAACTGATAATTCAACAGAGCAATGGCACATATGCTGAGAAACTACACACCTTCACAATGAATGAAGTGCCATGTATGTCATGAGGCATTACTGCTATCTCTGTTCAAAGGGGTTCACAATCAAAAATACATGTAAAAAATGCTCTATATTTTTTGATGATGACTGAGTAACTGGAAATATTGGCGTCTGATAAACATATATTTGCATGTCAAAAGGTCATCATTTACCCCTTGAGACTTGATAATAGGTAAATCTTTAGTATCCAGGGACTATGGTGTGTAAAAAGCATTAGTTCTTGAGTGAACAAGATTTATCACATTTGATAGTTTGATCTTTTTAAAAAAAAATGTCTATCAAAGGAGAATTGTTTAAAAGAATCATCCCTATCCATCATCAAGTTGTTTTTACAAAAAATTGTTTACTTTCAACACACTTGATTTCAATCTAAAAGACATTTTTTTATTTCTTTGGATTTGAAGAATATGGTAGTTTGTAGTTGATTGTTGGATGTATTATATCCCTCAAATCATCATTTTAATGGCTCAAGTCACTGAATGATCATATCTTGTTGGATGTTGTGTAAAACTTGAATTGTGTTGAATTTCTGCAAAATATGACAAATGAATTTTTTAGCCTCTTAAAAATCCTTGAAATGTTAATTCCACCCATTGTTCATCATTCTAAAGATGTCCCAAAGCTCACAAAATTTTCCCATACTCAAATCTCAACTTTACATCAGGCCAGGTCAACACTACCTCCATCTAGTGTCGACACACTCCAGCCCAGGTCGACACTAACTTCTTCTAATGTCGACACATACCCCTACCAGGGTGTTTCAAGTCTTGGGCGCCAGTTAGGGTCTTCTTGTACCTGCGGGGCATTGCACCTCCAAAACCCCTTTTATATGCAAGGTCGACCCCATGGCCGCCTGCCACCTTTGAAAACGGCAACCACTCCACCTTCTTCCCTCCTCCAACCCATCCTTGTCCTTCTTCCTCTCATTCCTTCGTCTCCATCCTCTGCTCTTCCACTCCCTCTTGCTTGCATGGCCCCCAAGCAAGCCCCTCGCCGTGGAGCAAGGTCCAGGGCAACGGCTAGGCCCATTCCGGTGGAAGAAGCACCACCTACTGAGAGGAGAAGCAAGAGACTCCATGACCCTGTGGAGCAGCCAGGGCCTTCCTCTGCATCTCCTTCTTCTACCAAGAGAGGTAGGATACCTTCTGTTAGAGGTAGGGGGTCTACAAACCCTAATAGACGAGTTCTGGTTTCTTCTCCTGAAGCATCTGCGGAGTCATCCTCTCCATCATCTGGATCTTCCCATCCATCTGAGGCAACCCCTTCTAAATTAGTCTTTGAAGGGAAGACCATTCTGAAACCCAGGGCAGTGGACTTGGAAGACAGTGACTTGATTGCTGCATTTTTTGAAGTCATAGAATTCTTCAAGTTTCAGTCTTGGCTGCCTTTCATATCTGAGTTTAGAATCATGTACCCCAGACTTGTCCAAGAATTTTACTCTAATTTGGAATGCACTGATGAGGGGTACAAGTCCGTGGTTAAAGGTGTTGACATAGACATGCCTATTGCTTTGGCTGCTACATTGTTCAAAGTTCCTGATGAGGGTACAGATTATCATAATTTTGAGTTTGATCTTCATGAAGTTTATTCCATTTTGACTGGTCTTCCATCTGATGAGTCTGATCCCAAACAAACTCATGTTACAAAATTCAACACTAACCACTTTCCTCCAGTGTTGAGACTCACTCACCACATCCTCACCACTATTATCACACCCCAGGGTGGTGGCAGGGACAGACTTACTGATATCCAGAGATATGTGCTTTACTGCATGAAGAAGAACCTCAAAATCAACATCCATGTGATCTTGTACCAAATATTCTGAGACCACTAGGAAAGATCTCCATAGATCTCTTCCTTATGCAGCTCATCTCACTCCTGTTTTTGAGCACTTTGGTGTGTCTCTAGAAAATGAAAAATCTCAGACAATTCCCAAATCAAATATCTATTGCTTCAAACATCTGCAAAAATTTATGGGATTTAGACTTGAGGTTGACCATGTCAGAAGGGGACCAGCTGTTGAGGCACCTGAGGTAGTGGCACCTCCTGAGGACCAGCCTCAAGCTAATGAGGACCAGCCTCACATTCCAGAGGAACAGTCTCTTGCTCCTGAGGATCAGCCTCAAATTGAAACTGCATTCACTTACCCCAGATGCACCTCTCATTCCTCCATTTCAAGCCTCTTCACCTATTCACCCCTCAATGGATTTACCTACCTTCATCCCTCAAGCTCCAACTTAAGCTCAATCCTCTAATGTCTTTGGTGGACCTTCTGTTCCACCAGAGTTGTACTCTTTTTTGAATGAGAAGTTTGAAGCCTTCACCTCAACAGTTCAAGAAATGTCAGAAAGCTTCAATTTGAAAGTACAAAGGCTTGAGAATACAATGACTGCCAAATTCATTGAGCAAAAAGCAGCTTCAGACCATGCAGCACAAAGATTTAATAGGTTGATTGGAACCTTGGCAGATGCTTCTGTTGAGCTGAAGGAGCATCAAGATAAGTTGGAAAAGATTCTTTAGGGAATTTTGGCAAATTCCCAGGCTGATGTGTTCAACACTAAGGAAACACTCACTCTAATTTCCAAGACAAGATTATCTTTTGCTCATCTAGTTGATGACCTAGAAAGCATGAAAAATCTGTCAGCTCACATTGACAGTAAAATGACTGCCCTCAAGAAGGAGCTGAAGAACATCAACAATTATGGACTTGGCAGTTCATCTTCTAGTGCACAACCTTCTTCAGTTGACTTGTCCTCACTTCAGTATACCATGTCTGATAATAGTCAACGGCTGGAAGAGATTGTTCACACTAGACTCTCCACCATGCAGAAGCAACTTCATTCAAACCTTCATGCCATGGAATCCAGACTTAAGTCCATCGAAGCCATTCTCCTTCCAATTCCTCCTCCTCCTCTTGCTTAATGTATCTTCTTTTGATGATGTCAAAGGGGGAGAAAGATAGAAAGCAAGAAAATTCTTCTTTTGGAATGATGTTTTTCTCTTGGATGATTGTAAAGAAAGAAAGAAAGTTTTCTGAAATGTTTCTTTTTGAAAGATTGTAATGAACATATCCTTATGAATGAAATGACACTTGTTGGTTGAAATGAAAAGAAACATCTTTGTCTTGAATGTGATTGAGTTTTGAATGAATGTCATGAATGTGAATGTGAATGAATGGATGCTTGTCAAGCTGCTTGGCCATTTGTGAAAATAGCTCATCACTAGTAACATTGTGTTTCTCATGTGTGCAAATTTCAAATGTTACTAAAATACGTTCAAAGGTCCTTGACAAGTGTGAATAAAAAGGAAATGAAACATAGCTCAATGTCAATCAATGCTTTTCAAATTAAGTGATTGAGTAAATAAAAAGCTTAAAATCACATTTCATTGAAACTTCGAATGAACTTAATGTTGCCATCATCAAAAAGGGGGAGATTGTTGGGTTGAGTGTGAAGACAATTCATTTCCCCTCATATTTTGATGATGACAAGTTGTGATTTTAATGCACAATAATTGGAACATGTTAAATGCACCACACATGTAATGACCATATTCAAAAAGCATGTTTTCAAACACATTTATCATTTATTTTCATGATAATACATTGGACTAATGAAATATGTGTTTATTTCTCAGGGACACACAATTCTTCCAAGGGTAGTGTCAACACACCCCATACTGGTGTCGACACAATGCTCCAAGCCCTAAGCCAAAAGATGAAGAAATGGTCAAGTAGTGTCGACACAAGATCAAGCAGTGTCGACACTAGACCCAGCTCCCAGTGAACCCTGTCAACAGGCCTGGATAGTGTGTCGACACTAAACTAGATGGTGTCGACACTAGAGAGCCTTCCCAGAAGGCCTGTTTTGCAGTTCTCTCCAGTGTGTCGACACGAGATGAAGTGGTGTCGACACTAGAGACCTCTCCCAGGGAAGTTTTTCTGCAGTCTGGGACAGTGTGTCGACACCAGACCAAGTCAGGTCGACACACTCTGAAACGTTTGTGACTTAAATCATCTCCTGGACACGTGGCACCCTAGGGATTTGGTGGATCGGCCTAGGATCATGTGCCCACGACCCCCAAGGGTACTTTTGGACCTTTCAGGTATAAATACTCTCCTAATTGGCTATCTAACCACAAGAGAGCCTCCAAGAGCCTTCCAGAAATCCTTTTGGCGGCAGTGAGAGCTCTCCTCCCTGTTCTTGCTCCCCTTGTGCATCTTCAACCCAATTCCCACATCTCCAAGCACAAGAAGTGAAGATTGATCCAAGATGAAGCAGTGTGATCAACTTCCAAGGATGCAGATCGAGTAGAAGCAAACGATTGTGAAGAATTCAAGGAAGATCCCAAAGACCAAGTTGCAGAGCATCGGCCTAGGACTTCATGTGATCAAGCTTCTTCACAATTTAGCCTCTACAAGGGAGTCTTCTGAAGAACAAGGATATTTCAATCAATTTCTCATTTCTCCCTTGTGTCTTCTTGGTTGTTCTAGAGATTGTGCAGTGTCTATTGCATCAATTCTCTTGAATGAGCCTTTTGAGATCAGATCTTAGCTAGAGGATCTGGATCTTTTGTTGTTGTCTAGCAAAGTGTTTGTGAGTCGTTGTACTCAGTGGTTTGTGAGCCTGTGTGCTCAGTGTTGAGTCGTCGCACTCAAGTTTGTTTGAGCAATTGTGCTCAAGTGTCTAGAGTAGTCTTGCTCTAGGTGTTGCGTTGAGTTGTAGAACTCTTTGTGGTGGAGTTGTCAGGCTCCAGTGTGTGTGTATCCAAGTTGATAGTGGATCCTCACTGTGTGAGGGGTGGATGTAGGAATCACATGGTGTGATTTCCGAACCACCTAAAAATTCTCTATGCAGTGGTTTGTGTGTGACTTAAATTCGCATTGTGCTAGATGTATGCATAGGGTTTTTCAAATTCACCTTTAATCAACTTGTTCCACACTTCAATCATCTAATTCACACAATCACTCATCAGATCTAAATTGCTCTTTCAAATTGCCTCTGATTCTATGCATTGTTTTAAAATTGGCTAAGCTTCCGCAATGGTTGGCCTAGATCTATTCAACCCCCCCTTCTAGATCTTGTCCATCACATCTTCGATCCTTCAGTAAACACAGCAAATCACATTCTAAATAGAGCATTGGTCAGACCAAAAATCAGAAAAACCCCCTATGAACTGTTGAAAAACAAAAAGCCAACATTGTCTTATTTTAAAGTCTTTGGTTGCAAATGCTTTGTACATAACAACAATAAAGAAAATCTTGATAAATTTGATGCCAAAAGTCATGAAGCCATTTTTCTTGACTATTCAGAAATTACTAGAGCTTTTAGGGTGTACATTCTTAAAAATAAAACTGTGGAAGAATCCCCACATGTAGTTTTTGATGACAACTCTTTCTCAACTGATGATTCTACATCTTGTAGGGTTCCTCAAAATAAGGAAGAAGATGATTTGATTGTTGACCCTTCACCAACTGTTGAGGAAAATAAAGACTCTCTTGAAAGTTTGGACAACCATTCACCTACCACAAGTGGATTAGGTAATATTGTTCCAGACTTGAATGCACCTCAAGAGGTAATTCCTGAAAATAGATTCTTGAGAGATCATCCAATTGAGAATGTAGTTGGTAATGTGCATGATAGAGTTAGAACTAGATCATCCTTTTTGAATGCAATTCATGAAGACCCACTAGCACTAATTTCCCAAATTGAACCCAAGTCAATTAATGAAGCTCTAATGAGTGAAGATTGGATCAATGCCATGCATGATGAACTTCATCAATTTGACAGAAATCAAGTGTGGGAATTAGTACCTAGACCTAGTGACCAATCTGTTATTGGCACTAGATGGGTATTTAGAAATAAACTGAATGAAAATGGTCAAGTTGTTAGGAATAAAGCTAGACTAGTTGCCAAGGGGTACAATCAAGAGTTTGGCATTGATTTTGAAGAGTCATATGCCCCTGTAGTTAGGCTAGAAGCTGTGAGAATATGTCTTGCTTTTACATCATCTCGAAAATTTAAAGTTTACCAAATAGATGTCAAAAGTGTTTTTTTAAATGGTTACATCAAAGAAAATGTTTTTGTAGAACAACCTCCAGGTTTTGAAAATGAAAAATTTTCTGATCATGTTTTCACACTTCATAAGGCTCTTTATGGTCTTAAGCAAGCTCCAAGAGCTTGGTATGACCGTTTGAGTTCATTCTTATTGGAGAAAGGATACACCCGAGGTAATGTTGATCAAACTCTATTCACAAAAATAGTAAATAAACAAATAATTACTGTCCAAATTTATGTTGATGATATAATTTTTGGATCCACAAATAAAGGGTTGTGCAATGAATTTGCTGACCAAATGCAAACTGAATTTGAAATGAGTTTAATGGGTGACTTACAATTCTTTTTGGGACTGCAGGTTAACCAAACCAGTGAAGGGATCTTCATAAGTCAAACAAAGTATGTCAAAGAACTTCTGAAAATGTTTAACCTTCAGAACCTCAAGCACTCGAGCACACCAATTGTAGTAAATGTAAAACTAGAAGAAGATTCACTTGGTAAGTCAGTAGACCCAAAGACATACAGAGGTATGATTGGATCTCTACTTTATCTTACTACTTCTAGACCTGATATTCAATTCAGTGTATGCTTGTGTGCAAGGTTTCAAGCTAATCCTAAGGAAAGTCACATGTTAGTTGTCAAAAGAATCTTTAAATATCTTGTTGGAACATGTGAACTTGTAATTTGGTATCCTACTGGTTGTAAATTAGATTTAATTGCTTATTGTGATGTTGATTATGCAGGTTGTAAGCTTGATAGAAAAAGTACTAGTGGCTTGTGCTTATATCTAGGTGGATGCCTGATTTCTTGGGCTTCCAAAAAGCAACACTCAGTTGCTCTATCCACTGCAGAGGCTGAGTATGTTGCGGCTGGGTGTTGTGGCACACAAATTCTTTGGGTGAAACACCAGCTCCTAGACTATAATCATAAGTTAGGTTGTATTCCCATTTTATGTGATCACACTAGTGCTATTAAACTGTCTAAAAACCCAATTCAGCATTCTCGCACAAAACACATTGAAATAAGACATCATTTCTTAAGGGATGAGGTAGCTAAGAGATCTTTTGAGCTTCATTTCATTGAAACTGAAACTCAAATTGCTGATATTTTCTCCAAGCCTCTTCCAGAAAACAAATTTTCATCTTTAAGGAGAGAACTTGGGTTATGCAAATGTCCACATTCTTCTTGACCTCTCCATCATTGGGTTGAGTGTTGTATGTGTCTTTGTTCAAGCACACTCTGAGGGGGAGTAATTGCTTCATGATGTAAATATTCCTTTCACTTTACATTCTTCTATCTATTTTCTTTGCCAATGAAAAACTTTCCATTTTTGCAAATAAGTTCTTCACTCTTACATTGCATTGTAATTCTTAGTATATTAAATGGTGATTTGTAGAAAGACAAGTTAAGCTTGTCTGGACACTTTCACTATGTGTGAGTATATGTCTCCGCCAAGTATCAAGAATCATGTATGTAATTGTTAAGGGGGAGTCCTTGTTCTTCAATAAAATCATTTCTGCTATCAAATCTTGTGATTCTCTTTATCTTGATGAAAGACTTCTAGAATCATCAACTCAGGGGTAGCTAAAGAATTCATGACTCTTTTCTTACATAAACTTAGAATTCATTCATTGTGTTGACACAATTCTTATTCATGAGATGTTCATTAATTTTCTCAATAGAAACCCCAGAATGACTTTTTGGCTAATCTATTAGATCTTTACACGCAATCTTCAATTATATTCTGACTTCCTAAAGTAATTTAAATTTCTTAAAGACATGAAGTTCAAATGTGTATTGAATTTAGACATCTCTTTTATAATTGATGAGGGAAAAGGTTGTATTCAGTTTTATAATATTCTCCTTCAATGTTTCTTTATACAGAGCAATGGCACTAATGCTGAGAAACTACAAACCTTCACACAGAATGAAGTGCCATGTATGTCATGAGGTGTTTTTGCTATCTCTGTTCCAAGGGGTAAAAAAGAATGAAAACAAAAATCCTTACAATATTGATGATAACTGAGTAACTGGAAATATTGGCATCTTATAAACGTATATTTTCATGTCAAAAAGTTATCATTTGCCCCTTTGAAACTGGATAATGAGCAAATCTTTAGTAATCAGGGACTATGGTGTGTAAAAAGCATTAGTTCCTGTGTGCACAAGATTTACTACATTTGACAGTTTGATCATTTTAAACAAAAAAAAAAAAAAAAATGTGTCCAAAGAGATTCCCTCCAAACAAACAACCTTACCCCAAATCAGATTGCTTAAGACTGTTTAATTTCATCACAATTGACTTCATCCTAAAAGACATTTTTCATTACCTTGGATTAGAAGAATATGAAAGATGGATATTGCTTGTATTGACTGCCCTATATCATTCAAAATGTCTTTTTAGTGTTTCATTGCAATCAATGAACATCTCTTGTAGGCTGTTGTTTACCATTGAATTAATAATGGGCTTTTGTTAAGAAATGACAAATGAATTCTTTAACATATTAAAAATCCTTGAGAAGTTGATTCCATACTTCTTTCATCATCATAAAGACTTCCTTCCAGTTTTTCCTGTACATATCATCATTTTTTTTTTTTTTGTCCAGCCAGGTCGACACAATCCCCTCCTGTGTCGACACCACTGCTTCTCGAGGCCGATTTCTTCATAAGACACTGTTTAGGGTAAAGTGTACCAGTGGATCATCTTGCTTCTTCTTCTCTTGCGTCGAGCCCTTTTATATGCCCTTTTTGTTTGCAGGTCCACCCCCCACCCCTTTTCATATCCATGGAAATAGGAGATTTCTCTCTTGTTCCCGCCATCTCCTCTTTCTCCCCATCATCTTCCTCTCTTCTCTGCTTGTTGCGATGCCTCCCAAGCAGACACCAAAAAGGGGTGCGTGGTCTAGGGCTTCTGCTCGAGGGGTTGTCATCGAAGAACCCCAACTGAACGTCGGAGCAAGCGCCGCCATGATCCAACACGGAAATAGGATATGTCCTCTCCCTCTGCAACACCTTCCAAGCGAGGTAGGTTGTCATCCTCTGATCGTGGCAAATCCCCCAGAGTGCCTCGACATCCTTGGCGGAAACTTCTTTCCAGTTCTTCAGACACTTCAGAGGAATCATCTTCCACCTCATCCGGTTCCTCTCATCCTTCTGAGGTTACACCCTCCAAAATGATCACTGAAGGAAAACCAGTGCATTTTCTCTCAAGCCACGAGCCGTTGACTTGCAAGATGAAGCTTTTGCCAGTGCATTTCCTGACGTCATTAATTTTTTCAAGTTTCAAGGCTGGCTGCATTTTATTTCTGCGTTCCGTACTTTCTATCCTCGATTGGTACAAGAATTTTACATGAATTTGACTGATGTACCAGAGGGCTTTAAATCTGAAGTGGAAGGGGTTTCTATTCTCCTAACTACTGAGTTGGTCTCTACACTGTTCAAGTTTCCTGATGAAGGGGAAGACTACCATGATTTTGAATTTGATTTGCATGAAGCATACACATTGCTTACTGGTCTTCCTCATGATCAATCATACTCCAGGCAAACCTATGTCACTAGGTTCAACACAAACAACTTTCCACCTGTTCTTAGGTTGATTCATCACGTTCTCACCACAATCATCACACCACAGGGTGGTGGAAGAGACAGGCTTACAGACATTCAGAGGTTTGTCCTATATTGTATGAAAAAGAATCTCAAAGTCAACTTGCATGTAATCATGCACCAAATTCTGTCAGAAACCACCAGGAAGGATCTTCATAGATCACTGCCCTATGCTGCTCACCTAACTGTTGTGTTTGATCATTTTGGTGTTTCTTTTGCACATGAGAAAGTTCAGTCTATTCCAAAATCAAATATTTATTGTTTGAAATATTTGCAAAAATTTATGGGCTTTCGGATTGAGGGTGCTCAAGTTTCTCGAGGACCAATTGTTGAGCCTCTTGCTACACCTGAAGTAGAGGTACAGCCTCCTGCTGTTCAAACACCAGAAGTTGCTCCAGAGATTCAGCCCCCATCTGAGGTTGAGGTCCAAATTCCTCAAGATACACACCATTCACCCACTCAATATGGCTCCTCACCTCTACGTCATGATGTGAATCCTCCATCTTTCTTTCATCAATTCCCTGGTTCGGCATCAACTTCTTCTGGTGGACCTTCCGTTTCTCCAGAATTATACAACTTTCTTGAAGAGAAATTTGCAACCCTCAACTCCTCTATACAACAACTGGCTGATAGATTTGAGCTTAGAATTCAGAGGTTTGGGAATACAGTAAATGGTAAATTCATTTGACAACAAGAGCTGGCAGAACATGCAACTCATAGGTTCAACAGGCTTATTGGTACCTTGGGAGATGCATGTGGTCAAATGAAAGAACTTCAAGATAGGCTTGAAGTAGTTCTCCAAGGCATTTTAGCTAACTCTCAGAAAGATCTTTTCAATAGTCAAGAAACAGCCACACAAGTGTCTAAGACTAGACTGTCATTTGCTCACTTGGTTGATGATATGGATAGAATGAAGACAGTCTTAGTTCACATTGATGAGGAAATGTCAGAAATCAAGGGTGTTCTCAGAAATATCCAACCATCAAGCAATGTGCCAAGCTCATCCTCCACTACATCTCAAGTTCCAGTTAATTTCAGTACACTTCAAGAGCACATTCATGATAATCATCAACGAATGGAATCTTTGCTGCATACTCATTTGGCAACCATGCAAACTCAGCTGCGATCAAACTTATCTGCTATGGAGACCAGGATGAAGTCTATAGAGTCTATTTTACTTCCTATCCTTCCTCCACCTCCATCTTCTTGATGGATGTCTTGTTTTGATGATGTCAAAGGGGGAGAAGGGTTTGGTTCATTTTGTGAAAGGAATGTTTGTCACAGGTTCATTTTGTGAATGGAATGTTTGTCACAGCAAATACTCTTTAGATGTGAATGTCATATCATGTTTGGTTCATTTTGAAAAGAGATGGTTGTTAGTAATATTTTGTTCTAGTTGTGACAACTGTCATATTTTGTAAAACCTCTTTCAATGACATTTGATGAAGTTAATCAAGTTGTTGAAATTCAGTCAGTGTGTGTGCTCAGATTTTGTGAAAGAATGGCTTAAAATCACATCCTTAAGAAAATCAAATTTTCATGTTGACTTAATGTTGCCATCATCAAAAAGGGGGAGAATGTTGGGTTGAGTGTGGTTTTGATGTATTTCTCCTTATAGTTTTGATGATGACACTTTGTGATTTTAATGCTTAATGGGTGGAACATGTTACATACCTCATTAATGCAATAACAATGCTCAAACAGCATGTTTCAAATACTTTACACCTCATACTTTGATGATAATGCCTTGTACTAACGTCCTATGCGTTAAATTCTCAGGGATATACAACTTTTATAATGGTAGTGTCAACACATCCATTGATGGTGTCGACACTGGGTCATTATTCCTGAAGCCTTTTTACGAAGACAGTGTCAAGTGTGTCGACACAGTCAATGGTAGTGTCGATACTAGACCCAGTTTCCAGGAGATCCGTTTGTCTGACTGGGACAGTGTGTCGACACACTCAGTGGTCCTGTCGACACTAGACCCAGCATCCAAAAGACCCTTTTTGCCCAAATGGGGCAGTGTGTCGACACACTAAGTGGTAGTGTCGACACACTCCGACTGAAATTTCAACTTATGATTCATCTGGACACGTGGCTGCCTGGGGTTCAATAGAATCTATCTTGGATCATGTGCCCACGCACTCCAAGGGTACAATTGGACATGTAGGGCTATATATACCCCACTAATTGGCCCCCAAGCATAGAAGAGACCTCCAGAAGATTCCAGAAAAAGCTTTTAGCAGCAAAAGGGGAATCTCCTGCTCATCTCGTTGCTGTGGTGATCCATCTACCTCCCTGGAAAAGTACGAGGAAGCCAAGAAGAGCTCTACAGAAGGAGTTGGAGCACTTCGCAAAGAAGCAGATCCAGCAGAAGCAAGCAATTGAAGAGAGAGTTTCTGGCGATTCAAGGCAATTGTAGCAGAGCATCGCCAAGTGACTGAGAGCAACTCCAAGACTCTTCGATTCAACCTTCTGCAAGGAATCTTCATCGAAGAACACAAAAGTTGTATCTATCTCTTGTTGCCCGGTTGGCTAACCCAGAGGGGGGGTGAATGGGTCTTTAAATAAAATTTATCTGATAAAAACCTGAACTCAAACAAACATAAAGAGTTCTTGAAAGAGATTAGTAAAGGTTAGTAAAAACAACAATCACACAATGAAGACAATCACACAACACACAGATTTATCCTGGTTCGGATCTCCTCTCCTTAGGAGTCCTACGTCCAGTCCCTGAGCAACCCTCAGGATTTCACTAACTAGGGTACAGTCCCCCTATGGACAAAACAACCACCCAGCTCAGCTGGTCTTCCTTCACTCCTGAAGGGAACACAACACCCTGGTACCACCAGGTCTTCCTTCACTCCTGAAGGGAAAAACACCACCCTGGAAACCACCAGGTCTTCCTTCACACACGAAGGGAAAAACACAAGAAAATCTTGAAAGAAATGACTAGCCCCTAGATCAAGCTTTTACAACACTCAATCTGAAGCTACAAGCACTGAGAGACAAAGATCTACACAATGTGCACTCTCTCAGAACTAATCTAGCTCTTCCTTAATTTTTCTTCTCACAGCACAAGGAGCTAAGAGCCAAGATCGAAAGGAATGAATTTCTGGCTCTAGAGATCTTGAAGACTTGAAAGCTACAGAGTTCTGGTCTCTCTTGAATATGAATAATGCTTTCTTCTTCGGTGTGTATTTTGTCTTCAGAACTTCGTCTTGTATTTATATCTCCAATTTGAATGAGGACGAAGAGATGACCGTTGTCTCACAGCTTTGGTGTACGTTAGACTGAAGGATTTGTGGAAGCTTCCTGTCGACAGTCTTTTGTTCTTTGGAGCACGCAAAGTGATGAGATCTTCTGAGTTGGCTTGTAGTTCTTTCTGTGTCCAATGTTGTAGGATAGTACATCCTCAAGGTTCTGCAAGGTTGAGCTTTAATGGTAGACAGCTATACTATCTCCAGATGTCAATCAACGTCAGAGCAGATAGACACAAATATAGTAGTAACAGTTTATCGTTCTAAAAGATGCATGCAGAGAATACACGAGAATGGAAGATATGTTCCGTATCCATGCAGAGATACGTTCAGTCTTTATTAAATGCATGGCAGTCAAACAGACGTGATGCAACTTTGACTATTCAACGTATCTTAAATCAAGATAAACAATTAATTAATAGAAACATGACTTATGCAATCGTTATGATAGTCTGATAGAATCGTTGTGAACAAATTGCTATAGTCTCAGAAGAAGTCGTTATGATAACTTATGAAATCGTTATCACAACCAAGTCGTTATAACTCCTAAAAGAATCGTTACGCTTACTTATAGAAACGTTATGACGAACAAGTCGTTACAACTTTCTAAAGGAATCGTTACGCTGACTTACAGAATCGTTATGACGAGCAAGTCGTTATAACTTTCTAAAGAAATCGTTACGATGACTTACAGAATCGTTATGACGAGCAAGTCGTTATAACTTTCTAAAGAAATCGTTACGATGACTTACAGAATCGTTATGACGAGCAAGTCGTTATAACTTTCTAAAGAAATCGTTACGATGACTTACAGAATCGTTATGACGAGCAAGTCGTTATAACTTCTGAAGAAATCGTTACGATGACTTACAGAATCGTTATGACGAGCAAGTCGTTATAACTTTCTAAAGAAATCGTTACGATGACTTACAGAATCGTTATGACGAGCAAGTCGTTATAACTTTCTAAAGAAATCGTTACGATGACTTACAGAATCGTTATGACGAGCAAGTCGTTATAACTTCTGAAGAAATCGTTACGATAACTTACAGAGTCGTTATAATGAGCAAGTCGTTATAACTTCTGAAGGAGTCGTTACGATAACTTACAGAGTCGTTATAATGAGCAAGTCGTTATAACTTCTGAAGGAGTCGTTACGATAACTTACAGAGTCGTTATAATGAGCAAGTCGTTATAACTTCTGAAGGAGTCGTTACGATAACTTACAGAGTCGTTATAACATCGACTTGTTTGACACAGCAAGGTTATTCAATCTTACAAGTAAATCGTTGTACTTGTGAGGAAATCGTTACAGTTAATGAAGGAATCGTTATAGCTCTTCTGAAAACAATGTATGTAAGTACTTACCACAAATGCTTGACTTTCTTTGGGTATTTCCTGTGCTTAAGGCTAAATAAAACATAGTTAGAAAAACTTTTGACAGTGTTTTGTTTATCACCAAAATAAGCATGTAATTAATTTAAAAGTACATGGGGATGGACTGTTCATCAATCTCCCCCTTTTTGGTGATGACAAAACTATGATCAACATTTAAGTAGTACTTAACAGTAAAAGGAATAAAAGTACTTCAAGCATGATTCAAGAATGTATCAGACAAATGTAGGTAAACATTCTCCCCCTTTTTGTCATTAAGCAAAAAGTAATAGGAAAGAGACAAAGAATAAGAGACAATGAGGAGAAAGAGCACAACCCATTCATTAAGCTTGTGGAGGTACAGGCAAATAATAAGCAGGAGAGAGAAGGGAGGCATAATGAGAAATAGCTTCCCAGGCCTGCTCTTCCTGACGCATAAAAAATTGCCTAAAGGCACCACTCTCAATGAAGAAGGTTGGTCCCATGGTTGAAGCCATCTTGGAGAGATAGATGCTGCGCTGCTTGGTAAGAAACTGGTCATAATCATCTGGATCCATGGAGGAGCGGATGAGGAGAGTTGTACCAAAGCTTGCACAGGCAAGGAATTGATCCATGGTGACAGGATAGAAAATCTGTTTCTCCTTGAGTTCATGGCGTAGAGCTAGAAACACCTTGTACCTTTCAGCCCAAATTTTGTAGGGATCAAGGACCAGATGGATGGAGTTCATGTCCAAGAAAGTGGCAGGAGAGACAGGAGCTTTTCCTTCCCTGGCCTGAGCAGCATTCAGATGAGCTAGCTGTTGAGCTGACAGAGAGTAAAGCTTGGACCATTCGGAGGCATTCAGCCTTTCACATTCTGAGAGTAGAGGGGCAAGAACATCAGATTTGACAAACCCTCTATGATATTCCCGGAATAGAAATCTAGGAAAACCAACTTGGAGGCCTTTCTGAATCTTGATTCTGCCCATGACTCTGGCAAAACGCTCAAAGATGATTGAACCAATCGAAGACTCCATGATCAGGAAATGAATCTGAGGCAGGAGAATGTCTTCAGGTAAATGAAGAGTTGCAAAATCTACTCTTATTTCCTCAGACTGCTCAGAGTGGATAAGGACCTTGATGGCTCTCTTGAACTGGCTAAGCTGAACTTCAGGTAATCTGTTGAGATACCTGTAGTTGTTGAACATTTGGAAATGCCTGATCAGCTTGATTAGCTTCTGAATGGCAGGGGCCCAGGTGTTCTGGTGGTGAAACTTGAACCACTCAGAAAGGGTTAAGGAGTGATCCCTGGGAGGAAACCTTGCTGCCTTAGCCTGAAGAAAGCGATTGTACAAATCTTTATGAGATCTAGCCCATTGCTCCTCAGTTTTGGAGTGGGCTGAGGAGAAGATTTTGGATTTTTCGGCTTTAGACAGAGGAGTATAGGGAAGAATTACGTCTAGATGGTCAGAGAGGTTAAGAAAAGGAAGATTGTAAAGAGTGGCAAAAACAACCTTTTGTAGGTATTCTTTGTACAGTGAGGTATGCTTGTTGGTCACTGTAAGAGAAAACCACAAAGGTGGGTAAAGAGGAGTGTTGGAGGAAGAAAGTTTGCGTTTCTTTGAGACAGTACTGGAAGAGTCTGTCTTGGAAAGGTGGTCTCCTACCTTTAGCACAGACCTAAGGATAACCTCTTCAAACTCATCCTTAATTTTATCAAGAAAGGGAGAGTCGATTTGGGCATTCTTAGGAATAATAGTGATAAAGGAGGGAGGTGCAGGGGGGTAGAGAAATGCATCAGAATTGAGAAATCCTACTTCTGGAGATGAAGATGTACCAGAAGAGGATGAGGCTCCAGCTGAGGATGCTGGAGGGGCCTCGAAATTTTGAGAAGAAGGAAGATGAGAAGTGGAAGAAACAGGAGAGGATGAGGTAGGATGAGGAGGGAAAGGTGTGGGAGAAGAAATGGGCCTGGATCTAGGCCTTTTGAAGTGAGGTGGAGCAGGTGGAGCTGTGAAGTTAGTGGGTGGAGAAGGAGGAATGGGAGTGTTGGTAGAAGTGGGAGCAAAGGGTGGAGGATCTGAAACCACTTCTTCAGGCAAGGGAGGCAAAGGAACCAACACTGCCGGCCCTGGTGGCCCTGATTCCAACACAACTGGCCCTGATGGCCCTGACTCTTCAGCTGGCCCTGATGGCTCGGCCTCTGCTGCTGCCTCGGCTTCATCTGCTGGGGCTGCTGCTGTTTGCCCGGAGGGCTCAGGTACACTTGTGTTAGGTTCCTGAGCTGCTGGAGGAGGAGGAGCTTGAGCTCCAACTGCCTGAAGGATGTCAGATAACAAATTCTTCATGGTCCCCATTTCTTGATGGAACCATGTCATGGCAGAGCGAATCTGAACAAGTTCCTTGCGGGCTGAAGCTTGGCTCAGAAAAATGGAATTCACATCAGACTGAAGTGTACAAAGCAGTTCACCCTGAATATCCAACCTCTCAATCACAGGTTTTAAATTGATGACAATTTTTGCTTGACCTGTCTTTCAAATGGTGTGTCAGCTAAAAGGGGTACTTCAGGAGCTATAACTTTCTCTTTGCCCTTTGTAGCTGGAGGAGGTGGATCATTATCCTCATCAGAACTTGATGAACTAGCTGTCTCCCCTTCTCTGAGATCCAAATTTGCAGAATCTCTCTGTACTTCCTCCTGATCTCTGGTGGCTGGTGGTGCATCAGCTGGTTTCTCTTGGGATTGCTCCCCCTCAAGTGGAGCATCTTCTGCAACTGCACCAGTCTCCCCCTGACAGGGAGCATCCATTTCCATAGAGTCATCCTGAGGATTTTGCTGCTCTTCTTCCACTGGGCCTTCTTCAATAATGTGGCCTGATGCCACAGTCTCCTCTACAACAGGCAAGATGTCCTCTGGGAGAATATCCTCAATTCTCCTTTCAGCAAGAAGTACAACTGGCACTTCAGGAAATTCTGGATCTGCTGCTGCTGGCCTTTCTTCTTCTTCCCTTACTGCTGTTGCTGCCTCTGATTGATTTCTGGCCATAGATGGCCCTTCCTGCTCTGCTTCTACAAGGACTGGAACAGAACCTGATTCCAGTGGCAATTCGGGCATCACATCAGCTGCTTCCAGCTGAGATTGAGCAACTGAAGGCTCACCAATGAGTGCTTCACCTTCTGCAACTGAGGCCTTGGACCAGACCCCATTGACTACTGAAAAGCCACTCTTCTTTAGATTTCTGGACCTGATAGCTTGGCCCATCTTCTCTACAACTGCCCCTGAGACATCTACACCGAAGTGTCTGAAGATCCTGGTAAGTAAATGGGCATAGGGCAGGGACACATTCAACTTGCTTTTAGTGTCCCAAATCTGTTCCCTGGCATATTTCATTCTCTCTATCATCACTGCGGCCATATTGATTTCCTTATTTTTAATGGCCCAGAACATTAGGTCGGAGTCAGCCTTAGTGCAAGAGGAGAAGGTTGCACTACGGGGAACCAAAATCTGACATACAATGAAGTGAAGGAGGCGATTGAAGGCACTTAATTGATTGATATCTAGCTTGCCATCCCTCATCTTGAACCCCGGCCCAACAATCCCCAAACCCTTTTCTTGGGTTTCTACTGAGTGAATCCCACTGAAACCGGATGTGCTTACTCCAAACAGCATCCTAAGCAGTTCCTGGTCGATTCTGATTAGGGTGCCCTTGACCGAAGAAACGAGGGCCCCATCTTCTTCTGTTCTTAAGCACACAAAGAACGCCTTTACCAAGTCCGGATAACTTACCTCTGAGCAAGTGGTAAGTCCTTTCCATTTCATCTGGTTGATCTTCTCAACAATGCTGCTCATTCCATTCTTCTGCAGATCTTCAATATCTACTTCCTTGTGACCACAGAGCTTCGTCTTCACAAAGGTGAAACGCTCCTGCTGTGCTGGGGTGAGGTATTCGGCGCTGTAGCCACCCACACTGCCGGCAATAGCTGGTGCGGCCATGGATTCAGGTGGGAGAAGGTTTGAAAGATTGAAGAGAAGGGTGACGAGAAGAAACCCTCAAACGATTTCGCGGGAAGGAGATGGAAGCTTCAAATTTGCAGAGGATAGAGGCAAGAGTCGCTAGGGCATCGGCTCATGCGTCGGGACGAAAGAGGGAAAAAGGTGAACGAGGAAGGGGAATCGTTAACGCATTGATTTAAAGAAGATAAAAGCTCCAAAAGGTGAGGCGTCAGAAAACGACAAACGAGGTTGACCGCCTCGAAAGACTATGACTTATCGGACGGAAACGCTTAAACTGAGAATTTTGAATTGATTTTGCCGTAAAAGGAGAGAGAGAAAACCTACTTAAATTCTGAGAATTTTTATACCAGCTTTAAATGAAGATCTTTTCACAAAATACACATGCCTAACTCCCTTCTAAGAGATGTAAATCTCTCTTCAGGTAAGGCCTTTGTGAAAATATCTGCTAACTGATTGTTTGTATCAATAAACGATATTTCAATATTGCCATTAGCTACATGATCACGAATAAAATGGTATCTGACCTCAATGTGTTTGGTCCTGGAGTGCTGAATTGGATTTTTGGTGAGGTTGATAGCACTGGTGTTGTCACATAGCAGTGGAATTGTCTTGATTTTGAGTCCAAAATCCTCAAGCTGTTGCTTTATCCATAAGAGTTGTGTACAGCAACTTCCAGCAGCTACGTACTCGGCTTCAGCTGTAGATAGTGCTACTGAATTTTGTTTCCTTGAGGACCATGAGATTAAACACCCTGCAAGAAATTGACAGCAACCACTGGTGCTTTTTCTATCTACCTTGCATCCAGCATAGTCAGCATCAGAATATCCTACTAAATTTACATCACAGGAGTTTGGATACCATAGTCCTAGATCATGAGTCCTGGCTAAGTATCTAAAAATTCTTTTCACAGAAATTAAATGTGACTCTCTAGGGTCGGCTTGATATCTAGCACACATGCATACACTAAATAATATATCAGGTCTACTTGCGGTTAGATAAAGTAATGAACCTATCATACCTCTGTAGATCTTTTGATCTACCTTCTTACCATCCTTGTCACTGTCCATCCTAGTTGATGTACCCATTGGTGTTGACAGTGGCTTGGTGTTTTCAAATCCAAATTTCTTTAGCAGTTCTCTGGTGTACTTTGCTTGACAGATGTGAGTTCCTTCCTTTCCTTGTTTGATTTGAAGTCCAAGGAAGTAGTTAAGCTCTCCCATCATACTCATCTCAAATTCTCCCTGCATTAGCTTTTCAAAATACTTGCACAAGGATTCATCAGTAGATCCAAAGATGATGTCATCCACATAAATTTGAACCAACAGTATATTTTTGACTTTTGTTTTTATAAAAAGAGTGCTATCTACTTGACCTCTACTGAAACCATGTTTTAGGAGAAAAGAACTAAGTCTTTCATACCAGGCTCTAGGTGCTTGTTTTAAACCATATAAAGCCTTATGCAATTTAAAAACATGATTCGGAAAGTCTGTATCATCAAAACCCGGCGGTTGTTCCACATAAACTTCTTCTTTAATAAAACCATTTAGAAAGGCAGATTTAACATCCATTTGAAATAACTTTAGATCTAATGCAGATGCATAAGCAAGTAAAATTCTAATAGCCTCAAGTCTAGCCACTGGTGCATAGGTTTCATCAAAATCTATGCCTTCCTCTTGACAATAGCCTTGAGCCACCAGTCTGGCCTTGTTTCTTAGAATTACACCAGATTCATCCAATTTGTTTCTGAACACCCATTTGGTGCCGATCACAGGATGGTCTGATGGTCTAGGAACAAGTGACCATACTTGGTTTCTCTTGAATTGATTTAATTCATCTTGCATTGCTATTATCCAAGATTCATCAGTTAAGGCTTCATTGACTGTCTTAGGCTCTATTTGAGATACAAAAGCAAGGTAATCACAAGGAATCACGTTACCTCTTGTTCTTACCCCTACAGATGGATCACCAATGATGTTTTCAGGTGGATGATCTTTCTTGTATCTCCATTCCTTTGGAAGAGTTTCATGAGAAATTTCTTCTTGTTGCAATTCTTCCAGAGGCGGATCATCCTTGTCTTCAAGTGATGTGTCTTTCAGTTTATTGGACAGTTCATCTGCATCATCATTATCACTTTCTACTTCCTTCCTCAAGGAAGGGTTAGTTTCATCAAAAATAATGTGTACAGACTGTTCAATCAATAAGGTACGTTTATTAAACACTCTATAGCCTTTGGGTTTAGAAGTGTATCCCATGAAGATGCCTTCATCTGATTTGGCATCCAACTTACCAATATCCCTTTTTCCGTTGTTGTGTATAAAGCAAGGACATC
Organism: Colocasia esculenta; assembly: GCA_014218235.1. Classification (NCBI taxonomy): domain Eukaryota; kingdom Viridiplantae; phylum Streptophyta; class Magnoliopsida; order Alismatales; family Araceae; genus Colocasia; species Colocasia esculenta. Next base: position 85,298,370 of record CM024761.1, on the reverse strand, counting down.
CAAAGGTTCTGAAATGGCTGATCTTTGGCTTCTTCCCTTTAAACAGCTCATATGCAGTCTTCTTCAGGATTGGCCTGATCATGACTCTGTTGACAATATAGCTGGCTGTGTTGACTGCTTCTGCCCAGAAATATCTTGGTAACTCATATTCACAAAGCATGGTTCTTGCCATATCCAAGAGAGTTCGGTTCTTCCGTTCAGCTATACCATTTTGCTGTGGTGTCCTTGGTGCTGAGAAATTGTGCTGAATTCCTTGATCATCACAGAATCTAGCAAACTTTTCATTTTGGAACTCACCACCATGATCAGATCGAATGGATACTATACTGAACTTCTGATCTTTCTGGACTTTCCTGCTGAAACAGACAAAATTATCAAAAGTATCATCTTTATGTTCTAAGAAAGATACCCATGTGAATCTTGAGTAGTCATCTACTATAACAAATCCAAAATTCTTTCCTCCAAGACTGGTAGTTCTCATTGGCCCAAATAGATCCATATGTAGGAGCTCTAAGGGTTTTGAGGTGGTCACCACCGTCTTTGACTTGAAGGAACTCTTTGTGTGCTTTCCCTTAGCACAAGGTCTGCAAACACTTTCTAATTTACCATTGATTTTCGGTAGACCTTCCACAAGATTCCTCTTTCTGAGCTTGCTCAAGCCATCCAAGCTGCAGTGGCCTAGCCTTCTGTGCCACAGATCAGTTGATTTGTCTTTGCTGGCTACCAGACATACATTTTGCTCTTTGAGTTCTTCAAGGTAGAGCACGTACAGATTCTTCTCTCTATTTGCTTCAAAGATGACTGCTCCATCCTTTAGTATGCTGCATTTTGACTCTTGAAATTTGATTTGATGTCCTCTATCACACAGCTGACTTATACTGATGAGGTTGTGCTTCAATCCTTTGACTAACAGCACATCTTCTATGACTGTTTTTCCTTTGCTGTTTACTGATCCACTGCCTACTACAGTTCCTTTTCCATTATCTCCATAAGTAACTGTTCCTTCTTCATCTTGGAGATGGGAGAAAAGCTTCAGGTTTCCTGTCATGTGCCTTGAGCACCCGCTATCCAAATACCATTTGGATGCTCGAAGGTTAACCTGAAATAAAGACATCAAGATTTAGGTACCCAAGTTCTTTTGGGTCCTGATGGGTCAGTATCATTATTTTTACTTTTTATTATCCACTTCTTATGTCTTGTTGGACAGGTGGATTTTAAATGTCCTAGCTTATTACAGTGACTACAACATGATGTTATTGTTACTCTTTCTATATACTTAAAATTAGCTTTATATGCCACATCTTGTTCTGGAGTGAATTTAGGAGTTGGATATTTTTCAGGATAGACTATTTCTTCTTCATTTACTGGAGGTATGTATCCTATACCTCGTTTGTTCTTACCAGATCTTCTAGCACCCTTTAGTAATAAGGAGTTCTTCCCATTTGTAAACTTTTCTAAGGTGCTTGCTAGTGTATTGTTTTCTTCATTTAATTCTTTTACCGTTTTTCTTAAATCATCTGAGCTTTCCTGTTTTTCTAGTTTAATGATTTGTTTGTTCTTGTCCTTTAAGTTTTCACATAATAGTTCATTTCTTCTCTCAAGCTCCATTATTTGTTTTTCTAGTTCTTCATTTTCAGATTTTAAATCTGAGTTGGTATTTTCGAGACAGGTGATATTTTTCTTGCTAACCTTAAGTAGTTTAGACACTTCTTTATACTTATCGTAAAGTTCATTAAAGGCACTTTCCAAATTATCGGAATCTGAATCATTACAGGAATCAAAAGAGGAATCAGAAGTTACCTTATCCCCGGTATTTGCCATAAAAGCCAGGTTGGCTTCTTCTTCTTCACTGCTGGAGCTTGACTCACTGTCTGAGTCGCTGCTGTTTTCCCATGCAGCTGCCATGGCTTTCTTTTGTATCTTCTGAACTTCTTGGAGCTGTCCTTCTTCTTGTGATCATTTTTCTTTAGCATTGGACAGTCTGCCTTGATATGTCCAGGCTTCTTGCATTCATAGCAAAGTGGCTCATTCCTCTTCTGATCTTTTCCGTCTGGTCTCTTGAGATCTTTGTTTTTCTTGAAGTACCTCCTACCAGACTGGAACTTCTTCTTCTTGGCCAAGATTCTCTGCAATCTTTTTGACAGCATAGCTTCTTCATCATCACTATCTTTGCTATCTTCACTGTTATCCAAGGATTCTTCAGATGAGTCCCCATTAGCTTTAAGCGCATTGGACTGCTTCTTTCTACTGGAGGATTCTCCTAATCTTTCCATGTTTATTTCATGGGCCATGAGAGACCCGATGAGCTTTTCTACTGACATTCTCTTAAGGTCATTAGCTTCTTCGATAGCTGTGACCTTGGCGTCCATGAAGATGGCAAGGATCTGAGAATCTTCCTTACCATATCTGCAACCTCATATGACTTTCCTAGACTGGCTAGACCATTAGTGATGTCAGTAAATCGACTAAACATTTGGGTAATAGACTCACCTGATTGCATTTGAAATCTTTCATACTGAGTGACAAGAATGTCGATTCTTGTCTCCTTTACTTTGTCTGTACCTTCATACGTAATCCTTAGCTTTTCCCACATTTCCATGGAGGATTTGCATGCTGAGACTCTGTTGAACTCCTTCTTGCTTAGAGCACAACATAGAATGCTCTTGGCTTTACAGTTCAAGGAGATTTTCTTTCTATCTTCATCTGTCCATTGTGCTTTCTCATTTGTGACGACCAGATCACCTTCTTCCACTATCGACCAGATTTGATAGTCGTGGCCTTGTAGAAAGTATTCCATCCTGGTCTTCCAATACGTATAATCTTCACCGTCGAACAAAGGAGGTCTGTTGACAGACTGACCTTCGAAGTGACCTTGGGCTGCCATGGATCTTTACTCTTCAGATCGTTGGATCTTGTTCTTTGTCGAAGAGACTCGCTCTGATACCACTTGTTGCCGGTTGGCTAACCCAGAGGGGGGGTGAATGGGTCTTTAAATAAAATTTATCTGATAAAAACCTGAACTCAAACAAACATAAAGAGTTCTTGAAAGAGATTAGTAATGGTTAGTAAAAACAACAATCACACAATGAAGACAATCACACAACACACAGATTTATCCTGGTTCGGATCTCCTCTCCTTAGGAGTCCTACGTCCAGTCCCTGAGCAACCCTCAGGATTTCACTAACTAGGGTACAGTCCCCCTATGGACAAAAACAACCACCCAGCTCAGCTGGTCTTCCTTCACTCCTGAAGGGAACACAACACCCTGGTACCACCAGGTCTTCCTTCACTCCTGAAGGGAAAAACACCACCCTGGAAACCACCAGGTCTTCCTTCACACACGAAGGGAAAAACACAAGAAAATCTTGAAAGAAATGACTAGCCCCTAGATCAAGCTTTTACAACACTCAATCTGAAGCTACAAGCACTGAGAGACAAAGATCTACACAATGTGCACTCTCTCAGAACTAATCTAGCTCTTCCTTAATTTTTCTTGTCACAGCACAAGGAGCTAAGAGCCAAGATCGAAAGGAATGAATTTCTGGCTCTAGAGATCTTGAAGACTTGAAAGCTACAGAGTTCTGGTCTCTCTTGAATATGAATAATGCTTTCTTCTTCGTGTGTATTTTGTCTTCAGAACTTCGTCTTGTATTTATATCTCCAATTTGAATGAGGACGAAGAGATGACCGTTGTCTCACAGCTTTGGTGTACGTTAGACTGAAGGATTTGTGGAAGCTTCCTGTCGACAGTCTTTTGTTCTTTGGAGCACGCAAAGTGATGAGATCTTCTGAGTTGGCTTGTAGTTCTTTCTGTGTCCAATGTTGTAGGATAGTACATCCTCAAGGTTCTGCAAGGTTGAGCTTTAATGGTAGACAGCTATACTATCTCCAGATGTCAATCAACGTCAGAGCAGATAGACACAAATATAGTAGTAACAGTTTATCGTTCTAAAAGATGCATGCAGAGAATACACGAGAATGGAAGATATGTTCCGTATCCATGCAGAGATACGTTCAGTCTTTATTAAATGCATGGCAGTCAAACAGACGTGATGCAACTTTGACTATTCAACGTATCTTAAATCAAGATAAACAATTAATTAATAGAAACATGACTTATGCAATCGTTATGATAGTCTGATAGAATCGTTGTGAACAAATTGCTATAGTCTCAGAAGAAGTCGTTATGATAACTTATGAAATCGTTATCACAACCAAGTCGTTATAACTCCTAAAAGAATCGTTACGCTTACTTATAGAAACGTTATGACGAACAAGGTTACAATTCTAAAGAATCGTTACGCTGACTTACAGAATCGTTATGACGAGCAAGTCGTTATAACTTTCTAAAGAAATCGTTACGATGACTTACAGAATCGTTATGACGAGCAAGTCGTTATAACTTTCTAAAGAAATCGTTACGATGACTTACAGAATCGTTATGACGAGCAAGTCGTTATAACTTTCTGAAGAAATCGTTACGATGACTTACAGAATCGTTATGACGAGCAAGTCGTTATAACTTCTGAAGAAATCGTTACGATGACTTACAGAATCGTTATGACGAGCAAGTCGTTATAACTTCTGAAGAAATCGTTACGATGACTTACAGATCGTTATACGAGCAAGTCGTTATAACTTCTAAGAATCGTTACGATGACTTACAGATCGTTATAATGAGCAAGTCGTTATAACTTCTGAAGGAGTCGTTACGATAACTTACAGAGTCGTTATAATGAGCAAGTCGTTATAACTTCTGAAGGAGTCGTTACGATAACTTACAGAGTCGTTATAATGAGCAAGTCGTTATAACTTCTGAAGGAGTCGTTACGATAACTTACAGAGTCGTTATAATGAGCAAGTCGTTATAACTTCTGAAGGAGTCGTTACGATAACTTACAGAGTCGTTAACATCGACTTGTTTGACACAGCAAGGTTATTCAATCTTACAAGTAAATCGTTGTACTTGTGAGGAAATCGTTACAGTTAATGAAGGAATCGTTATAGCTCTTCTGAAAACAATGTATGTAAGTTTACCACAATGCTTGACTTTCTTTGGGTATTCCTGTGCTTAAGGCTAAATAAAACATAGTTAGAAAAACTTTTGACAGTGTTTTGTTTATCACCAAAATAAGCATGTAATAATTTAAAAGTACATGGGGATG